>OZ026626.1:75685178-76285178 GCA_964020975.1 Hermodice carunculata | reverse complement strand
AGATCAAAGTAAGATATTACATATTTAATTTTTGGTGAAAAAGTTGTTAAAATAAGTCAGGTGGCAGATGACACCACTTGTTTTGTTGCAGACAGAGAATCTGTAAAAATGCTGTTTAATGTTTTTGAAGATTTCAAGATATGTTCAAGCTTAAAATGTAATATAGAGAAAACTGCAGTATTTTGGCTTTGAGTAACAAAGTTTACAGTAGATTTGGATCTCCCAGTTTTCTGGAAAGGAGATTTTCATACTTCAGGCATCACGTTTGCCGAAAATGGATTGGAAATGAGTAAACTTAATTTTGAGGTGAAATTAGATGCTTTTAAAGAAGTTTTAAAAGTATGGAGAATGCGTGACTTGTCTTTGATAGGTAAAAATGTAGTTGTTAAAAATATTGCAATCTCCAAACTAATGTATCCTGCTTCCTTGATATTCATTGAAGATAATTTCATTTAAGATGTTGAATCTATGATATATGATTTGTATGGAATAAATCAACTACAAAAGTAAAGAACTCTGTTGTGCATCAGAATTTGGACAAAGGAGGATTGAAAGTTATACATTTTAAGATCAGATGTATTCTCTAAAATTGAGTTGGGTCTTATGGTTTCAGTGAAGCTAAGTGGATATCAGTATTTCAAGAATTTATACCTTTTATTAAAATGGAAGATCTTTTTCTGAGCAGATGTAATTTTGATTTTTAGAATTTAGATTGTCCTTTATTTTATAAAGAATTAATAGATACTTGGAAATCATTTCAAAATTATATTCATCCAAATAGCATAAAAGAAGTTCGTAATGAATTTTCGTGGTTTAATCTTTTTATCACTATTGACAAAAAAAACTGTATTTTATAAACATTGGTATTTGAAAGGTGTTAAATTCATTAATGACATTGTTGTTGAGAATGGTGTATTTTTGGATCAAGAAGTTTTAGAAAGAAAATTTAGTATAAGGATTAATTTATTGGAGTATTTATTGCTAAGATTGTCAAATCCTGGATATTGAAAACAGTTACTATGCAGTAAAGTCATAAGAACATTTGAACCATCGTTAATACCTAGATTCAGACTAAATGGTAAACTTAAACTCATATCTGACATTACTTGTAAGGAAATTTATTGGTGCATTGTTAATAATGAAATATCTGATTCTCCTACTTGTTTAGAAACCTGGACACCCATAATAACTGGCCTAAAATATTTACTTTATCTTTCAAATGCACTATGGAAAGTAAAATACAAGCCTTTCAATTTGCAATCCTACATACATTTGTAGTCCATAAAGCAAGATTGTTCAAAATGCAACTTGTAGATTCGGAAACGTGACAATTGTTTGGAAAAAGATACAATTTTACGTAGACTTTGGGAATGTCATGATATTAAATTATTCTGGAATGAAGTTGAATGGTGGAACATATTATGTCCTAATAATATTATATATTTATATGCTGAAATCATTATTCTAGGTTTTTATTTGACAGAAAGTAACTATTCGCCAAATAATTGTATTCTGCAAGCCAAATATCTTCGTCACAAACAATTATGTAACAAACGACAGGTGTGATTTGATAGGTTTCTTTCATATTTGAAACTCAAAATATCAGTAGAGCAGGAAGTTTTATACTGTCAAGGGAAATATGATTTGTTTGTTAAAAGGTGGTCAGCATTTATAAAAGTTTGATATAATATGCAAGAATAATTTTGAAATGGTCCTGACTCGATATGGTCGAAATTAATTATATTCAGTTATTTCATTACATGTATGTATGTTTGATTTAGTTGGCAATACCATGTATTTGTGTAAACTGTAAAAAATGAAATAGCGAATTATTAAAAAAAAAAAGAAAAGAAAAACACGGAAAGTCGCATGTGAATCCACACCCAAACAAACCAAGTGTGGTGTTCCCAAGTTAAAAAAAAATATATTTAAGCCACAAAATATACTTTGTTCAATGACAACATCACAGAGGTAAAGCTACAAGTTTATTTCACACAATAGTTAAAACACAGGAAAGAAGAAATGAGTATGTGTCATATTACAGCCATAAATGCGTACGAATTGGCAACTTTTTCTTTCAATGCAATTTTCTTAGAACTGTGTTTTGCTCAACCTCTACAATTTGTATCTCGCCACACAAACGTATGAATTCCCCATCACATTCAAATCAACAGCCATTAAAAGAATAATATCATATCCAGGAACGTTTCTCAGGATTTTTTTTTTTTTTTTTTTTTTTTTTTTTTGACAACCCTTTCCATGACTTTTGGTGCAACTTATAGAAGAAAAATGAACAACCTAAATGAACAACCTGTCAGGACTAAATTAAAAATTTCATACCTTTTAATTGATGGTATTTCAGGACCAACCATTGAATTCGATCCAGGACATGGATAAATATTTTAAATTTCTTCTGATTTCAACTGGAAAAAAAAACAATTTTGGGTGACTTCTGGGCGAAAAATGTGAAAATCGTACCAAGTCAGAAAGGAAGCTATGCAATCTCGAAAAATTCCAATCCTGCAAAAAAACTCTATGGATACACATGTATGGATACGTAGTAATCAGAAAATATATAGTTTTAATGTACTTGTGAAAAAATTGAAACGGTAATTGCGATCCAAAGTTGCCAGTCTCACTGCGCACTAGCTTTAAACCCCCACCTTAATGCAGAATTCTTGGAAGTTGCTAATTTTGTTACTTAGTGTTTGTAGAATTTGGTATAAATTAATCTAGCCATTACTGTTGCGATGAATACTGGGCGGCGATTTGACTTTGTTTGCTGGTTTTCTTTTTTATAACGTATCAACGGGTTGGATATTTTTTCCACTTGTCTAAGAATTGGCTTTTTATGCAAAGATGAGTTGGTGCCGTGCTATTTCATATTACCAATTCCATTTGGACTGATAGCGCATTTAAGAGAGCATAACAAATTTCTTATGTCATTTTCATTTACGGAGAAGGATTAGAGTCTGGCATTAGTCCAGTATGGAGTATGATTATCAGGTATTTATCAACTGCAATTGTACACTGAATAACAAATTACATATTGAAAATGTCGGCCCTTTGCATTCTTTGAGCGGATTTCATTATTTCAATAAGTAGAAGAATGGTTTGAAGGACTTCATTACCCAGTTATTGGCTGACCAACAGTTTTTGGTGTTTGGATCTGCGAGTTTGTCACGGAACCTAGATAAACAATCACTGGGAGACTTCCTTGAGCCGTTCACCAGTCTTTTATGAAACAGTGTTATATTTGAAAATGATGTCGGAACCCACTTAATTGGAGCGTTTCCACCCGATGCGTTTCCGTCTGGGCTAGTTTAATGACAACAGTCATAAAAAGCTCGACTTTGGGTCGCATAGTAATATTTCGGGAAGGAATGAACTGTTTAAATGCGGAGGTGTAGGGTTAGGACCAATTCGTCTCAATCACTAGGATCATTGAATGATACAAGACCTATATTTCCTGACGCATTATTTTGCCAATTTGAAATAGCTGTTAAATGCGTCAAAATGTACATTTTAATGTCCCATATTTGGTACCTATAAGCATTCCCAGATTGAAATGCAAGCGTTATTTTACAAAAAATGGCACAGTGATCCAAAGTCGCATTGGGCGTAAGATGCTAAAGTCCCAACCTAAGCCTGGCGAATTCCTTATCATGAGTCAAACAGGGATCTTGTAAGTTCCAAAATGGTTCCTCCTCCTTCCTCGCTAGTCAGCATGATCCGAAGTATAGACAGTGTATCGGTCAGTGAAGTAATCAGTCCTTATTAAAATGATTTGGCTTGCCTTCCAAAGCTATACAACACAGGACTTCGAAAAATTAATCAAGATAATTTATTCGGGTTTCGGCAGACAGGCCATTGGGCAGGGATAGATGGAAATGATGGCATTGCCCCTTGGAGTTTTAATTTCTATCCAGAGACACCAGCTGCCAATGTTGAGACAGTGCATGAACTGTTATGTTTTTCACCACAAGTATATTTTATTTCATTTGAATAATGGTGCTCGTCATCTTTCTGCAATCAGTTCTTTTAAAAGGAGGCAAGTTGGTATAAAAATGAAGGAAGCATCGGTAGTGTATTGCCTTCCTCAGTTTCTTTATCATAGTTACCACATGCAGTATGGCCAGACATAGTATTTTCTTAATTTTAGTTCCACTGCGCATTACGTAAGTACTCATTGTGTCACATATGCGTATAGCACAGGTTAAAATAGGTATAAATATCACAGTCACAAATGATACGTCTCTGTTGTCCCTACACAACCTATGTGTTCTACTAATTCATAACGTTATTAAGTAACGAAATGTCATTAAAGATGGCAATCATTAATCGATGATGGCAGACTCTGTCCACACAAAAAACGAAGTAACATAAAACCTGTAGTTCATGAAGGTTTCAGTACATCATGAGCGCTATCCCGATTTGATTGTATGTGAATAACCAAAGCTGAAGATTGTTCTTTTTACTATGGACATACATCCAGATGTGTTTTAAAATACAACTGCACAGTTTCAAATATATAGGCACTGGACGGCACACTTACATCGTTAATACCTCGAGATGCAAAATGTTTGCTTGAGCGACGACACCCTCATTCGTTTCCTAAAAAGGTATTGAGATGCTGTTAACTATTAATCAAATCTTACAAAGGTATTTTGATCACACCTCTTTGAGTAACTGTCTGATTGGAAACTTTAACCGGACTAAACACACCCATAAAGATTATATCTCAAAGTTTTGAAAAAATACAGAAATACAAATTAACAAAAACAGAGTTAAACCAAAGGAATTAATAACGTTTGGGATTTTCATTTTTAAAATTAATGTATTTTATATTCCACATCTGCAAGAAATGTAACATTTTTGTTACATTTAGAATGATATCTGTTGAAAGCCAATATTCTAAAGAATTTTAATTTTTTATTTAAAATGCGGCAAACTTTGAAAATAAAAAATTAAAACTGCTAAATTGATAGCAGTGACATCTGCTTTATAGGGCCCAAAGAAAGTTCCAGATTAAATATTCCTCCTAATCATTAAGGCAATCTGATATAAGACGTTGAGAAAATTGCAAAATGATCAAATGAGAAGATTTACCCAAAAATTTTGACAGAAAAATATTAGTCCGACAAACGTTTCCCCCTTTTGTGAGCATCCCAGCTCATTTGCAGCAGCTGCAGAATGGCTACCCGAGAAGGCATCTTGCAGAAAAAACACTCATTGAATTTACATTTTCTCTGCACCTGATTTACTCCAGTCATTTGTAGTCCCTTGGTCAAAATTCAACGTAGAATACTATGTAGTGTTTTGGTTTGCACAATACTTACAGTGTAAATGCATATAGAACTTCACCAGTAAATATATACTACAGAGAGAGAGACAGAGAGAGAGAGAGAGAGAGACAGAGACAGAGAGAGAGAGAGAGAGAGAGAGAGAGAGAGAGAGAGAGAGAGAGAGAGAGAGAGAGAGAGACAGAGGTACCATTGGTAAAGCATATAATCTAATGGGGCTAGTGTAGGCATTGTGTTTGGTCCATGTACCATTTGATTTTGTCACTCTTTTATAACAGTGTTATGGTCCTGAAAAGGAGAGTTTGCTTTTGCTTTAGGCGTGTTTTGGTAGATATAAGTGATTGTGCCCTCTGCGTTGCTGCAGTTAGTATACTATACTCCTTGGCATACAGTGGAGCACGTTGGCAATTTGTGCGGGCGTGAAAACCCGGGTTCTAATATTTCAATGATGCTTCCTCTATCAAACTCTAAAATAAATGTAGGTACATACTCATTGGACTTATTCGTATAACATATCGTGCATCCGAACATTCTTCAAATTGTTCCGCTGATTTAAATGTCATATTTGCCCCCAGGTACTATGCCCTCATGTGTGTCGGCGAAGTACGCATACTGTCCCTTGGTGCACCCGGTTCTAATAAACTTCGGTATGGAACTGCCATTAATGTAGCGATATCCCATGACATCACCTTGTTTTATGGCAACATTCGACACTGGAAGATAATACATTTGTGGGCAAGAACTTCTGACCACACGGGTTGTATGTACCAGCATATGTATTTTTATTGGATTCTGAATGGCTGAGACAAGTCTCCATATTTGAAACGAGGTGCGTCTTGGGTTATCAAGCCAGAAGTACCACCCTAGCAACTGTCCTGTTACTGGCAAAGTGCTGGAGGGATTTGGAATTATGTAGCCATTTCCTTTGGCTGATGTTGACCCGAAACCGCTGGGATCATTTCCAAAATATACAAACTCACCTGCAGCAAAAAGAGATATAAGAAATGTAATTTGAAACATAAAATATAAATCATATTTAAACAGGAAACCCACTGCCCCCACAACTCCATCATTTACTTATCTCCCTTATACCCATCTCATTTCACGCGGGGTGGCTCAATAGTTTGGACAAAGGACCATGAACATGTAAAGGTTTGGTGTTTATGGACGACCACAAACGACATTTTGATCAGTGTACACTTACAACAATATGGTATATCACAGTACTCCTTTCGGTACTGTAAATCTGTCGTGTAGCACCAAGGCCCTTTTTCATCTTTACTTGGATTCTGCAATAGTTCATAGCTTCTGCCATCGTTGCATCTGGGAATTTGTCTGGTAAATTTATGTATTCATTGACATGTGGAATTTGCTGGTCCCATCTTTGGCATGCTCGTCCATTCTTCGTTTTGTTAATCTTGCCAGCATATTCATTTTCTGCTTCACTCTGCCTCCAGTCTGAAATAAGTAATTTCAACCAAATTACAAATAGGGAAGCAATTTCCATAAAAAAAGCATTAGTAAAATCTCTTGGTGGCAGATGCTGTGTTTAGGCGGCGGCTATATATGTAAGCTTTATTTAATAGCAAACAGATGTTTGTTCTGCCTTTGCTATGGTATTGCTATACTGTCATGTATGTATAAGTATGGTCCAATTTGTGTATACTTACACTTCATGACTGTATAGCCACAACTTTTACTGAATAAGTTCATCCTTTTTGTAGTAATACAGAGTTGTTTGCCTGGCGTAATTCCTGTTTAAATGCAAGACCCATGAGAATAAAACTAAACTGAGAGGCATGAATGATTGGAAATTAAAGTTTTGAGATGAATATAGGTGGACAAATCGATCCAACTGAGTGAAAGAAAGTAAATTAGAGTGTTTTTTGCAATTACTGAAAAGCTAGACATTGATCCTGTCCCATCCTTTTCACCTGGATTAATATTTTCACATGCTAGACAATGGACGCCGTAGGAAACGGCGTGCACCAGCGGCACAGAATGTACGTGAGCGGCAGATGGCGCAGATAATAGGAAACAGCTGCAAAAGGATCCCTGCAGCTGGCTTACGCAGTCTCCACCTGGCTAACGCCACGTACCGTTCGCTAATGCTGTCTGCCACTGATTTTCAAAAGTGTTGGTTGGATTCAAGCTGCAGCCAGCGTTAGACAGCGGCGGTGCCACAAACTAACGCTCTATGCCGCTGGTTGTCGCCCAAATGCACATTTTACCGCCGAAACATTTTGACAGTGAATAGTATGTTGGTATGTGCAAACGTGAAATGTATTACTGGAGAAATATGACACATAATACCAATAGAGGTTCGATAGTTATGTTCATCTGAGACATCCGTATGTCCAGTATCTGTCATGCAATTCCATTCGAAAGAACACTTGGTAAAATGAAGTAACACTGCTTGACAAAGTGACTTGCAAAGTAGTCATCAACATAATTTGCAAAGCAGCAGACATAAATATGTTCCCAGTCAATACACCCCATTTGAAGTAATAAAAATATACATGACCAGAGGTATTTTTAGTCACTCGAACTAAACATACACACAAACGTTTATACATACATACATACACACACATACATACATATACATACATATATACATACATACATACATACATACATACATACATACATACATACATACATACATACAAGAACACACAAATTTAACCATTGCCAGACGTAATGACCAAGAGAAAAAATGAATCCTGCTTTGTACAAATGATCAAATAATTAGCTCTGTTTCAGCATGGGGAGAATGAAACGTATATAACTGGGGATATAACAATTAAAATAGATGATAGTGTGTCTATATAATGTATCTTCATTTACAATGTTGATATTTGGAACATTATCAGCCAATTAACGACTACACCTTAGTATCATTCTTGCTCAAAAACCAATTAACGCCAAGATGAAGAAACCACCAGTCCATGGAAATCTTCTGATTCCACAAAGATGACCATATTGTGATACGGTGGTGCATTATGGTAGTTTGGGAAATTGATTGGAACGGTACCTTGTACTTGTGCCTGTATTATACTGTATGGGAATGGAAAAACAGAACCTCTGGCATCAGGTGAATTACATTGGGGTAGTATTATTCTCGTGGGATGTGAAATGAGGTAGAAGCTCTTGTGCCAACTTCCCTCCAAATCCAAGTAGCTCACATGTGCCCTCAAGCCCGGTACATAATGCAAAACGGTGGTGCATTATTGTAGTTTGGGAAATTGATTGGAACGGTACCTTGTACTTGTGCCTGTATTATACTGTATGGGAATGGAAAAACAGAACCTCTGGCATCAGGTGAATTACATTGGGGTAGTATTATTCTCGTGGGATGTGAAATGAGGTAGAAGCTCTTGTGCCAACTTCCCTCCAAATCCAAGTAGCTCACATGTGCCCTCAAGCCCGGTACATAATGCCTCAGTTATGGCATTTTTTTCTGTGCAACTTTCAATAGCGATATCTCAAAATACATCACACATGTCATTCCTTGAGCAGGATACAACTCTTCGTTAGCATGTAACCTTAATACATGCTTTGCATTAGATTTTGCACAATGCTGTAGTATACGTAATCCAACGGGGACGTCATTTTGTTCCAGATTATTCTTTGACCAATTACTGTGGCTATTGTCAGTGAAATTCCTAAGCAAAACATAAATCTGCTTTTACCTTATCCACACTTAGTGATTTAAAGTTGGCTTTTATATAAGCACTACTGAAAAGTATGATTGTTTAAGTACAATATAGTTTTCGTATTGAATTTGTATATAATTTAACGACTAAACTGTCTACATGCATATGTATATCTTTATATAATGTTTTGCTCTGTTTTGCTCTGACAATTTTTAAATTTTATAATTTTGCAGTGACGTGCAATTCATGATATTGGTTCAACTGGAAACAAAGGCTGGCCTGAATGCATCTCAGTATAGGAAGCTACTGAGACGGGCATAACTGTTGCCCATCACATGTCTGTCTTATTTGTTTGTTTGCGTTTGAGTGGTCTTGGTTGGCGGAAAGGGGGGGGGGGGGGTGGTCATTTCGCAAGAATATCACATCAGCAAAATGCAACTGATAAAACTAATATTCTGTATACGGTTTACCACAAGGGCACATTATTCGGTAAAACAGTGTCAGGCTCCATCTCTGATAGCCAAAGGTAACTTGCGCTTATATGAACTGAGGTATCTGATGCAAAAATAAGAAAAGAGCGCCTAGGCAAGGAAGTAAGTACCTGTAGGTCAGCCAACAAACTCAACATTAACAGTGAAAAAACACAAATGCTTACTATTACTGGTGCTGGGCAGAAGTAGAGCCTTATCAGACAATTTACAGTTTGTGATCAGCCAATTTTCGTGTATTCTGGAAGTTGAGATTAATTGTTCTATGGGATTTGAAAAGTACGCCAATTGTCAAACTAACAATTCTTTCTTGAAGACCATACATATACAATACGCAGGAAATGTATCACAGACGAAGAGGCTTAACTCATGATATATTCCGTGGTGATATCTAAACTACATGTAGATTATTGTAATTTCTATGTGCATATTCCTCTAGACTTCCTAATCAACAAGTTGCTACATTGTCAAAGATGACCGGTAAGCCTAGGTACGAACAGTTGCATATATGAGCGCTTGTGAAGAAATAGATCCACTGACTTTTATGTAGCAGAAGATTAATTTCAGAATGCTGCTGGTAACAACCAAGGCCCTTAGTATACTTTTGCCAATCAGTCTCAACGTCATTGTACATTACAGACCAGATCGGACTGTTAATTGTTTTTAATGTCACCAGAGTAAAGAAAACCACTTTAGGCCACCGATCCTTTAGCAAAGCTGCACCTACCGGCATGTGTTGAAAGAACCTTTATTCACTTTTAGTTTTACATCAAATGTACCTTTCAATGGTTTTACAGATACTCAGAACTGCTTTTAACACATTACTGTTATAAATTGACTCTGCATTTTTGTATATTGGGATCAGTTTCTTTGTCTGATTAAAAAAAAACGTAGTAGACATTGTACAAATTAGTTTTCAACATGTTTAATTTATTATATCTATTTTAAGACGCTTTTGAATATCACAGCTTTAAGCTGTAAATAAATAAAACAATAAATGATGATGATAATGATAATGTTATCAGTTATGCTATTGTTTCTCACCATTTTTACAAGATATATCCAGGCATTCACAGTGCACTTTGATGTAATTGTGGTTGGCAGAAGGGCAATTTTAATGATGTCATCAGCAGAAGACATTGGTCTTGGTAATGTAACCAAATATGATAAAAAGACATTGTGATCATTACTTTTGAATGTGTCAAACAATTAGGTTTAAGACTAATGATATAGAAAACAGGTTTCTCCTTGCCAACTGTTAATTTATGGTACGCAGCAAATATATCGTGCGTGTTAATACCTGTATTACAGGTAGTTTCGCATAGAACTGTAAGCCATTTATACACAATTGTTAAGAAATTAGTATGTAGATTCACAGAACGCGGTGGTAAGTAGATCTCACCCATATTTGCGACCGTATATATATATATATATATATATATATATATATATATATATATATATATATATATATATATATATATATATATATATATATATGTATAATATATATATATATGTATATATATATATATATATATATATATATATATATATATATATATATATATATATATATATATATATATATATATATATATATATATATATATATATATATATATATATTGGCAATGGCATATTTTTAGTTTAAGGATCATTGAAAATGTTAACTATTCATACTTATTGACACGTCAATTTCCATTTAAATTTGGATGAACTTCATTCAATAGTAAGTGGCATCGGATTTGGTGAGTCATATATAGCAGCAGCCATAATACAATACTTCTTCTCATGTATAAACTGTACTGAGGAGTCCATTGAAATAAAATAACCGGTTGGGTTTTTGCTTTAAACGTACAACCTTTGCATTTTATATTTATTACAAAATGTAAAGAAATATCTTGCATTTGTCCATCCTGAATACTTTTGGAGACTTAAGATAATCTGATCGGTGTTCCTGCAGATGTGCACTGCAACGATAGAAAACAAGTACCCAGCATAGTTAAAGGGCAGGTCTCAAAAAGGAAAACCAGACATATTTCGCCTAATTTGACTCCCCTCTATACGATAACATGAAAATTACCACGATTCAAAGTTATTGCTGTTTTAAACTGCTCCTTGCATCCTTGAGAACAAAAAGAGGATATCGTGCTTTTCCGGAAAGTGTAATGAATATTCATTAAAAATAGATCAAGTAACCTAGAGTTGTCCAATGCAAAATGGCGGCACGCCCGAAGCGGGCCAGTCTGCAGTCAACAGTGCTGCATGAAATTCTGCAGCAAGACAAACTTGGACCGCGTTTTACTGTTCAGTTTCCCAATGATGAGTCACCATTAAGGTCAACCATCACTATTGCTGACCGTTTTACGGAACTTTTGTTCGTTTGTTTAATGATACCACCACCATTTAGAGAACAAATTTGGTGAAGATAATGTCTACTTACATTCCAAATAAGTCCGAGGCTGTTAAAGTTATGGTTTATAAGAAAAAGCCAAGAAAATTCAAAACACACAAAAACTCTTAAAGCGCAAAATATAAATAAATGAATAAACAAATAAACAACCAAACAAACAAACAAACAAACAAATAAATAAACACGAGTTATTGATATAAGATGATGATGATGCATACTTATATACAATGTACTTTCTTAACTGGGCATGCAGTGTGCTTCATCCACAGCCACCTTTGTTCAAACATCACAGTCTAATTGACCTACTTATCCATCTAGCAGAGTCCAAACCTGGTGATAAGTAATCTCTGTGAAGTACCCCAAGAACACCTTACGGCATATTATTTTTATATTGCCAGGTAATGCAAAAGATTTTGCTGTCTTAACTGTCCTTGAGAGTCTTGGTGTCAATGTGGAAAAGCATGAAACAGGACGCACCCACAGAGTTGGCAAGAAACGTGATGGCAAGCCACGTGCCATTATTGCAAAGTTTATCCTATACCGGGCTAGGCAGAGAGTAAATGATGCACGGAAAAAGAACAATAACGTTTTCGTCTCAGAGGATCTGACACGCAAGAGGGCCCACATCATGTTCTTAGCGCGAGGTATAAGGCGAAACAAACTGATAGACTCTTTCTGGTCTAAAGACGGACGCATTTATGTGCGCAAACTAAATGCATGGGGCACCACACTCCAGGTCGTGTTGTCCAAACACACAACAAGGAGGACCTCAACGCGTTTCATAAGTGAATGTTTGTCCTCAAGTCCATACGAAATTTCAAACGCATTGCTTGGACTTCTATCCAAGATATTATTTGGACTTGTAGCTGATAAGTTTTCAGTACTGATATCTTTACATACATCCCATTGCTTTATGTAATATCAAAATGTCGTTATTAGTACATTCTTTTTCTGTTGTTTTTCTCATTATACATATTATATCAAACAAGTATAGGCCTATCTTTGTAACTTTTCTTGACTGCTCTCGTAGTTAGCATGAGTCCATTTTTCAATCAATCCATCTAACTAATCCTTTAGCAAATGAGCATATATATATGATTATGTTGTGTATATGACGGTTTCAGAGTGCACATACACGATCATGTTATCGGATTAGTTTCTCTGTGTTTCATCAACTTTGACCTACTTCTCACAGTACCAGTCTTCCCAGTTCGACTTCCACTTCGAATAACTGCAGTATAATATTTGCTACTTCCTGTTACTCGTATTTCCACTACTGCAACAATGACATGCAACCTGAAGTTATTGTAACATATCTTTATTGGTAATATTTATCACCTGCAATCATTCACTTATCAATGGAAGGAGAATTAGCGTTATTACAATAGTACTGTTAAATACCAGTTAATAAGTGTTCTTCCAACTCAAATGTAGTGCTAACGATTTTTCGGTTTAATTGTTTACTTGTTTCGTTTACATGTTGCCATATATCTTGTGCGTGAACGTCAACTACTCACGTAACAACACAAAATTCATGTATTCCTGGTCATTTACATCCAGAGTCACAACTGTTGCGTTTTTTTTATACTTTGACGACCATGTTCCTTTTTCATTCTTTTTTAATTTTTGTGATGTATGTGATCTCCATCACTTTCTTGCTACATATGCGTTTTTCATGTTTCGTGTCAGTCCTTTGTATTCCATTCTTATGTCAGTTTGCTCATTTGCATTGTGATATATGTATTTGTGGCAACGCTTGTATGTACCCCATGTACACCGACATATTAACTGATTCCTACTTCATAACTGCAGCAATGATTATGTTACCAGAGGTTTCAAGAATTTGTCTTCTTGCTTTGTCTGGGCACCATATCTTGACGGATTATTGTCACGTTCTGTTATATTGAACCATTCTTTTTAGGAATGGGGATTTGGTCGAGTGGATATGTGCGTTTCCCATTTCAGCTAGGCGACTGGTGTCAAAGGTTGCAGGTTCGAGTCCCACTCGTTCCGAACAAAAAATATATCCATGTGAATAAGTATACAGCAATATAGAGCTGTCATTGGCTCATATTATTACCGCAAATGTCTGGTCCAAATCATATCTTGTACTACTTTTACACCTGTTTTACCTGCATTTAATTTTCTGGCATTGTTAACTACCTTTCTCCTGCTTAAATTATATTGTAATCTCAGACACATGGCTGAAATTTTACGTAAATTGCTTGTGTTTGATGTCCGCCCCAATCCATGGCCCACAGATACCTTCAGTCAAAATCATTTCAAACTTTTCCATGCAAACGTCCGTAGCATTAAAATTCCTGACAAACTTGATGGATTACATTTCTTGGCCACTTCGGAAAAACCTGACGTTATTAATGTATCTGAAACATGGCTTGATACAAACTACCCCAGTGAACTATTATACATTGATGGTTCTGGTATGCCCACACGCAAGGATAGGACTGTGGGTACTGGGGGAGGGGTGGCGATCTATGTAAGGGACAACTTACCTTGTACTCGCCGAGCGGACCTCGAATTTTCCAACAGTGAATGTTTATGGGTTGAATTTCGCCTCAAATACGGTTAAGTTCTCTTAGGTGTGTACTACCGCCCACTAGGGCAATATGCCGCAGACAGAGATTTGTTTATTGATGAGCTCGATCTTTCTATTACTTCAGCCCTTGAGTGTAATCCTAAAACTTTATTATCATAACCGGTGACTTTAATGATAGGTGCCAGTCCTGGGATACTGATCATTCAGATAGCGACTTAGGACTGCGCCTAGTCAATGTTTTATCCCAAAATAACTTATTCCAATTAATAAACGAACAGACCAGAGTAAACGATGTATCTGAAAGTATACTTGATCTCATGAACACAGATTCACCAGGTTATGTTCTAACTTCAAGTATCTTACCACCCATTTCTACATCCGATCACTCAGTTGTATTTTGTACTTTTTCGATTTCCTGCCGCGTAGATCACCCCTTCAAAAGGAAAATATGGGACTTCAAGAAAGCTAATTTTGAAGATTTAAACAAAGCTGCCCTTGACGCTCTATTTAACGCAGGATTCGAAGTCTTTGATGATATTAACGACGTGGTATAATTTCTGGTATTATGAGAGGTGTAATAATTGACCCATTCAAGCACTGTATAAGTGCACTGTGCTGGGGAACTGTTGGCTTTAAATTCAAATCGCAGATCAGAAGTGCACAGAGTATCAGAATGATCGTTTAAGATGAATCAGTCAAATAGTTTTCCGAGAACACTAATTAACGCAATACCACGGTAATTTTGAGAATTACTTCGTGCCTTTCTCTTATCCTTTGGTTAGGGTTTAGCATAGTTTTAGTAAGTCCATCATGAGCAGTATCAGGCACCAACATGGATGAAAAAAGAAGCAAAAGATTCAGGCAGCCAGTACCATTAATGATATGGTCTGAATAGCATCCTTGATCTCTGTCATGTTTATCTTGTTTCAACTTATACAGTCCATCTACTATTTTCTGTACAGACACAGAACATTCGACATTATGATAAGAAGCAGAGCCAGAAAATAAATCATTATTTTCTTGTTTTAAAAATATTCATCTCACGAGTATCGTATGACACGCTTTTTTACAAATCATTGTATTTCTCAGCAAATAGCCGACCAATTTCACCAGGGTCAGTTTCTCCTTCGATGACGCCTGACACAGAATCGCCTGTGCTTCTGATGCGTTTGACCTCCGACGAAAAGTCCCTTGTTTTGTTATTAAGCATGGGATGCGCTAATCTATTAGCACTGCACAAATCTTAATTTTTTTAACAAACCAAAGGGCGTAATGTCATTTAGCCCGCATGTTTTCTGTATGTTTGCTATAACCCCGACTCAGGTGGAATTGCTGCATTTCCATATATAATGCCAAAAAATGGACCCTCTCTTATAATTTTCAACATAATCATTCCATCTTATGAAGATTTCAGGCACATCTCTTTCTGGTTGTATACGCTCGTCTTGTGCCGCATGAGTGACTAAGCTTGGTATGTGGGCATCGTCACATTTACCGTTACCAGCCTGCGCAGTCAGCATAGCGCTGACAATAGAGCACACAACATCGGAATATGAAGGGAATCTGAATTTTTCCTTCATGTCCATGTTCTCACATATTACACCATCTATGGTATTTCGCATTTTTTCACAACGCTCTTCCAGTCTAGCATTGTTGGATTTGCATAGGTATACATTTCCCCCTGTTTGAATGTATGTAAGAATTCATAAGTGCATATTTAGGAACCACTTGCTGACCTCTCTTCCTCACGGATTACTGTACACAACATATGAGAGACTTTTGTTTGATTCGTACTTGCTTGTTTATCCATTTTACCTGTGAGGAAGTCAATTATCAGATTAGAAATACATTGCCTGAGATATATCATATAACTGTCTGCAGTAGTGTCAAAGCCTCTCTTGTTTTAAATGGTAAATTGTTGACTCTTAATGTAAACGGTAGCGTTCTGTCATTTTTCACCTGACATGCATCGAATGCTCGAGCTATGTATCAAATCTATCCATGTATAAATCTTATTTGATGATATTGCCATTATTTGAAATTTGAAATACAGTTTTTCAGCGCACATACATACACATGTACTCATGATAACATTTTGGAATTTTGGTTGATAACCTCGTGTATCTTCATGTACATTAACTATGCAGGGGATGCTTCAAGTTTATATCGCCTTGGAAATGCTTTTTTGTACTTAAATGATGCCGGTCATCGTTTCACATATGTATACTATGTTGTGAATTTATACTGTATGAATAGTATCAACCTATGTTACTCCTGCAACATTTGTCACTCACTGACACATACTTTTTTTTCTTGTGGTATTCATGGCAGTTAAGTCCTTTAGTGTACTTGACATGCTCCAGAATTATGGTCATTTACATCATTTCACATGAACTGGCGCGCAGTTCCCTTTGCATTTCTCACCTGCTTACATTTTATTGTTTTGTATGTTGCTGTGTTACTTGTATCGCAATGTTATGCCTTCAATACCTTTGCTGAATATGGGCTACAAAGCCTTGGCATCAATTTTCGGGTCCTCTGTCTCTCGTTAGCAAATTCATTTCCCCAAGAATCATTTGCATCTGTAGTAAGATAACTTTTAATTCATTCCTGTCTTGATGGGTATCAGTATTGAGCAATACCGATTAGCGATTGGTTTATATTTAAGTAGATGTAGCGCTCGCGATACCTACCTACATTCTATATGTGTATCGGTTGAATACGAAATAACAATTTCATTCAGCCTCTTATTTTTATCAGGCAAAACCTTGCTACTTAATGGATTCCTCTGTGCCCATCATATTATTACATTCCTATGCAAATCTATTATGTCAGCATTGGATGTACACCCCAACCCCGGCCCCATCAACCCCTCCTTAAATAATGTATTGAAGATATGTCATTCTAATGTCCGTAGTATCAAGAGTGCCGGAAAATTGAAAGGGATTCAAATGTTGACCCAGTCTGAAAATTTCAAAGTTATTACCATTTCTGAAACTTGGCTAGATCCCGACTTCCCAGATCAGCTTTTAGCCATTGATAACTTTTTCAACCACCTTTCAGGCGGGATCGCCAGACAGGCAGAGGGGGGGGGGTCCTAACTTATGTTCACTCATCACTACCTTGCACTAGGCGTGCTGACTTAGAAGGCCAATACTGCGAATGCATCTGGGTAGAAATTTCTGCACCTCTTGGGGCACTTTTTGTCGGTAACTACTATCGTCCACCTGGCCAACCTGCCAAAATCCGAGACGCTTTCCTTTAATCTCTTTCTACTTCTACCCACCCAGCACTTGAAAGCAACCCCCACACGTTGATCATTACTGGCGACTTTAATGATAGGTGTGCTGACTGGAACTCGGCTCATCCTGACAGCGAACTGGGCACATCACTTATCAATCTTGTAGCAAACCTCAACCTCTTCCACCTTATTGAAGAACCCACCAGGATAAATGAATATACCAGCAACCTGTTAGATTTAATCATCACGGACTCTCCGGGACTCGTCCTGGATAGTGGTGTGTTAACCCCAATTTCAAACTCCGACCATTCTGTGATCTTTAGTTCCCTTTCTCTCACTCACTTCAAAGATAAATCTTTTAGTAGGCCTATATGGGACTTTAACAAAGCAAACTTTCAAGATTTGAACATTGCTCTCTCTTCAGCTCCATGGGATACGGCCCACGAAGTTTATGATTCCCTCGATGATATTGTCTCGTATTGGTCTGATCTTTTCCTATTCACTGCTAAAGACTTTATTCGCTACACAGAGGTTACTATCCGCCCTCAAGGCAAACCTTGGATATCACAGAAATAAAGAAACGTATTCGACAACGTAATCGAGCATGGAAACGCTTCAAGCGTTCCTTAATACACCCCGTCCTTACAACTTTGACATGCACTTGAAGATTGAGAAGTTCTATCGTTTCTACAAAAAGTCTCGCAACATGGTTTTAAACAAAATTCGTCAGTCCATGCGTTCATATTTCCTGAAATTAAACCATAAATTAGACGATAAAGACCTCAACCCTAAGCAATGGTGGAAACTGTCCAAGTCTGTCCTAGGCAACAAAATTCACCCAGACATACTCCCTCTCATAGACAACAACAATGTTAATTCTTGCATTACGGAGAAATGCGATATCTTTAACACTTACTTTACAAGCCAATGCAAAATTCTACCTGACCTGGATGCTCCTCCCCTGCCTGACTTTTCATTCAGAACTGATGCACACCTACATAATATTTCTGTCAACGAGGATGATGTGAAGAAGGTGTTATCTTCTCTCCGACTGTCTTCCGCTTCTGGTCCTGATAACATTGGTAATATCTTACTCAAGAATTCAGCTGTGTCTATCAGTAAATCACTGACTAAAATTTTCACACAATCGCTCAACCAATCTTACTTTCCTAATTCTTGGAAAAGATCCAATGTTTGTCCGGTTTTTAAAAAGTCAAACAGGCAAATAAAAAGTAACTATCGCCCTATCTCTTTACTTTGTAATGTTTCCAAATTGTTTGAAAGACTAGTCTTTAATGCTCTCTACGAATATCTGACATATCATGATCTCCTTGCTCCCAAGAATTCCGGCTTCAAAGGTCAAACAACTGGGCATCTCGGACAATCTTACATCGTGGGTGGAAAGTTATCTATCTAACCGTTTTCAGCGTGTGACTATTCATGGACAGACACCTTCTTGGTTGCCTGTCGAAGCCGGAGTACCCCAAGGATCCATTCTGGGCCCTTTGTTATTTCTGGTATATATTAATGACCTTGTAGATAATCTTACATGTGATGCCAGACTCTTCGCCGACGACACCTGTCTACTGGAACTTGTTAACACCCCAGCTGAGTCCTCGCAACACCTAAACACAAATCTTTTTTCAATATGGAACTGGGGAAAGCTGTGGTGAGTAATCTTTAATGCTCTTAAATCTTTTATCTGTTGTGTTCTCTGCTAAACGGCCAAAATCTCATCACCCCACGCTTGTCCTTGGTGAATCACCAATACCTGAAGGAGATACCCATTCTCATCTTGGCATTACCTTAAGCAGTAATCTATCCTGGCGTGCCCACACCACTCGTATTACCAACAAAACCAGCCGGAGGATTTCACTTCTCTGTAGATTCAAACACAGACTTTCACGTAAAACTGTAATCCGGCTTTATTTATCCTTAGTTCGCCCCATTCTCGAATACGGCTGTATCCTTTTTGACAATTGTGGTCAAGGTCTCTCAGACCTTCTTGAATCGATACAATTTGAGGCCACTAAAATTTGTACCGGAGCACTAAGACATACACAGGAACTTGGGTGGCCCACTTTGGCTAATAGATGAAAATATTTCAAACTCGTTCTCTTCTACAAAATGCATCACAAGCTAACTCCTTCCTATCTTTCTGACCTTCTACCCCCTATCTATCCTGGCCGAGTATTGCGTCAGCCTGGTAATATTCGCTTTCTCAAATGCAGGACTCAACGTATGGAAAATTCTTTTATCCCAGACGCAATTAAGCAATGGAATAACCTTCCGTCCGATATTAAAGACTCTGTTTCTCTGCAAATCTTCAAATCTAAACTGAAAAAAACTCTGTTGGCGGTAGATACAGTCCCTCCCTACTATTCCCATGGAAGTAGGTTTCCCAACATATGCCACACACAACTGCGCCTAGGTTTGTCTAAGTTGAATTTTGATCTTTATAAAGTTAATATCGTATCCCCTCCAACTTGCCATTGTACTCGTCCTTGTGAAGATGTTACACATTTTCTTCTCTTTTGCCCACTTTATTCTCAATCTAGAAAGGACCTACTCGACACTATCACTTCCATTCTAGCCCCGGGAGCTCATGTGCACCACAAATTACTTGTAGATATTGCTAGTGAAAGGTTAGTTGAAATAATGCTATTTGGTAGCACAGATTTGCCTGATGCCATGAACATACATATTTTTGACGCAGTACAAATGTATATAGTCAGCACAAGACGCTTTGTTTCTTAAGGTGCTAAACTTTATTTGTAATTCATATTATTAACTTGTCTGTAGTTAGTGTATTTATATTTCTAATGTCTAATATGTATTGTAAGTTCACGCGTGAGGTTTTGCTGCTGCTGTTGGCACATATTCTGTTATAAAGACTCAAAAGTCACCATGGTCGGCTGACAATCATTTTATGAAGTTTTATAAGTATTAAGACATCCAAATTTTGAGGCATAAGTGAGAACACTTACGTTTGCAAACCGATGAAGAAGTCCCAGAAATAAAGATGTTTAAACATAAAAAAAAGATAAAATTTACAAATGGGTTTTGCATTGTTATTCCTTATAAAAACTGTTTTACTATTCATACACAATATTTTTTTCAGTTTGACAGTCCCCTGTACATGCAATAGAAGTTGCAATATCTGGTTAACTCTCCCTGTGAAGATCTATTTAAGACTGGATTGATGGATAAAACAAGTGTTTGTCGGGGCGGGGGGGGGGGGTCTAGTTTATTTAGTAGTTTGGATTGTTGCTTGTTTGCTTGCTTAATTGCTTACTATTTTTGGTAATTGGTAAATGGACAGTTGCCAATGAGATATGGATGCCTAATGGCTAAGAAATTTATTTGAGGATGCAAGGTTGAAAAGCTTGAAAGTGACTACAAGATGTCGGGGGTCAACCAAGAACAGGATGGGCAGCACCACCTTTAGGCGAATTTAGAACTTACCCAAATATCCCCCTATTGGGTACTATTACTAAACGATATCCAACATTATAGGCACTTTAAGATTTAATGCATAAATAAAAGAGTTCTTCAGTCCACGTTACACTATTGTACCCATGTACAACTGGCATTTGTATCAAAGAGGAAAGCAAATATTAATATTTCTAGAGTTTGGTGCCCTCAGTTAAAGAAACACTTTATACGACACCCTTCAGAATGTTAAACGTTCATGCATATGAAGACATTGAAATATAGAAAGACAGATGCTTTGTATTTTCCCACAAAAGTGCAGACAGATATGATGATCACATTATTGCGATATACTGCCATGGCAATGATGTTGAATTGCATTGCACATAACATATTTGATATCAACATTTTCCAGCGCTTCGAGCCTAAAGACCAAATTGATTGGTTTTTCACATTTGAAGAAACCATAATTGGAAAGGACGTCTCTCCATTGATGTTCACATTATCAGAATAAAAACACGACACCATGACAAATTTACCCGGTGCATAGATGAGGGCAGAAGATAGAACACGATCACACATCATATGCAGTGAACACGGGGAAGCAACTCAGTACAAAAGTACTCATTTAATTTTTTATCGCCGTCCGCTGCAGCACCAAGCTTTACCGGGTGAAAATACTCAAGTTCATCCAGTTCTTGTGTGTGATCCCACGGTTTTAACATTTTACGTGGATACGTCCAGTTGAATATACCTTTCATTGTGGAGAACTGAAAATTTGTGAGGCACTGAAGCATAGTAGGTGTAGCTATTTCAGCATGAACATTACTGGCCTTGAAAACTGATTCAACTTCCTGATACGATGACCACAGCCGTCGTGGCAGATACAATATATCCGCAGACCCACCTAAACAAATAACATTACAGGACGTTTTGTTACAATTTAAGTTATGCTTGCATCTGTTCAAAGTTAGAGAGTTACTTGCTTTCTTAGTGAGAACTTGCAAAGCTTTTGCTGTTTGCTGCATATAAAAAGACAACCAGAGTGTCGCTTTTTTCCTGACGATTTTGAAGCCATGTCGGCTTTTAACATACCAGTAAACCCATGGTTTTTCCAATGACGCTGGTCGAGTTTTCCCATCAAGCAATACATTATATCTGTACGGACCGTTGGGTATCGTCAAGTACCAAGGCGTTGACATGGGTCTCAAAAATGCCAGTTTTGGATGTATGTATACATCGTCATTGACAAGAAATATTCCTGCAAGTTTGCTATATTTTACTTTATCTATGGCCTTTCCCATACAAGTATATTGGAGATCGGCATTTGTTTTATAATTCTCGTGAATTATAAAAGAAATATCATAAGTTCTGATGTAGTATTTATCTATTTTTGAAGGAACACAATAAAGAATGTGTCTGAAGATGTTTCCGTGAATTGCTTGAACGTAAGGTATCACTTTGTAAATTGGATTAGTGAAGATTATTAACAGCAGTATATCCTTGTATTGTATCCAGGGACGCTGCAGACATTCCAGCACACCAGTTGATATTGGACAAACTTTTCTCACAAATGATAGTGAAGCACTGGATGAAGCAGATGCTTGGTGCGGTTTACGCCTCATTATCAGACAAAATACAAATGTACTTGTGCATTCTTTGTGTATTTTATATGGAACGAGGCACACAAAGTCACCTGAACTGTCTGACATATCCTGAAATACAGATGTTAACATAGATTGTAACGAATAAGTACCACAGTAAATATATATATTATTCTGTATCTGTAACAGTAGTATTTATCGTTTAGTATTTTTTCAAATAGATAAATACTACTGTTACAGATACAGAGGGCATGGAACTTGACAAGGATATTCTTGGCATCGTTCAATATGGAAGTTTGGCAGGATAATTGAAATTGTAGACTAATTAAAGGTGACACAGCATGGTAGCATGACTACATTCATCTATAATTTGCAAACTATCCCACAAAACATGTCAGTGATGATTAACCTTTTTATCTTGGCTCATGGTCTGTATAAATCAATCTAATCAAGCGGATATTGCAGTCCTGTGCTTAGCCAACCTATTCTTAATGACACAAAAAAGCAATTAAACCGTGAAATGTTTATTCAAAGGGAACATTGATACGTAATACAACATGTGCATGCATTTATACTGGTAAGCCTCTACTAGCCATTCTAACAGGCGCCCGTAATGATCATAATATAACTTAAGACATTATTAACATACCCAAATATTTATAGCGCCGCCAAGTGAACAAATTTGGTGTCAACCAACTGTACAGGGTATCAAACGTGCAGAGATGCATATCACTGGCAATTAGGAAAAGTCCAAACACTGAAGATCCCTGCCCCCCCCCCCCCTTATGTTGTAGTCCTCGAGTTGTCCTAACTGAATAACACAATGGTTATATTCGAAAGTGTTTTTAATAATATCTATGAACTAGCAAAATGGGCAAGTTTAACATGCAAGTGAATGGGGACTTGAATTGGTGTCCCCCACAGCCTTATTCTGGTTTCTGCCACCAGAGGTCGGTAGTGTTCCAAATATGACCGAGACTTTTGAATACGGTGTATGAGCGGCAGCAGCATTGTCAAAAGGGTTAAATAGTACAGAAAAACATGATCCATATTCATTATTTCCAAACCCAACAATGACAGCAAAGAGATTCAAGTCTTGCCAAAGCATCAACATTTCTCTTCCAATACCAATGTGAAGAAACAAATTTCACTCCTGACTTGAGACAGGCAGTCACCCATAAAAGGCAACTGGTGGTTTTAAACCGGTCCTCTCAACCTTAGAAATATTGATCATTAACTGCAAACACTAGTTCTTTTCCAAAATGTATAGGCCTAACCACCAAAAACACAAATTTCATTACTTCTGCCAAAAATAAAAAGTGACCTGTTACAGTGTTAGGCCTATCGCCTTTTAGTTCTCCCGACTTGTCAATCAGCTAAGCTTACAAGGAAACAGTAAAGTAGGCCTACATAGTTTTTGTGATATTTATGAATCTGGAACATTATAAACACACTCTAGCTCCACTATAACTATGAGTCGGAGAACAAATCCCACAGCAAAGGTTGACTGGGGAAAGCGGAACACAAATTTAAATACACATATGCTTCTGCTTTGTCAACAGCTACTTCTCCGCCAGAGCAGAGGCTTCCGCGCCACGCTCCACGTCGTCAGAAACCAACAAAGTTGAACATTAAAGTGCTACGGTGTCAAAAATGTGAGTGTCCAGTCGCCATTCGCAGTATCAACCCCGATGAACTTTGATCTTCCAGCGAAAGAAATGTCGAACCATCCTGAACGTGAATTTGTATCCAAATTAGTGAATGGCTTACGACATGGTTTGACATATTGGTTAATAAAGTGCCTACCGAGACTTGCATACGTAAAAATCTACGATTCCGTCTACAAGATCCTGAATTTGTTACCAATTCTATCGAGGAGGAACTGTACAGAGGTTAGTTGATAGGTCCTCGTATGATGGATATCTGTCCTTTTCCCTTCCCCAACTGTAGAATAAACCACGTTGGCGTAGTCGAAGGCAAATACTCGAAAGAAAAAACGTATAAATTTGGACTTGAGCAGTCCACATGATATACCTGGCTAAGAGAGTGTCAATTCTTCAAGAGAGAGATAAAAAAAATTCCTCGACCGTGACTTATCCTACTTCTCGGGGGTCACCCTTGTGTTTTCTGGTGACTTTATACCGCAAGCTGTTCCGAGGTGTGCCCTGAAGCAAGAGCTACACGCAAGCGTTCCGCCTTTATTTCAAATAGCTGGAAAAGATACTAGGGCGCAGAAGTTGCTGTTCAACTCTCACTGAATTACTGTTCATACTTCAAAAATATGTTTGAATGTATTTATTGGAAGCAAAATCATGGATGCGCTATAAAACTCAAAAAGAAAGTCAAAGTGAAGTGTGTGTCTTCTGGATATGCTTTGCCCTGGTCACAATCAGTTAACCTTAACGAGCAAAATGAGTTCAAGATCCGAGGAGAACATGACACAACTAGAAAAGAAGATTTGCTTCAAAGTGTTTCTGTCTGTGTGCCTTCAAAAGTTGTAAATATTAAATGCTGCAACTTTTATCCTTTGGTACTTCACATTACATTAAGCTTAGGACTGAGTGCAAATTAAAAAGTCCAAATGACCTTGACCTTTACAGGTCACATGTGGATTGCACAGTGTTACAATACCCACAATTTAAGCCCAACATTAATCAAATCGGATGAAAATTGACCAAGTTGTGGCAAGATGAAACTTTAAAAGGGCCAAATGACCTTGACCTTTGCCCTTTTGAGGCTACATGTTCTTCTAAAAATGTGCAGTGTTGCAATACTTACAATTTGAGTCCAACATGATTAGAATTAGATGAAAATAGGCCAAGTTATGACTGGATGAAACTTTCAAAGGTCTAAATGACCTTTGACCTTTAGAGATCACATGTAAGTTTCAATAATATGCAGTGTTACAATAGCTACAATTTGAGCCCAACATGATCAAAATTGGATAAACATCGACCAAGTTATAGCTAGAAGAAAACCACCATCGAAAGTGGCCTTTGACCTTGAGATGACCTCTACCTGAAGTAAACCGTAACCTCAAAAATGACATTTTCGCCTAAAACCGACCTTTGATCTTGACATGACCTAGACATTTGAGATGGCCTTTACTTTGCTATGATCAAACTCCTATGCCCTTGGAACCACATCTAATATATTATATAAGATATTGAAGATTTAAAACTTCAATTAGCCCTCATTTGTATAATTTTGAAAAGCATGACCTCTCATTATAAAAAGGCGAGACTTCATCTATAGAAGTATCATTGTGCCAAGTTTGGAGTTTCTACGTGTAATACTTTTAAATGAAATGTCGGACAAATTTGCCGCAAAGAAAGAAAAAGAAAGAAAGAAAGAATTCCTAGAAAAACAATAAGTCTGTGTTGGCACACAGACATAAAGAGAGAAAGAAAAAGAAAGAAATTCCAAGAAAAACAATTTATCTGTGTTGGCACACAGACATAAAAAAGAAAGAAAGAAAAAGAAAGAAAGAAAGAAAGAAAGAAAGAAGGAAGATAGTAAAGAAAGAAAGAGAAAGAAAGAATTCCTATAAAAACAATATGTCCGTGTTGGCACACAGACATAAGAAAGAAAGAAAGAAAGAAAGAAAGAAAGAAAGAAAGAAAGAAAGAAAGAAAGAAAGAAAGAAAGAAAGAAAGAAAGAAAGACCGGAAAAGAAAAAAAAAAGAATTCCTAGAAAAACAATATGTCTGTGTTGGCACACAGACATAAAAATGAAAGAAAGAAAGAAAGAAAGAGAAAGAAAGAAAGAAAGAAAGAAAGAAAGAAAGAAAAAAGAAAGAAAGAAAGAAAGACCGGAAAAGAAAAAAAAGAATTCCTTGAAAAACAATATGTCTGTGTTGGCACACAGGCATAAAAATGGAAGAAAGAAAGAAAGAAAGAAAAAGAAAGAAAGAAAAAGAAAGAAAGAAAGAAAGAAAGAAAGAAAGAAAGAAAGAAAGAAAAAAGAAAGAAAGAAAGACAATATTTTTGATAGTATGTAATAATATATAAACTACCACAGGCTTTGTCATCATTCTTTTCCCTTTTATTCTCATGAACTAAATAATCTAAGCATGATACAACTTGTAGACGTCAGTCAATTCATATTTGTGCATGCTTTGTTTAAATTGAACACTGACCTGGCTGCCTGTGGCTTGTACGGTTCCTCACCTGGCAACCTCACTGCAATGAAAACTACAGCTTCCTGTGGCTTTCAGTTGAATCTGTTATGTCTTAACCTATTATTTAATTATGTGTTGTTCCAATTTTCTAAGTTACACCTTGTTTGTCTTGTGTGAACATGGCAAAATAAATCACACACGGCATTCTGTGTGCTACTCAGGGACACACATACAGACAAGCATGCTGCTCGTAGCCTGATATCAAACCCAGGCTCACTTATCTTGGCTAAAAGTATCAATCAGCAAAGCGGGCCCCAGAATCTCGACTGATACAATCTTCAAAGCCTTTGGTACTTCATATTCCATTACGCTTATGGCAAGATTAAAAAAAAAAAGACCTGAATGACCCTGACCTTTGATTTTTAGGCATTGCATGTAAATTACCAAAATATGCAGTCTTGCAATACCTTCAAGTTGCGTCCAACATGATAAAAATTGGATGAAAATTGACCGAGTATTGGCTAGATGAAAATTTCCAATGTAAAAATGACATTGACCTTTGACCTTTAGAGGTCACATGTAAATAACAAAAATGTGCAGTGTTACCAACATATTAATCGAAGTTGGATCAATTACCTGTACCTATAATATTTTTTGGAGATATTCAAGATTTTAATTTTCAAATGGCCCTAATTTGCATAATTTTTAAACTGTTGAACCTCTTTACGAAAAATCAAGGCTTCATGTATGGAAGTATAATCATGCCAAGTTTGGAGTTTCTATGTATAACACTTTTCAAATGAAATGTCGGACAAATTTGCCTGTAAAGAAAGAAAGAAAGAAAGAAAGAAAGAAAGAAAGAAAGAAAGAAAGAAAGAAAGAAAAAGAAAGATAGAAAGAATTCCTAGAAAAACAGTAGGTCTGTGTTGGCACACAAACATAAATAAACCAATGCCGTTCTTTCACGGGCTGGACTATTGTGGCCAGCCGTGGCGCGTACAGTAATTCCCTTATAGGAAGGAAACCATACGGGTTTTACGTCCGGTTTGTCTCGTAGGAAGTAATCACAATTGGAAAATTATGTTACTTGAAGAGTCCTGATGTAAAAGTTAAAAGTACCTGCTTTTGTGTAAGGTGGAATTGTATAATTTTTCGAACCTCAACAGAACAGCATTTATACTTGCCGCTACATAAGCATTGCGTTTGAGAATGGCGATATGTGGATCTTTCTTTTTATCTGCTTCCTCTTTCTTTCTGTCTTTCTTTTCACATTCTTTTTCACATACATAGGCTTTCTTCCATTTACGGTATGTTTTTTACGACTGCATGTTACACTTAACACAAAAGCCTTCATTTTTTCCCATTTCTGTGGTTGGTATGTTGCTTGGAAACTGGAGACAGCAGGGGTGCCAGCGAAACTTTTTAATGACCACAAATTATTCAGTTAACCCGTTCACTGCCAACTGCAACTAAAGTAGAACTACTCAAGCCCAAGTACTCTGAGTGATCCAAAAATTACTAGACTCATATCCCTTGTGGAAAGACATTTCATCCAATTTTAAAGACCAACATGCCTATAGATCCATAAAATATAATGGTCCGGATAAACAGCTTTCCTCGAGACGCTTTTAGCCATAGCGCGTCAAAGAGCGTCGAGGAGAAACTGTTGATTCAGTCCACAATTTAGAAAAAAATTGAGAAAGAAAATGTCAATAGTCTAAAGTAAAAAAGTTGTGAATTTCTTGTAAGTATTTAAAGTACATGCGCCAGACAAAGTAACTTAAATTCATTGGTCGAAAGCGGTGGAAGTGACGACATGCTTAAGTATTCATTTCCCATTGCGTTATGGGTCATTGGCGAGCCAGCGGCGTGGTGAATACGGAAGCCTGCATAATTCATGCATTCAGTCTGTATTTGAGATCTGTCCTCCACGTGGCGATTGAGAGCTGCTGTACTGATGCCACTGTCGTAAACTTCCAATGATTTTTTTTCAAGTTGTAGCAATTTAAATTATGCTGTTTAGCAGTATTCGAAATTTTCAATCTTGAATAACTTCAAAAGTATAATATATAGAGCTATCATTCCAACTTCTACTAGAGGGTTATTCACCATTGCGCATCTAATGAATTTAAAACAAAAGTTGTAGGAATTTAGGCTATGCTAATTAGCAGCATTTGAAATAATGAATCTTGAATATCTTCAAAACCACTATTGATAAAGATGTCATTTCAACTTCTACTGGGGGGTATTTGACCATTGCGCATGTAATAAATCTTAAACAAAAGTTGTAGCAATTTGAATGATGCTAATTAGAAAAATTCGGAATTTTCAATATTGAATATCTTCAAAACTATAATTGATATTTAATATTTATTTCGGAAAAAACTACCCCTTTGACACGGGGGCACCGTATACCGGGGTATGTCCACGATGCTTCCATGATAGCATAATATGATAACTATGTACAAACCAACATACATTTAAGACATGCATGACAACATAAAATAAGAAATATATACAATCTGAAATACATCTTAGATGAACGTTTCAAACTGATACCAGCGGGATATGTGAGCAGTCCGGAGACGATGCGCAAGAACACACACCCGTGTGTTAAAAGCGATAAAATTATTTACATTGTGAGGTACCATTATGTAGATTGTCCACCGCTAATCATATTGTCCAGATAATCTTTTCGGCGGGAGCACGCATCAAGCAGAAAATTTTTACATATATTGTCAAATTCAAAAATGGCGGTTTCATTTATGTGTGAACTATTGTTTCCAAAAAGCATGCAAAGTTTGGCAAATAATGAGCCGTTCATGAATCCTTGCCAAATATATTAATTGCCATTCGTAGTTAGTCTGGACTCCAGTAATTTAAAACACTTACTTCGTAGGTCAGTAAAGTTTGGGCATAGAAAAAGAAAATGTTCCAAGTCTTCTGATCCTGAACCACATAAAGTACAACTATCATGTTCCCATGTGCCCTATCTATGCAAGTCCGCTCGAGACACTTAGTTCTTACTTTGAATTTTAACCTGGCGCCATCAAAACCATTGTATTGAAATAGATAATTTTCTATAGTAGAACGGACTTTAAGATATTTGTACAAAGACAGGGTACTTTCGCTTCAATTTCACCGACAAATTCCTTATTGAATAACTGCATTCTTATTTATGATAAACCTCTGGCAAAAATTCATTTTGTCTGTAAACTGCATGGTCTAGACCGACATTGACGAGTGCTTTGTTAATCTCATTTACGTAAGACCAACAGGATGGCGTTTTTTCTTTAAATTTATATAGTAATTCAGAGAAAATTTGTTTACAAAGGTGTGTTTTGTCACGTTGACATTGAAAGCGGTAAAAATATTTAAATCTGTCTGTCCAAGAAAGAGATATAGAATTCCTAATTCTACTTGGAGGTTGTTGGCCATTGCGCACCTAATGAGTTAGAAAGAAAAGTTGTAGCTATTTAAATTATGCCAAGTAGCACCATTGGAAATTTTAAATCTTGAATAACATCAAAGCTATAATAGATTTAGATGCCATTACAACTTATACTCCTATGTTACGGACTAGTACACAGCAATAAGCTGTGAAGGCACACACACTGATTTGCTGTGCAGCAAATCATCTTTTCTAGTTTGAGAATCGTATCCCATAGCACTTAGCGCTCACATGTGGGGGCACAGGGTAAGTGGTCGCGGAAACTGATATCAAACCACTTTGCTGATCAAAGTACTGTACACATATCGAACAAGAAACGATCATCTTACCTGATGATCATGAAGTTGATTAGGCAGTTTACAATGGCTGCTGCTATGAAACGATTTTGACTATACCTTAATCTGGCTGTCATCCCAGGTAACCTCGCTCTGTTTCAGGAAGCCACACTTAAATCAGATCCACGGCCAGAGATCATCCCGGAATTTTTCATCTCTTAGACCAACAGGCCAGTTATCACCAGCAACGAGCACTGTGTCGATCTACTGCTTCAATATACGCCTGAGGAGTAACTCAGTTCTCTAAATTTTGTTACATGTATGGCAGTAGTGTGCATGGCATCGCCCCCCCCTTTATACTGTAGCCTGGTTTGATTTTTGTTTGTTTGTTTGTTTGTTTGCTTTTTGCTGTACCAGACTTTGTTTTATAACAGTCAGCTCAACCACTGGAAGAGATGTTAATATATTATATATGCGGGCACACTTTTTCTAGTGGTCATCTTTGCCGATAATACATTTTACACAAAAATGGTCTATGTACCATGATGTGCCTTACATTTATATGTGTATGTATGTATGTATATATATATATATATGTATGTATGTATGTATGTATGTATGTATGTATGTATGTATGTATGTATGTATGTATGTATGTATGTATGTATATATATATATATATATATATATATATATATATATATATATATATATATATATATATACATTTCTTGCTCAATGTGACAGTAAGTACGGGCAAAAGTTGAAGCTAAAAACAGTATACGGTATCAATGTTATCATAATAATATATTACAAAATGCTGTGGTGCTAGTAAAATAGTTCAATGGCCACTTTATATGAGGACAGATTTTACTTCGTATGAAGGTCATGAAAACACTTTGAACATTCGGATCTTTTGGACTCTACTGACTAAAGAGTCAATCACATGCCTATTTTTCCTATTTTTGTGTTGTTAGTTCAGATACTAAACGACCACTCGGCTGTTCAATTGAGTGACAGACAATGTGATGTACTAAATACAAAATTTCTAGTTATATATATACATATATATATATATATATATATATATATTCTTTATAGTCATTTTACCTCAGCTATACCTATTATCTGAAAGTCCGGGTACTTATCTGTAGATACAGATATATGTAGTTCTTCGGCTTCAATTTCAATTGGGACTTTTGAAGTGCAATATCCTGGTGCTAAAACTAAATAGGTTTATGTCAAAGGTGCAATTTAATTTCTTACTAAACTTAGAAATGTCCTAACTATCTTGAGACTCAATATTGAATCTATGAATTCTGAATCTGAAGAGTTCAGAATTTTTATCGATAAACTTGCTGAAAACTGTGCTTTCATTGGTTTAATCTGCTTACAACAAACTTAGTTTAATGAGAACATTTGCCTTGATCAGTTTGATTTACAGCACTACAATATATTCTATAAAATAGTAATAACCAGTGTTCCAAAAGGGATGGAGGGATACTAAATATACTAACAACATTAGTGTCATAATTGGAAAGAACTATTTATTGACATTGACGATAAAAATGATTAAAATATGTAACATGTATCCTCCTCCCAAAGGAAATAACAATCATGACTCTTCTGATGCTTTTCACTTGAATTCTGCCCATTTATTGACGCCATCTCAAGTCACAGAAACAATTTGACTTTAGCTGAAGATTTCAGTATTGATTTATGGAAAGTAAGTAATAATTATTCTTTGATTTTATTAAATGGAAGAATCTACTACCAAACATTATACTCCCCACTAGACTATCAAAAAGAGACGCCCCACTAATAGATGGCATCCTCAAGAAAACATTCAAACCCCTATTCACCTATAGAGACGGTATCCTGATTCATAAAATTGCTGATCATATGGCAACTATCTCTGCTATCAACTTTGATTATCGACCGAATAATTCTAACAAAAAACATGTACAATTCAGAGCTTTTACAGGAAATTTAAATGGTGATTTCCCTGATGATTTTCATTATACAAATTGGGAATAAGTGTTAAACAATAATCCAGACCCCAACCCAAAAGTCACTTACGATTAAGAATTTGCACTTTTTTGAGATGACAAAATCAACAAATACTTTCCTCTTAAAAACAAAATCAACAAATATAAACATAAAAACTCTAAATGGATTACCCCAGAAACCGTCAACAAAATAAAACACAGAGACTTTTCGTATAAAAAGTTGCAGAAAATAAATCCTGATGATGATCCTTATGATAACCACTTTGACAGACTAAAAGAATGTACAACATAGGTAAGATTAATGTTTCGCAGCGCAAGATCCACCTTTTACCAAGCTGAATTTGACAAACACAAAAATGATACAAACATCCATGGAATTTTTATAAACGATATCCTAATTAAATCCCAGCTTCATAAACATTTTCCAAAATACTTTAATTCTGCTAACAATTAACAATTTGCTTCGACACAAGACATAACTTCTCATTTATTTTTTTTTTTCATTAATGTAGGCCCACATCTTGCCAAGAAAATTTACACTGTTGGGGAAAAAAGAATTTCATACTTATTTTCAAGATATCAATGTAAACAAGACTTTCAATTTTAAACTGGTTGACTCTCACCATGTAAAAAAAAAAATTATAAGCAATTCAAAACCGAACTAGAACAGACTGATTTTCCAACAGAAAATCAAATGTCTCCCGGTGGAACACTTACGTCTCTGAATAAGGTACAGGTGATAACAAATTACAAATGACCAAGTTTGCTTGAAAATTACAATCCTATTTTAGCTCTCACCTGGATACATTACTCTAGCAATTTTCATCAAGTTCTTCAAGACTTATTGCAGAGAAACCAATTTCACATAAATGACCCTGTGACCTTGACAATTAGGTCAAGGTCACCCAAATACAATCCCAACTTTGGTCTTACCTTGATACATAATCCTACGTAATTTCATCAAATTCCATCCTGTTCTTCATGACTTATCGAACGGAAACCAATTTCACATAAATGACCCTGTGACCTTGAAAATTCGCTCAAGGTCATCCAAATACAATCCCAACCTAGGTCTTGCCTAGATACATAATCATACCAAGTTTCATCAAATTCCATCAAGTTCTTAAGTTTCATCATATTCCATCAAGTTCTTCAAGACTTATCGCACGGAAACCAATTTCACATAAGTGACCTTGTGACCTTAAGAATTCGTGCAAGGTCATCCAAATACAATCCCAACCTAGGTCTTGCCTAGATACATAATCCTACCAAGTTTCATAAGACTCCATCCTGTTCTTCATGACTTATCGAACAGAAACCAATTTCACATAAGTGACCCTAGGACCTTGAGAATCGCTCAAGGTCATCCAATTACAATCCTAACCTAGGTCTTGCCTAGATACATAATCCTACCAAGTTTCATCAAATTCTGTCAAGTCCTACAAGATTTATCGCACGGAAACCAAGTGTTGAAGAACCTGAACAACAACAACAACAACAACAACAACAACAACAACAACAACAACAACAAGATTAAGAAGAAGCGGAAGAAACGGGCACTAAAACAATATGTCCCCTGGCTTCCACCGGGAGACATAAAAATGTTCTGGTGTTGATAATATTTCCCTTCAGCTTCTGAAGATGAGCTCTAATCCTCTTGTTAATTCCTTAACTGCCACTATTAATCACTCACTAAAGTATGGTGTTTTCCCTGACAACTTGAAAATAGGTTAAGTAATTCATGTCCTTAAAAAGATGATCCACACGATTTTAACTACTATAGACCCATTTTTCTCTTGCCAACCATTTCTGACGTTTTCGAATGAGTTGTTAACAGTCAACTCTTTCATTATTTCACTAACAATTATTTACTCTACGACCACCAAAATGGAAAACAACATTCGACAGAAATTGCCAAATTAGAACTAATTGTTAAATTACATACAGATCTTGATGAGAAGAAGCTACCTCTGGTCATATTTTCTTCACCTTGCTAGCTGAAAGAACACAATTTGTTGAAATTGAAGGCACTAAGTCCCTTTCCTGAAGATTATAACAAAGGTTCTTGAAGAATCTATTCTGGGGCCCCTTCTATTTCTCATATACATCAATGACGAATCTATTGCTAGCAACTTTATCTATATTTTGTATGCAGATGATATGAATCTTTTAAGCACATTATGTAACTTTAACAGTGAAACAATACCTCAATCCACTATATCTTACAACATTAATAAGGCAACAGCAAAAGTGAGTAACTGGCTTGCCGTAAATAAACTTTCCCTTGATGTTAAAAAAAAACCGAAACTTTATAATTTTTTATCCTGAACAGAAAAATTTAACCAATCATCTAATACCAAACATTATCATAAAAAGACAACCAGTTGAAGGAGCTGAAAACTTCAAACTTTTAGGTGTTTTAATCAATGAAAATCTCGGTTGGAACGAATAGTTCAACTTTATTTCAAACAAACTTTCGAGAACTTGTGGTATATCGTCTAAGGTAAAAAACATACTGTCTAGAAGCACTTTGAAACTTATATATAACGCCCTTTTCCTATCTCATAAATCAGTCACTAAACCATGGTGTTTTCCCTGACAACTTGAAAATAGGTTAAGTTATTCCTGTCTTAAAAAAGATGATCCACACGATTTTAACAACTATAGACCCATTTTTCTCTTGCAAACCATTTCTGACGTTTTGAATGAGTTGTTAACAGTCAACTCTTTCATTATCTCACTAACGATAAATTACTCTACGACCACCAATATGGAAAACAACATTCGACAGAAATTTATACACATTCATATTCAGGATTTGGACAGTATGCCAAGAAATATATTATTAATCACGATGACACTAATTGTAGTATTGCAGACTGTTACATCTATTACCCTTTATAAATCTAAAATGCAACTAGAAAAGAAGATTTGATTTACGGCAAATCTGTCTGGGTGACCTCAAAATGAGAACAGTTTGAAATGCTATACTTTGTCATTGTTCAACACAATCTAAATTTCGTCTATTAGCCTAATTTTTATAAATTAAAATGCTCAGCTTTGGTTCTTGGTTCAAGGGATGTGGCCATGTCCCAAACTTATAAAGTGAAGTTTGAATGAAACTACTATCTATAATAGTTTTGAAGCTATTCAACATTTCAATTTTGTGTTTTTGTCTAATTTGCATGAATCATTAGCCTAGAAGAACTTTGGTATATTGTGCATTGGATGGGGTTATGCCACAAACCCATATATTGAAGTAGAAATGGCACCTCAACAATAGATTTGAAGCTATTAAAGATTTACAATTTGCATATTCACCTAATTTGCATTAATTAAGATCCTTCAACTTTGGTTCATGGTTCATTGGATGCGGCTTTGCCACAAACCTACAAATTGAAGTTGGAATGGCATCTCTGTGTACAATATAGTTTTGGAGATATTCAACTTTTAAATTTTTCAATGCCCCTTATCAGCCGAATTTGAAATTCTACAACTATACTGTCCATTATAGTGGCAAGTGTCGCAAAGGTATATATGCACATTGGAAGTTTGAGTCCACTTGCAATAGTTTGGAAGATATGGCACTTTTAAATGTATTTTGCCTCTAAAATTTGCATAGTTTTAAACATCATGACTATTCCAAATGAGATGCACAGTTTTGCTGGTTATGTCAATCACCATGGCAAGTTTGGTGGCTTTTTTCCAATAGTGTCTGAGAAAAAGTTTGAACCAACTTGGTCAGAAAGAAAGAAAGAAAGAAAGAAAGAAAGAAAGAAAGAAAGAAAGAAAGAAAGAAAGAAAGACATTGACCTTTTATTTCTTTGTTAACTTATCTGAGGTGAAAGACCACCTGTCCTGGTTGAACACCTTTTGTCTGGCATTAGGGGTGTTCTTAAATTGCAGGTACCACTGTACATTAAAACCTCTACAGTGGGCACCTTTGTGACCAGAGAAAAGTGCCCACTCCTGAGAGGGTCAGCCCTTCTGGGCAGTATTGATGAGTATATGTGCATGTACAGTGTACACATATTATAATTCAGAGGAATGTGTAAAGATGCAATACAAAACTGTCTTTGTTCGTTTATTACATAAACAAATTTTAACAGATGCTGTCATAAAACTACATGTACATGTACATGTACCTGTGAACTGACACATGCACTATACTGACTCAATATTGGCTAAAAAGAGCATACTTCATGTAACTGGTTACAAGAAAACAAAGACATGAAAGTGTCCATTGAGATGACACAAATCTAGACACTTTTTCAAAATTCACCAAAATATGAAAACTGTCACTGAGGACTGCAAGTCAGACTTTGATCGGTCCAGCCAACTCAGCTCTGTATGTAGTCTATTTGTAACAGAGGGTACACTCTGGCTTGTTCTGCCTAGAAGTCCAGTCCCTCTGATCATTTGGGACTGATAAGCCCAGCAGACTCCTAGCCTCAGGCGAACTCTGACTGGTCAGTCTCTGCCATGGTGCACTTACAGCTCTGTCCAGCATTAGTGTGAACATGGAGCAGATATGTTTTAGCATGAACAGAACAAGATTCTCTGTATTTTATTGAGAACCTCATTACACAGTTGTTGTGAGTCCCCCCCACCCCCACCCCTACCTCCAATTTGCCGTAAGACCCAAACCTTTCAAACCATAAACCCTGCCGGCATGGCTAGAAGGCTGTCTGTGAGACAGGTTCAAGTATCATAAATGCAAAATGGTTGCCTAGCACCATGGAGGCTTATAACATGCAGTACAGCAGAAGCCCTAGTCAAAATGTGGATTGTTGGGAAATTCACTGAATTTAGCAAACATTAAAATTCCCCAACTTTTGTTTGCATGCTAATGGATTTGCCATATGTCTCAAACTTATATGTGTAAGTTAGAACTTGTGCCTATTTATAACATTTTTGAAGATATAAAGATTTTAAAATTTTAATTGCCGATAATTTGCAGCTTTTTAAAAAAATCATGACAATACCAAGTCAGGTGCCTAATTTCACTGGTGGGTCAGTCATAATGGCAAGTTTGGTTGTTTTCGGAATAATAGTGTCCGAGAAAAACTCCAGACAAATTTGGTCGTAAAGAAAGAAAGAAAGAAAGAAAGAAAGAGAGAAAGAAAGAAAAAAGAATTCTTGGAAAAACAAAATGCCTGGGTTGACACCCAGACATAACTGAATATTTGGTCTGAGAACTTAGTTTATTTTCAATATGAGTTTAAATGCAAAACCACATGTGAATAGTTTATAATCATAGTATGTTTCATTTATTCATTCTAAAATATCTTTTTTTTTTCTTAGGGTGGCATACATCTAAGCGATTCCCATGGGTCTTAGTGCATAGTCTTCCTGGTTGAATAGCATTGAATATCAATATATGTTGCTGCATGATTTGTATTTTAGACCCAATAAAGCATACTAGAGTATTAAAGGGTTGGCTTGTTTACTGGTAACATATATGTATTACTTGTCCTTCAAACTGCACGACCCGTTCGTTATTGCGTTTCGATTCACATTTTTCCATTCCTGCCTTATTTTCCTTTATCATTCACGGTTTGTCTCCCATGGATGCGATCGCAAACGGCAGCAACCACTGCGAGGCTCTATACCCTGTGTCTTTCTCTCTCGCATCTAGCCTGCAATTGACATCGGCAGCAGCCAACGTGAGGTTCTAACCCTTACTCCTGGTTTTGCTCCCGTGTATGGAAGTTGTACTGTTTTACTCCTAGTTCTGCTCCCGTGTATGGGAGTTGTACTGTTGAATAATTCATAAAAACATGAGTTTCGTTCACAAAACCACAGGTTTTGCTTTTAAAAACCTTGGGTTTTGTTGCAAACCCCTGAGTTTAGGTAACAAAACCATAGATTTTACCACGAAACCCAGGGTGCTGTTACGAAAAAGTTAGGTTTTGCTTAGGAATTGAATTTTGATATGATCTTGGACAAAACCCTGGGTTGTGTTACAAAACTCTGGGTTTTGTGTGAAAAATCGCTGCTTTCATGAACAAAACGCAGGGTTAAGGTACAAAACCATGGGTGTTTGTACCAAAACCTTGGGTTTTGGGCACAAAACACCCACAGTTTAAGAGCAAAACTCTTAGTTTTGATCACAAAACCATTGGTTTTGTCATTTTTAAACAGAACCGTGGGTCACAATCTCCAGGGTTTTGAAAAAGTGCAATACCCAGGGTTTTGTAATCAACCAATCATGACAGCTGTTACTTGGTAGGCCTTCCTGGGCTACTCGACTTAAAAATAGCGCCAAATGACAAGTGGTCCAGTTTGTGTGATCATTCACATATACTCTTCCTCTATGCGATAGGATGAGAATATATGTTATATATTAGTTAAAGAACGAGACGTTGTGCATTCAGTGTTGAAAGTGATCAACACGGATCACAGCAAGAAGCTCTGCGTGGACAATTCACTTAAACGTCTTAATACACAGCCTCGAGTTCTTTAATTTGCTTAAAATATTCGATCAGTTCCAAATAACTAATTTTTCGCACGTTATATGATGAAACCCTGGAAATTTTGATGATTTAGATAGCGTTTTCGGTCCTATTTTTCAACCATTATTGGTTGAAATATTCATCAGTGTTTGGTTGCGGTCATATTGTCTTTGACTGGCGTGACCTGGATGGGAAGCAGTAAACAGGGGCGCGTGGTCTGACTGCCATTAGATGTAAGACATAAACTAAATAAGAAGATTTGCTTCAAAGAAAATCTGTCTGTGAGCCTTCAAAGGTTTTAAATATGTAATGTTACAACTTTTATCCATTGGTACTTCACATTCCATTAAGCTTATGGCTGGATGAAAATTTTAAAGTCCAAATGACCTTGACCTTTGACCTTTACACGTCACATGTAAATTGCATAGTGTTACAATACACACAATTTGAGCCCAACATGAACCAAATCGGATGAAAATTGACCAAATTATGGCAAGATAAAAACTTTCAAAGCGCCAAATGACCTCGACCTTTGCCCTTTTGAGGCTACATGTGTTGCAATACTTACAATTTGAGTCCAACATGATTAGAATTGGATAAAAATTGACCAAGATATGGCTAGAAGAAAGCAACCATCGAAAGTGGCCTTTGACCTTGAGATGACCTTTGCGTGAAGTGAACCTTGACCTCAAAAATGACATTTTGGCTTAAAATTGACCTTTGACCTTGACATGACCTTGACATTTGAGATGACCTTACTATGATCGGACTCCTACACCCGGAACCACATGTACTATAGTACAAAAGATATTGAAGATTTAAAACTTTAATTAGCCCTCATTTGCACAATTTTGAAAAGCATGACTTCTCATTATAAAAAGGCCAGACTTCATGCATCGAAGTATAATTGTGCCAAGTTTAGAATTTCTACGTGTAATACTTTTCAAATGAAATGACGGACAAATATGCCTGTAAAGAAAGAAAGAAAGAATTCCTAGAAAAACAGTATGTCTGTGTTGGCACACAGACATAAATATTCGATTACCATATTCCAAACGTACGTGGACATATGTAAGTAAATGTAAATTTAAAGGAACAGCTAGTGAATTTATGCTGCAGACTGCAAACCGGTTCCATAGCTTTGGTGCGCCCAAGTTAGGGTTGACGTGAGAAGACTGAGACAAATTTGATCTTAATTCAAGTTCAAATGTGCTTTTTAATGTTTTTAATATTTTCAATAACTGTACGTTCATACTTAAAGCTAGGCACATTTTAGTGTTCCCGCTGATTAAACTTTCTTTAACCTCTAGGGAGTAGAAAGTCAAGCCAATGCCGGTGCTTACTGCCGCTGATCGCCGCGCACTGCCCATGAGTACATTACACAGCATTGGTAGTATCTGTTGTCTAATTGCAAAGGCCTGGCAGTGAGCAATGGATGTGTTTATAGGTGGTGGATGGGATCGGCGGCGGTGAGCCGCGAAAGAATTTAGAAGAGGCCAGTACTTAATGTCCAAGTTCAATTTTAAGAGAAAGTGCAGCCACCGTCAATCGGTGCAGATTGCCGCAAAAATATACCAAAATGCCGCCGCAGTGCGTTACTGGATCTACTCGCTGGAAGGGAATCAAAGCTGAAGCCAACATAGCCACCGGTACCATCAACGTAAGCCACTGCTTTCTAACAACCTCGTAACATTACTATTTTTGATTTTAACAAAATTCACGCGAGCACTAGCTTAAGGTAATGTTAAGCTTGTTTCGGATAATTTTGTTTATTTTGAGATATTTATGCACTCTTATATGGTGTCTATTATATGTCCAAATTTGGATATGTGACAATCTAAAGAAACGAACAAAAATATTTGTAATGTTAACATGGTAGTCACTGGACTTTGCTATCATTTAGGATCTTGATCACAGACGATAGGTATATGCACCGAAATGGCCATTCACACGAAAATATTTGTTAACCTAATTTTCTGATTATAACAAAAGGAAAAACTACTTTACTCCATAATTCCGTGAAAGGAAGTGCAATAGGGATTTTCAAACAAGTGATCCGTTCTTTTTATCAGAAATGAAGAGTTCTCCAAACTTTACCAATTGAACTTAATTGTATTTGTGTCTTCTTGCCCAGAACCACTTCCTAGTAGTCTTTACCCTATTTCGCAGTCCGAACTCTTTACTCTCCATATAAATTTTTTTTTTAATGTTTTTTTTTTAATGTTTTTTTCTATCAGTTTTGTAAAAAAGCAGATACTTTTATGAAAATTCCCTCATACTGTTTTGCAGATTGATATATTGATATCTTAATAGGACAAGACTGGCTATTATATCTTGAATATTTTTCCAGATATATCCACTATTTCAAAAACAAAAAACAAAAAACAAAAAAACAAAAGAACAAAAAAAACAAACAAAAAAAGGAAACAAACAAACAAACAAAAAACAAAAACAAAAACAAAAACACATTTTCCCAAAAACGCTGGTGTTTATACAGTCATTTTGAATTACAGCTTTAATGCAGACAGATTATGCAAAGCCTTAAAGTCACTTGTGAATGTAGGTTTTCTGTATTAAGATTGCATATATTTCTGATGTTTGGTTTAGACGTCAAGTCATTTGCCCGGTTCGACATTACATACTATCTTTATGAATAAAACAAGTGTTTCTGTGCTCCTTGGATGTGACTGTTGGTGTACTTGTTTGCTTGGCTGATTGGGTCAATTTGGTTCTTTCTTTGTGGGTGTGGAAGCATTTGTTTTAAAATTTTGAATTCTTAAAGCATGCGTGAATTTAAGATGTAAAATATATGTGATACATATAATTTATAACTGTTTGTATATGATTTCTGGTATTCAGTATTAAACAACATGATCTCTTCCTTGAAAAATTGAATGAATAAAATATTACCCAGTAAACATATAAACAGGCTTTAGTTTTCTGGCTGGCCTTCAGAAACTGCAAAGTGGCCTTTTGGTCACCCCCCGCAGAAGCTTTCACGTTGTAGCAAGTGGCATGTCTAAATGTAAGAAAAGGGTTAGCTTAAATCTCCAATTATAGTGTCTTTTACACTCGATATGGTGTTGTTTATATGTGTGACTCAAAAACCAAACCAGCTTCCATTCACTTACTAATGGAAAAGACGACATATAAACAGGATCTTCAACCAGGCAAAGAAGTACATTACAAAACCATAGATGATAAACTTGAATGTATGGTAATTAAGTTCGGGATAATTGGGCTAAGATCTGACCACTGGACCCTGTGGAAGAAACAGTCTTTGACTGAACAGACCAGCCGATTTTACTACTACTACTACTACTACTACTACTACTACTACTACTACTACTACTACTACTACTACTACTACTACTACTACTACTACCACTAATTATTATCAGTATTATTATTATTATTACTATAATCACCCTCATTATTATTATCATCATTATCATCATAATTATACTGTAACTTGAGTAGCGCATGTGCTTTCACAAGCTGCATCACTAAAAACTAATAATATCTATAAAAGGGGAAATGCAATCTAGACATGGCTCAAGTGAAACTTGTTAAAATCTCAGCAACACATGAAGAGAGAGAAGCAACCTAGACTTTTTCTTTCAGAGGTTGTATCAAACTCCTCTTAAGTTGTTTATGTAGAACCAATACTTTAATTATTTATGGTGCATACGAAGGCTAATGTTTGACAGAAATTAGAGTGGCTAACGCAACTGCTTCTGTCCCTTCGAAAGATGGTGTTCTGTAATTTGACATTTTCACCATGCTTTACCAAAACATAACGCAGAATATAAACATGTGTACAGTGTTTTTGCAGTTATATTTAGGTCGATTAAACTTTACGTAATTGTATTTTAGTCAATGGTGTCAACATTGTGTGTGTGTGTGTGTGGGGGGGGGGGGTAATCAAATAATAATTACATTTCTGGACTCATTTTGCTCCAAGATTAAAACTTGGGGTGTCTCGGTGTTTCTGATAATCACACCTCAAAATTGGTCAAGTTGTTTTCGATGGGGGTTGTTTGTTTGGTTGTTTTTTGTTTTTGTTTGGTTGTTTGTTTGTTTGTTTTATGTTGTTGATGTTTTTGTGTTTTGTTTTTCTGTTTTTGTTTGCCCTTTTTTGTTCTGGGTGTTTTTAGAGGTTATTAGAAACTGGCCACACCTCATTTAATATAATCCCAATTAGAATTACTTTAGCTAAATTAAAGCGGTCTTCAAGTTTGTATATTCCAGAACAAGTTTGTAATTTTTCCTAGAGGTTTAAAAACATTTTCTCAACATGGTAAAGAGGGTATGCAAAAACAATACGAAAAGAAATGTATTATATCTGGTTGGCAAAATATCACATCGGCGCAATGAGATTCATCTCCATTTAAAATTTTAAATAGGCACATTACGGCATGGAATAAACATCTTTCTCGATGCGTGCCTGGCACACCAAAGACAGATTTTGATTAATGGCATGCCTCTCTGACTTTAATAGGAGATATGCATGTTAATTTCCCGCCAGAACTGCATACCTTATTGCCTAGTCTCGCTTGGCGGTATATGGCGAGATACGGGTTGGTACCTTTGGGAACAAGCGGGATATTACTAATATTTTGGAAGTAAAGAATCCTAATTAAAGGCAGATGAAATTTTTTCTTTATATATGTGGCTCGGGAATTTCTAAATGAATACCATTTTGGCATTTGTGAATTTGCATTTCTAAACAAAAAAAACAAAAAAATGCCAATTTTGCAAGAAATGAACATATGGCCCTGTCTGTGACAGTGATGTGACCCACACGTGCCCCGTGATCGCCTGGCGTCAATCCCGTGCTTTGTGGCGGTAATATTAATGTGCATACGGCGTATTCGTCATTTTTAATTATTGTAAAGCAGAATATTCAAGGGAAAAGATGATGCAAACTACATTTGAATCTTGCTTGAAAAAGTTAAAGGCAGAATCACGAGGAGTGCCCTAATCGGACCTGTAACAGGGCCAATATTAAAACCCTTGATCAATAACGTCATCATAATTTATAATATAATCTAATGTAATATAACGTGTGTATGTAGATGTATATTTATATTTTTTTTCAGTTTAAGTTCATTTTAGTAAGTTGTATTTTTTTAAAGTTTAAAGGTTAAATGGGATACTGTGGTTCCTACGGAAACAAGCTGGCTTTGTTCCCTGCATATAGTCAGGAATATAATGTGTTTTGTTCAATTTACTTTGTTTATACATGTATTGTATGTCATTTTACAAATTTCTATGACCATGTACCTGATCTTTATGATTAATAGAATAACATCAAAATCATCAGTGCGGGGGGGGGTCAGTTTTACAATAATGCCTGGGACCACAATTTCAAAAGGAATACAAATAAACTAGCCAGACAAAGATTATGGCAGCAGAGGGGAAGTCTTCTAATGCAGCTAGACGTAACAACATCCCACTGTCTTTATATAATAGCATAGTACCTGTTTCTTTTTTGTATGTGAAAATCCACCATTGACCAATTTGCGTCCACATTATATCTGCGGATAAGTTCCAAACAAGCTTGCTTGTTTCCCTTGTCTTCAGTAAGCGTGATGACTGACACACCCCTGACTTCGGAATGAGGGTTGGTGTCGAATACACCAATGGTTACCACAAAATAGATGCAGAAAACAGCCTATACATTAAAAACAATGACAAGCAATTATGGCTAGTGGATGTGGAGGCTAACAAATATATTCTCATGACCTGTATCATAAAAATCGATTTTTGTAACTCTGGAGCTGTTCGGATGAAAAGCGTAAATGAAATGTGAAAAGCTGTCTCAAGAGTCATGCCCTCAGCTGTCCCAAGAGTCATGTCATCCATATGCCTACCACGAAGACAACATAATCATATTTTAATTGAGCAGAGGCGCATTAAACTAGTTATTATACTTGAAATATGAGGATTCCATATTGAAAATACTATGTTGTAGGGTTCAGTTCAAAGTTAAATAATAGATTAATACTGGAAAGTAAATCTGGATCATTTTCAGTTTATTAAAGTGGGAAAGCTTTTCAGGTGGCACCCAAAGAGGATGCACACACGTACATATTGGATGTTAAGTTGCACATGGTGATTCAATCATACATACATACATACATACATACATACATACATACATACATAAACGAATGCTTATAAAAAGGGTCAGAATTAGCTCTAAGGTGTGTGTTTTTGGCCCAATACGCAACTGAATACACAAACATTTCGAGGGATAGAGCTGTGTATTCCCATTGGTTTATATCTAAAGCAACCTTAAACAAACTCTTCACTTTTGCAGCTGTGGATATATGATTTTTGCGAGGTATTTAGTTATGCATCTTGATTTACTGTCAGAAATTTGGTGTCTGTATGTGAAGTTGTTTTCAAGTAATTAAGTAGACTTGCACAAGTCCCTGGTGCATGTCCATATTTTCCCATCCCGCGGTCCCACCCAGAAGTGCGATACATTTTCCCCTCCACAAAGTTAACTGAATAATATTATGCCAACTACACGGTGTTATTAAGTAGGTCCTACTATTATTATTATATTATTTTTTAACTGGTCGACACTGCCGCCGTGTCGGTTTCAATAGTAGCTATTGAGTCCTGGTCAGTTCTAATCCCATTATCATTGCGAGTGGAAAGTGGCCTTCGATGAATGCATGGCTAGTCACTGGCCACTCAAGCGAGACAAAGCTGACCGTCTCCCTCCAGCTGCCGATACCAGGACGCCCTCTGCCTGACGCGATGCATTGCAATTAATCCTTCATTACACAGTAGCTCAATTAACAGCTTCTGAAGAGGAGTGCGTTATGACCGCTCGCTTGTCTATGTGATAAGAAACACAGTATAGACCGCCCGGCGCTGATCATCTGGAGTCAATGTTATCTGGTTATATACACGTTCCACGCCAATCAGCTAGGTAAAGCTACGACGTGTGTTTACTTAAAATTTAATTTGGCAATGAATTTGATTTTAAATAAAATACGGAAGACAGTCCAGTGAGACTTGAGCAAGTCTAGTTATTAAGATGCAAATTACAATTTAAAGTAATGGGAATACACAAGCCTAGTCCTCTACTGACTGCAGTGCCCTCTTTAGGCAGTTATTGAACCTTCTGTTCTTGCACTTGCCTATCGGCCACAGACCACAGTTATAAATCCTTCTATTTTTCATATTAGCATTTTTCAGTCTAAAAAAATCAGCATTTTGGTATTTTGAAATTCCGTGAACGGCATTTATCAGATAAAAATGTCAGAAAAATATGGACGGATTTTTGTCATACAATTCCCGGCTCGTTAATTTGTGATAATTGAAATACGAAACAACACCTGGATGTCAGCTTTATACAGGTGTATGAACTGTGCTCTTGCCAGGGTCACATCATTGTCCTTCCCCACCATAAAGTTCCCACCTGGCCTGGAAGAAAGTGCACCTAAATGACTTCCAATGAAGCAACTCTGCGATGCAGCAAACCTGACTTAGCTAACTTTATTTAAACAGAAGCTACAGCATGCTGAAAACACCGTATTTTCACAATTACGCACTATCTCCGTTGGGATGCGCAACCAGCCAATCACAACTGTAGTCTGTAACCTATTCTATGCATATATATTGGCTAAGCACGAAGCAGATGTACAAGTTACAAGCTTCTATTTGATACCTACCGATGTGATTACTCCTGTTTGGAATAAGCGTTTTGTTGATATACTCTTCATCATTCCTCGCTGATTATGGAGTCCGTATTCGTGAGTTCCTGAAGCAAGACCTGAACAAGAAAAACACTAGTGTACGCGTAACATGTTGGCAATGTAAACGGCGGAAAAGTTACTTTTCCAGACTTTAATGGGTGAATATTGCGCATAACGCATCACACCTGGATGAGCACAGCGCATAAGCATAAACAGCTGCATTGTTCCCACTGTATGCAGCAAAATTGTCAAGGATCAGTTCTGTCCACAACTCGATATGGCAAATGTTTCCAAAGTGCTCTCAGTACTGCGCTTGTTAATTAATAAATTCTAGAGCTAGCCCGTTCAAATTATACTAAATAGCAGACATTTATGAGGTTCAGATTAAGTTCGAAGACAAACAACCTTGATCTAATTGCCAAAATCACATACCCATTATCGTGAGTTTTACATTTAACACCTTTAATTTTATAAACAGAAACTCTCTTTTTCTAATTTTTTTTTTTGCTTGATTTACAGAAATTGGTGACTTTTTGTCCCCATTTCTGGATTTCAAAACATGACAGGTCCACATATATACAATTTTGCTTGAGTGGACTCACTCAATCCATACAAAACCCCGTAAACAGACCCAACTGAGTGGAACCACTCTTTTGGACCTCCTTTATCAGTTTCAAAGGCATCAATGAGTGGAAACACTCGACCCAACTCGCACAAGAAATCCAAAACGAGGTCCACATGAGGGAAAATACTCACTAAAACCTGGTCTATATCTATATCAAAGCCTTGGATGAGTGGAAACACTCAGTTGGCACTACTGTAGTCACAAATCAGTTCCAAAGGAGGAAAAACCTCAGCACAGTACTAGATCCTGCCTAGTTGAGTAATAACACTCAAACGATTCAAACATGTTATTTATCATCCATATGAATGAAATAACTTTAGAACACATTTGAGTCTGTTGTCAAAATAAAGCAAAACCCAATAAAAACCAAAAGAAAAAACTAAACAATTAAAAGCAATAATTAAAAAAAAAAAAATCCCTCGGACAACACATCTCAAGGTGTGAAAATACTCCTTTGAATGTGTGCTTGGTCTAAATAATAGCCCTTCCTGAGTGAAGACGCCCAACCAGTGAGTGCAGAATTGTTGCTAAAATGAATGAATGAAGATCGCTGAAAATATCCATTTGATACACCAAAGATTTGATGTTTGGTTTGCATGCAAATGATGAGTGTACAAGAGTTCGATCATAGCAATGATGCTCATTTTTTAAAAATTTACATGTGACCTCTAAAGGTCAAAGGTCAAGGTCATTTGGACCTTTGAATGTTTCATCCAGTCATAACTTGGCCAATTTCCATCCAATTCTAAACATGTTGTACTCAAATTGTAGGTATTGCAACAGTGTACATTTTTATAAGAATATATAACCTGAAAAGGGCAAAGGACAAGGTCATTTCCCTATTTGAAAGTTTCATCCTGCAAGAACTTGGTCACTTTTCATCCAATTTGGTTCATGTTGGGCTTAAACTGTGGGTATTGTAACACTGCGCAATTTACATCAATTTGGATTTTGAAATTTGCATGCAGCCATTAGCTTAATGCAATGTGAAGTACCAAAGGATAAAAGTTGTAGCATTTAATATTTACAACTCTGAAGGCACACAAACTAAATTTCCTTTCAAGCAAATCTTCTTTTCTAGTTTCTTTCTTTCTTTCTGTTCTAGTTTCTTTCTTTCTCCCTTTCTCTCTTTATGTCTCTCTCTCTTCCTTCCTTCCTTCCTCCCTTTCTTCCTTTCTTTCTTTCTTCCTTTCTTTCTTTCTTTCTTTCTTTCTTTCTTTCTTTCTTTCTTTCCTTTCCAGGTAAATTTGTCCGACATTTCATTTGAAAAGTATTACACGAAGAAACTAAAAACTTGGCACAATTATACTTCTATGGATGACGTCTGGCCTTTTTATAATGAAAGGTCATGCTTTTCAAAATTATGTAAATGAGGGCTAATAAAAGTTTTAAATCTTCAATATCTTATGTACTATAGTAGATGTGGTTCCGAGTGTATAGGAGTTCGATCATAGCAAGGTAAAGGTCATCTCAAATATCAAGGTCATGTCAAGGTCAAAGGTCAATTTTAAGCCAAAATGTCATTTTTGAGGTCAAGGTTTACTTCAGGAGGAGGTCATCTCAAGGTCAAACGTCATTTCAAGGTCAGAGGTGGTGGCTAGCCATAACTTGGTCAATTTTTTGTCCAATTTTGATTATGTTGGTCATGTCAAGGTCAACGGTTAATCTTAAGCAAAATGTCATTTTTTAAGGTCAAAGTTCACTTCAGGTAGAGGTCATTTCAAGGTCAAAGGTTTTTTAAGGTCAAAGGCCACTTCCGATGATGGCTCTCTTCTAGCAATAACTTGGTCAATTTTTATCATGTTGGGCTCAAAATGTAGCTAGTGTAACACTGCACATTTTTCAAATTTACGGTCAAGGTCATTTGGACATTTGAAAGTTTCATCCAGTTATAACTTGGCCAATTTCTATCCGATTCTAATCATGTTGTACTCAAATTGTAGGTATTGCAACACTGCTCACTTTTATAAGAACATGTAACCTCAAAGGGGCAAAAAGCTCAAGGTCGTTTGGCCCTTTGAAAGTTTCATCTTACCATAATTGGGTCAACTTTCATCAGATTTGGTTCATGTTGGGCTTAAATTGTAGGTATTGTAACACTGCCCAATTTACATGTGACATGTAAGGGTCAAAGGTCAAGGTCATATGGACTTTGAAATTTACATGCAGCCATAACCTTAATGTAATGTGAAGTACCAAAGGATAAAAGTTGTAGCATTTAATATTTACAGTATTTACACAGACAGATTTGTTTTGAAGCAAATATTCTTTTCTAGTTTCTTTCTTTCTTTCTTTCTTTCTTTCTTTCTTTCTTTCTCTCTCTCTCTCTCTCTCTCTCTCTCTCTCTCTCTCTCCTTCTTTTTGACCTGCAAATGTTTTCCGACACTTTTCTCTGACATTATTATACATAGAAACTCCAAACTTGGCATGATTGTACCTCCGTACAAGAAGTTTGACCGTTGTATACAGAGGAATGAGGATGTTTAAAATTATGCAAATTTGGGGCATTTGGGATTTTAAATCTTGAATATCTTTAAAAGTATAATAGATAGAGATGGCTTTCCACCTTCTACTAGGGGGTTATTAACCAATGCGCATCTAATGAATTTTAAAAAAAGTTGTAGCAATTTAAATCATGCTAATAGCAGTATTAGAAAATTAAAAACTTAAATATCTTCAAAAAATTTATAGATAGAGATGCCATTTCAACTTCTACTAGGTGGTTGTTGACCATTGCGCATGTAATGAATCTAAAATAAAAGTTGTAGCAATTTAAATTATTCTAATTAGCAGTATTCGAAATGTTCAATCTTGAATACTTTCAACACTATAATAGATAGATATGTCATTCTAACTTTTAGTAGGGGGTTGTTGACCATTGCGCACCAAATAAATATGAAATAAAAGTTTTAGCAATTTAAATTATGCTAAATAGCACCATTAGAAATTTAATATCATGAATAACTTCAAAGCTATAATAGATAAAGATGCCATTCCATCTTCTACTCCTGTGTTATGGAATAGTTGTACATTGCCATACCAATATGATTTGAAGACACACACTGATTTGCTATGCAGCAAATCATCTTTCCTAGTTTTGTTTTGTTTTTGTTAATATTTGGTATTGTATGAACATGAACCTCACTCCCCCACCCCAGCCAACACGCACAGAGGTTGAACACATGCATACAGGATTGCATATTTCTAAAAAATATCTCACCATGAAAATGAAATATTTAAATATTCCAGCTAGTCTTCATGTCATTTTTAAATGATTATGTCAACCTGGTCAAATTTTGTGCTGTAGATAAATCTACATTTTCTGTTTTTTTTTTTTTTGTTTTTTGGTTTTTTTTTGTTGTTGACAATATCAAAACATTATTACCACTAATTTCCATATTAACGCCTCAATCCGCGGCCATATACAATGAATCATCAAAATTTTAGGCCAGTGATGGTAGCCTTTGTGTGATACTGACTAGCCGGCCGCTCAAATACATTAGCAAGTGCACATATTTTAGATTCTGTCAATGCATATATGCAAACATGTATGTTTCATTCTTTTATGTTTCATTCAACGTTGACTGTTGCCAATGAAAATACAAGTGGTGCTTACGCTGAGAAATACAATGTTTGATCTTAGATATCAATCAAAATTTGGACAAAATCAGAATCATAATGTATTCCTATCATTGCCCATTTTGACAGTCCGTAACCAAGGAGGGTAGAGAGAGAAACCGAAGTATTGAATTAGTTGTAGTTTTATTATGTGATGGATATAAATATTTTAATGTATTTCATTAAATAAAAATGCAGTCGTTAAATCATCAATTTTAAATTTTTGCATTGAGCATCGTTTTAAATTAAAACACAACCAACATGTTTACCATTAACATTGAAATCCCCAAAAAGTCTTGCAAACTACTGGCTGTAACCAGGGAAATGCCCCTCTGGCACTTCCCTGCTGTAACTATGTGATTTACTTTTTCGAATTAGCCCCCCCCCCCCATTTTTTGTTTTGTTTTTGTTTTGTTTTGTTTTGTTTTTGTTTTGTTTTGTTTTGTTTTGTTTTGTTTTTTGTTTTTTTTGTTTTTTGTTTTTTGTTTTGTTTTTTGTTTTTGTTTTTTGTTTTTGTTTTTTGTTTTTTGTTTTTTTGTTTTTGTTTTTGTTTTTGTTTTGCTTTTTTTGTAAACGGTTTACGGGCTAGATGACCAAAATTTGAAAGTAGGAGAGATCCTAAAAAGTCAGAGATAATGTAGATTGAGAAGAATGTTCGTTTGGGTTAGCTCTGTGAAGTTATGTGATTTGGTGAATTTATAAACCTTGTATTCTAAAGCTTGTGTATTAGGAAGAAACAGATGAGAGCTGCTTATACCTTGGAAAAGTGTAAGTTAACGAGATGTTAAATGCCTTTTCTATAGGTCTGTAGGCTATTTTTTTTTTAAAGGAAGAAAAACATTACAATGTTTGTAATTAAAAAAATAATGTGGCCTTGTATACATAAAGAAGGCTATCATTAAAAGCTTGGTTTGTGTAAGTCATCTTGAAAGGCGTCCAATTAGTAACTTGTTATGATGCCCTGCAGGTAATATGAAATTACTAGTGCGAGAAAGGGATACATTGCCTAGTATACTACATACAACTCTGACATTAGCTTGAATTGTGCCAAATGATAAACAATAAATATGTAACACTGACAAGTTAACATATTGTATTTTACTGTAAATGACCTGCTCTTTTGAATAATATTGTCAATTTCCAAATATTTTCTAGTTTTGGTGACTTAGTCTGTATGAATTTAAAATGGGTGCAAAATTCAAACCAAAATAATATATATTGTATACATTTGTTCCTCAAGGACTTTATTTAGCATGTATATCAATGTACATACTAATAATACAGTAGAACATTCATTTAAAATCCCCCATAAAGAGACCACTCCCTATTACAACCAACTCTTTATAATGACACTTCTGTTGACATTAACAGTGTGTCTGAGCTAGTGAGACATCTAAAATGAACCCTTTTAGTCATGCACAATAGCTTCAATGTGAGTTGCTCCTGCTGTTGGTTTTGACCAAACCCCTATCCCTGTGAGGTTTTGTTGGACCAAGAAAAAAAATTCCTTCATAAAAACTACTTAAAATACTCAAATATGAGAGATTTTGAATAAAATCATAAAAACTTTAATTTCTAGCATACTTCAAAATAAACCTAACGGTAGTGATACATCAACTAACATCAAATCCTGTGAGGTTAGTGGTTCATCACTGCACAATAATTAGTTCTCCAGAAAAATAAAGTTTCGTTAAATAACCAGTATTTTAAGTCGTCATTAGGAAGAAAATTTTGTGACGTTCAAGAAAATCCACCCACGTCTATGTGGAAGTTTGTATGGTCATGTGGAATAACATGAAATGTAAAACTGACGTTGTTGTACATTAAGGGATATATAGGGTCATGGGTCTCTTTACATGGTAAAACAATCTGTAATCAGTTTTCCATATTAAAACTACTCCCAGCTAAATTTTTATTGGATGATCATGAATATTATGAACATTTTACCTCGCATACTATAATTTAACACAAAATCTAGTAAAAGTCCTACTGATAGTGTTCATTTTGCAAATTGAGTTGTTAATATTTCAGTTTCACAAAAATGAAGCTGGTTGCTCGTCAATATTGAAACGGCAAACTTCATTCTAATCCATTATACCATTTCTTTGTGAGATGATAAATATGTACTTGTGCAGACATGAAATACTAAATCTACTCAATTAAAACCTCCCCTTGCATAAGACAGCACACCATTTCGCAGTCCTCTTTTTTATATTTATATTTTATTCATAAGTGTGTTTCGACTGGAGAGTTAGCAAACAACAACTGAATCTATGCTTTTACTGACAAATTATGTTTACACTACTGCAACCCTTGTCAGCATATGAATTCAAGTTGCACGTCATTCGCGGCCCTGCAGAATGTATGTTTTCAAATTCCATATAATTGTGCATGAAATGTAAAGTTTATGATTAAAATGTACCAATATGCAATACAACACATATGCATGGAGATGAAGCATACGATCCATAGTTCAGTCTGTGCAATATAGCTGAAGGGGATCGGGTGCAGGTAAAACTGCTGCTTTATCTTATATATATGTATATATATATATATATATATTTAATATATGATCCTACAACCGAAGGCTAAATCTGAAATTTAAAGTATTTTTGCAGAAATCCTTAAAGTCTTAATTTCCTGAGTTCATCATTTAAATCTATAGTTGATTATTTTGCTGAGTATTATTAACTTTAGTGAATAGGTTATGTGCAAAGCAGCAGAACATCGTATATAAATACAATTAAAAGGCAATCAGAGATTGCTAGATCTATGCCCCCCTCGCCTTATTTATAACCTTGCTAATTACAGGTCTCATTTTAGAATGACTGCAGTTAATAAAAATAGGCTATCACTGTGACCCAGATACTTGACATACTGACCTACTTTTCTGTATGACACACTCTTGTGTCCTGATACATATGTTTGTAAAGTTTCATGATTCTGAGTCGAAGAACAACTGAGCTGCAACCCAGGAATGAATTGGAATGTAGTTTTACATATGTATCACCATGACCCAGATGCTTGTACTATTGACCTAGTTTTGTTTCATGACACACTTTCAGGTCGAGATACATGTATGTGTGAAGGTTCATGAAACTATACTGAACCAAACAAATAACGCAACTTTTTCATTTGGGTTTATTTTCACATTGGAACTGTATTTAAAGTTCAGAAATATACGAACCGTTGTTAAATCAGTCTAAAATAAGGCACCAAGTAGTGTGACCTCAAGGTCGAGTACCCTGACCTTGCCATGGGGTCACTGTCATGAATCAAGAGTGACTACAGCAGGCTATTTTACGCAAGTCTCTGACACCTGAAATTAAGGTCGCCAAGTCTTTGATTCTGGGACAGGAAAAGGCCACATTGAAATCAGCCCAAGCGTAACTGTGTGCGAGGATATGAGGCTTTCAAAGTTTTGTGGTTGTGCTGAATCAAGGACAACTGCAGGATTCAGTGTTACCCACATGACTAAAACATTCGCACCTTAACTGGTTGGGTGTAGCCCCTCACGTACAATGAAAGGGCAGCATGGGATTCATTTGGCACAGTATTCCAAGAACTATGGGTCGATTATCAACAGTAGATCGGGAGAGAGGAATTGGCATGCTACAGGCTGGTTTATCTGCAGCAGAGGTGGCAAGAAGACTGCAAGTCCACAAATCCACTATATCCAGACTTGCTACAAGATTCCAGGAGACTGGGGCCACAGCTGATAGACAGCGTCCTGGGAGACCAAGAGAAACCACACCTGCACAAGACAGACACATCAGGGTGTCGCATCTGCGGAACAGAACTCGATCAGCCACTAGAACTGCACAACAGACACCTGGCAGAACCAATAACAGAATATCTGCCCAGACAGTCCCTAATAGACTACAAGAACACCATCTACATGCCAGGCGTCCTTACAGGGGTCAGATTTTGACGCAGGCAAGAAGGCAAGCCCGACGACAATGGGCTACTGCCCATACTCGCTGGACCCATCAACAGTGGAGGGATGTGCTATTCACCGATGAATCCCGCTTCACCCTGTATCATGCAGATGGTAGGACACGTGTTTGGCGACGAAGGGGAGAATGCTACTCAGATGCCTGTGTGCTGGAAACAGATCGATTTGGAGGTGCATCAGTGTTGGTGTGGGGTGGAATTTCATTCACAGCCAAAACCCAGCTAATCTTCATTGAAGGCAATCTTAACGCTGCCCATTACAGGGATGAGATCCTTCAGCCTGTTGCTGTCCCTTTCATTAGACACCACCAACTCCACTTGCTTCAACAGGACAATGCTCAGCCCCATGCCGCTAGACTGACGATGGATTTTCTGCAAGGAGAAGGAATTAACGTTTTGCCATGGCCAGCCTTCTCACCTGATATCAATCACATTGAGCATCTTTGGGACCTCCTTGACCAGCGTGTTCGGAGACGGGATCCAATGCCCGCCAACCGCCAGCAGCTTCACCAGGCTCTTTAAGAAGAGTGGGATCGTGTGCCCCGACAGATGGTGCAGCGGCTAGTGTCATCCATGTGCCGACGTTGCATAGCAGTTACAGATGCTGATGGTGGTCACACACAGTATTTGTGGACATGCCAATTTGTGAACTTTACAAATCAATGTTGCCCTGTTTATTGCCAGCTGGTCGCGCCCTCGTTGACAGTTTCAGGTTTTTGTTTTTCACATGTTATGCCAAAAAGACTGCAGAATATGGATCTAATTTGTTTCTGTGATATGAAAGTAACAATAAATATTTAAGTTAAAAAGTTTAAGGGTTGCGTTATTTGTTCGGTTCAGTATAAGTTAAATAATAAAGGATTTATAGCCCCGATATGGTTTTACAAGAATATGTCACTGTGATCCAGATACTTGACCTAATGACCTACTTATGGTACATCACACACCCTTATATACAGATTCAGTGTGTGCAAAGTTTCATTATAATAAGTGGGAGGACAAGCGAATTGTAGCCCTGACACAAATAATGGAGACCCAGATACTTGACCTAGTGACCTAATTTTGTTTCATGACACACTTTATTGTCAAAATGTGTGTGTGTCTGTGAATTTTCATGAAACTTAGTTAGACAATTACCATTTCAGCTAGGCGACTGGTGCCAAAGGTTGCAGGTTCGAGTCCCGCTCGTTCCGAACATGAAATATATATTTTCGGCATTTCCTTAATGCTGGTGGATTTAAGTCCCCGATTCTGGAAATAAATGCCGATTCAGTAAATATACTGCATTACCGTGTTGATATGGCACTCGCACATAACTACCTCCATTGAACCATTCTTTTTTAGGGATGGGGATTTGGTCGAGTGGATATGTGCGTTTCCCATTTCAGCTAGGCGACTGGTGCCAAAGGTTGCAGGTTCGAGTCCCGCTCGTTCCGAACATGAAATGAATAAAAGAATTATAGCTCTGGCACGATTTTATAAGGATATGTCAACGTGATCCAGATACTTGACCTGATGACCTACTTTTAGTTCATGCCACTCCCTTATGCGTAGTTGCACCTATGTGTAAAGTTTTGGTAATCTAACTTCAAGGACAACAGAATTACAGCCCGGCCATAAAGCGTTATGTAGCTTTACTTGATTCTGTCACGGTGACCCAGATACTCTATCTGGTGACCTACCTTCGGTACATGAAACACCCTTATGTGTAGATGCATCTGTGTAAAGTTTCATTAATCTAAGTTACATATAGTAAAGGAATTATGTATAATACGGACACGATTTCACAAGAATATGTCACTGTGACCCAGATACTTGACCTAGCGACCTAATTTTGGCACATGACGCACACTTATGTCAAGATTCACCTATGTTTAAAGTTTCATTAATTTAAGTTGAGGTATAAGCGAATTATAGGCCAGACACATTTGCAGACAGATGGACAGACAGGGACGCATGAACACGCGGATGGATGAAAAAAGCCATTTCTGTTTGCCGATCCTCCATAAGGAAAGGGGCATAACGAGTAAAAATTATATAATGGAGTCCATTTTAAAACTAATGCAATAGGATGATTTGGGATTTGACAAGGATTTAAAAGACCAGCCGTAAATTTCAGATCTTTAAAGTCCATAATTTTTGTAATGGAACTTTCCAGTGTTTACAGACAGTGTATGAACCAAGTCGACTGTATTATGCATCCAAGGTCCGTTATCTGTTATATTTATTTCTGTGTGCCAGCACAGATATTTATTTATGTTCTTTCTTTCTTTCTTTCTTTCTTTCTTTCTTTCTTTCTTTCTCTTTCTTCCTTTCTTTCCAGGTGAATTTGTCAGACATTCGATTTGAAAACCATAATACGTAGAAACCCCACACTTGGCATGATTATACATCCACACATGAAGCATTTAATTTCTGTAAAGACGTTCAACGGTTTTGAAAATTATGCAAATTAGTGTCATTTGAAAATTTAAATCTGAATGTCTCCCAAAATCATTATTGGTACAGAAAACCAATCCAAATTCAATGAATATGTTTGTACCACTGCACATTTTTGTAATTTACATGCGACCTGTAAAGGTAAAAAATCAAGGTCATTTGGACCTTTAAAATTTTCATCCAGCCATAACTCTGTCAATTTTCATCCAATTTTAACCATGTTGGACGCAAATTGTAGGTCATGCAACATAAAGCATATGTTTGTAATTTACAAGTAACCTCTGAAGTTCAAACATCAAGCTCATTTTGACCTTTGAAATTCTCATTTAGCCATCACTTCCTCAATTTCTAATCCAATTTTGATCATGTTCGACTCAAACTGTAGCTATTATAACACTGCACATTTTACTTATTTACATGTGACCTCCAAGGATCAAAGGTCAAGGTTATCTGGACCTTTGAAAGTTTCTTCCAGCCATGACTTGGTCAATTTTCATCCAATTTTAATCATGTTGGGCTCAACTTGTAGATATTTCAACACTGCATGTTTTTTTGATACAGGTAACCTGTAAAGGTCAAAGGTCAATGTCATCTGGATCTTTGGAAGTTTCATCTAGCCGTACATGCTTGAAACTGTCCCTTAGAACTGGAGGAAGTAGTTATATGTTCAGGCACAGCATGCAGTCCAGATTTATCACTGATACACAATTAAGTGGAGAGGCATTTAAGTGACCCAGTGCCTAGATAACAGCCGATGTTGATCAATTGCTTTCAAATTGTGTACCCTGCTGTTCTTGTCAGCATGATAAGCAAAATGTGCATGCCAAGGAACATATAAAAGCTTAACCTAGACCTCCTATTGTACCCGACCCGACTTTTATCTACTAGAGGTATGGGGCTATCCTTTCTCTAAAGCAGTGTTTCCATCATGTAACTTGGTCAACTTTTATTCGATTTGGTTCATGTTGGGCTTAAATTGTAGGTATTGTAACACTGTGTATTTTTGTTATTTACATATGACCTCTAAATGTCAAAGGTCAATGTCATTTGTACCTTGAAATTTTCATCCAGCCATCAGTTTAATCGAATTTAAAGTACCACAGGATAAAAGTTGTAGGAATTGATATTTACAACTTTTGAAGGCACACAGACATGTTTGCTTTGAAGCAAATCTTCTTTTCTAGTTTGCTCCTACATCTTGTCCCTGTCATAGTGGTATCACTTAACAATTGAGATACTAAATGATCACCCTGAGATATGAACTGTTTATTAGGTACTACACATGTTTTTGTTTTAGTTGATTTTTCGCACATACAAACACATGCAACTTCTATTGAAGTTATGTTTTTGTTTCAGATTTGAAGGGTACCTGTGGTTTTGTAGTCCTTTGACCAGGATCACCGAGAAACGTCCCCTTTTGTGTCACTGTGATATAAATATAGCCAGTGGTTTGGTGCACTGATACACTGAGTCCGGTTGCATCAAATTTATAAGTAAGTCAAAACAATCTCCAGCTTCCCATGTAATGGGCAGTGTTATACCAGTGTTATGGGGATGTGTGTGTGTGTGTGTGACTGTACTGTTTAGTGATAAGGTAATAATATAAGCAGTGGTCCCAGGAGGCTGTGGAGGGTGTCTGATCTCCATACTCAATGTGAGGATGGAATGACCCGGGTAGTCGTATACACAGGCATCAAGACAGCGCTCCTGTTAATTCATTGCATGTAGGAATTCCTTAATGGCTTGAAAATGTTCTGCCTGTGTCCAGTTTACACTATCGCTTGTCATAAGACCTCTGTCTAATGTGTGAGACCACCCTCTCATGAGAGACCTGTCTTAACAATTTCGACGTGTTTTGCTTTATATGCAAATTGACCTGTCAGGAGGGACCATGTGTCCCTTTTGTTTTGAAGTGTTAGGTAATCATCTCTATCTGGTGACAGCCATAGAGGGACTATTGTATACCAATGGCCGATAGAGCTGAATCGGACATAAACTAAAATTGACCTGATAACTGCTTATTTCTTCTATCTGACACATATGGCAATGCGAATACACACTTTTGTGATTTATTGTGTGGGCTGGAGGTGGGGAATGTGTTCAAGAAATATGCATCAGGAATTATTATCTGGGGGGGGGGGAGGGCAGGGTCATTTGGCCATCCCCCCCCCCCCCCCCCACGGTGGCGGTTGCGTGGCCAGCTGAATTGATCACATGGAGGCGAACATTTTATAGACTGTCATGCTTCACATTTTACCCAGCTTATCACACTCCCAGATGAGGGCCATGTCTTATAGCCAAACGTTTTGCTGGTTTGTTCTCAATTGTTTATCCTAGGTGAATGTTTAAAAATTTAGCTACAGCCATATCGTCAGTATTTCTTCGCTTTTGCGCTCATTTATATCTGTGGACTGGAAAAACACGTACAAAACTAGAAAAGATGATTTGCTGCATAGCAAATCAATATGTGTGTCGTCAAAGCATATTGGTATGGCAATGTACAACTATTCCTTAACACAGGAGTAGAAGTTGGAATGGCATCTTTATGTATTATACCTATGAAGTTATTAAAGCTTTAAAATTTCTAATGGTGCTACTTAGCATAGTTTAAATTGCTACAACTTTTGTTTTTGATTCATTAGGTGCGCAATGTAAAAATACAGCGCAAAAATATTCTCCCCTTTTGAACTGAATGATGAAAGGTGAACAATCCCTTATAAACAAATGACCCAGACTTTCAATATTTCAGTGATGTATGTTCTAATCCCCTTTCAGATAGCCCCTACTATACAGAAGACAGTTTTAATGAGATAAATAATGAAATGGCTGTTTCCCAACTTTCCATATTGCACTTAAATATACGATCTGTACAGTCCAATTTTACTACCCTTGAATGCTACTTAGAAGCATTGAGCAACAAATTGTAGTGTTTATACACCAACCGAAACCTGGTTGAATAAAACTAACGTGGATCTATTTAATTTGGATGGCTATACACACTTTGCCCGAACCAGACACTATAAAAAGGGAGGTGGTGTTTCCCTGTTTGTTAAACAACATCTGCAGGTGCATGAACGGAATGACCTGAATTTGAATCACCACATGTATGAGTCACTTTTTATTGAAGTTGAAAATATACTGAAAGGCAATGAGCAAAATGTAATTGTAGGCGTTGTGTATCGCCTTCCAAACACCAGTGTCACAGATTTTAATGACTATATCAAAGATGCTATGGAAAATCTTACAAATAAGGAGAAAAAAATATGCTACCTAATAGGTGATTTTAACATTGATCTCATAAAACACGACAGTCATATAAGTACAAATGAATTTTTGGTTATAATTATATGGAAACAAGAGTCACATCCACATCAGCAACACTAATTGACAATATCTTTACCAATGGATATGGTGAAGAAAGTTCTACATATAGCGGAATCTTGTACTGCGATATAAATGACCACTTCCCAGTATTACATATTACAATGCGTGAAGAAATCACTAAGAAGCCCGTTTTTAAGACTAAACGAATTATCAACCATTCCACTCTTTCGAGATTTAAGCAGTCACTTCAACAAATTGATTGGAGCAATACCACTAGCGCGACCTGTGCACAATCTGCATACTCAACATTTCATGAATCATTTTCCTATTATTATAATAAATACATTCCAAAGGTCGAATACAAATTCAGAATAGAAAAATATAAGCCATGGATATCAGCATGTTTACTAAAATCTATAAAACATAAACATGAACTATACATTCAATCTCTTAGCGGCGACATAGATAAAAGAATATATACTGCGTATAAAAATAAGTTGAATCACCTACTTCGTATCTCTAAACGTCAATATCATATAGGCCTAATGGAACAAAATAAAAACAATTTAGCTAAGTCCTGGAGAATTATAAAACAAATTATAAATAAAAGGAAAAACAATGTAACCTCAAACTCTGAATTTATACATGATGGTTAACTAATTGAAAATTCACATGATATAGCAAACTCATTCAATGATTATTTTATCGATGTAGGACCGATACTGGCTCACGAAATACCACAAACAAATAAATGTGCAAGAGAATACTTGCCTGTACCAATGCTCAAATCATTATTTTTATTCCCTGTAACGGAGCAGGAAGTTATGTCGCCAATTACTACGTTGAAATATACTAGTCCACGTTGGGACGAGGTTGATAGTAGGGTAGCCAAAGAAGTAGCTATAGAAATTACAGAACCCTTAATATATATTATAAACCAATCTATAATTACAGGTGAAATTCCCTCTGAGCTCAAAGTGGCTAAAGTTACGCCTATTTTCAAAGCCATACACGCTAAAGCATTCTTTAATTATAGGCCCGTCTCAGTTTTGCCAATATTTTCAAAACTACTGGAAAGAGGAATATATAAACGTCTAATTACATTCCTTAATGAAAACAAAATATTATATGACTATCAGTTTGGATTTCGGGAAGGTTATTCCACTGAATTGGCACTCATGCTGTTTTTAGACAAGGTGACAAGGGCTTTCCAACAATTTGAAATGGAAAGAACTTGATGAGTTTTACCCAATCCAGGGCAATTGTGCTGAAAAGCGTATTTTAAACACCAGGAGACAAAGGCAGTTATGTAAGAATTTTAGGCGATCAAAAGTCTATAGCAGGGGTCAATTTAGAGCGGAGTCAGAGGGATCCTGACCCCCCACCCTTTTTTTGTCCACAAAAAAACCTACAAAAGAAGATTTGCTTCAAAGCAAATCTGTCTGTGTGCCTTCAAAAGTTGTAAATATTAAAAGCTACAACATTGATCCTTTGGTACTTCCGATGGCATTAAGCTTATAATTGGATTCAAATTTCAAAGTCCAACTGACCTTGACATTTGACCTTCACAGGTCACATTCAAATTACACAGTGTTACAATATCCACAATCTAAGCCCAACATGAGCCGAATTGGATGAAAATTGAAAGTTATGGCAAGATGAAGCTTAAAAGGGGCCAAATGCCCTTGACCTTTGCCCTTTTGAGGTTACACGTTCTTTTAAAAAATGTGCAGTGTAGCAATACATACAATTTGAGTGCAACATGATTAGAATTGGATGAAGATTGGCCAAGTTATGACTGGATGAAAGCTCCACATGACCTTGAACTTTGAATTTTAGAGGTCACATGTACTTTCAAAAATGTGCAGTGTTACAATAGCTATAATTTGAGCCCAACATGATCAAATTTGGATAAACATTGACCAAGTTACGGCTAGAAGAAAGCCACCATCGAAAGTGGCCTTTGACCTTGAAATGACCTTTGTCCTTGAGAAAACCTCAATCTGATTTGAACCTTGACCTCAAATATGATATTTTGGCCTAAAATTGACCTTTCACCTTGACATGACCCTTGACCTGGACATGGCCCTGACATTTGAGATGACCTCCCATTATAAAAAGGCCAGACTTCATCTACAGAAGTATAATTGTGCCAAGTTTGCAGTTTCTACGTGTAATACATTTCAAATGAAATGTCGAACAAATTAGCCTGTTAAGAAAGAAAGAAAGAAAAAGAAAGAAAGAAAGAAAGAAGAAAGAAAGAATACCTAGAAAAACAATATGTCTGTGATGACACACAGACATAATATTTTGTGCATCTTGAGATGACCTCTACCTGGAGTGAACCTTGACCTCAAAAATGACATTTTGGCTTAAAATTGACCTTTGACCTTGAGATGACCTTTGACCTTGACAGGAACTTGACGTTTGAGATGACCTTTGCCCTGCTTTGATCGAACTCCTGTACACTTGGAACCACATCTACTATAGTATATAAGATATTGAAGATTGGCAACTTTAATTAGCCCTCATTTGCATAATTTTGAAAAGCATGATCTCTCATTATAAAAAGGCCAGATTTTATCTTATAGAAGTATAATTGTGCCAAGTTTGGAGTTTTTGCATGTAATAGTTTTCAAATAAAATGTCGGACAAATTTGCCTGTAAAGAAAGAAGGAAAGAAGAAAGAAAGAAAGAAAGAATTCCTTGAAAAACAGAAAAGTGTGTGTTGACACACACACTTTAATATTACCACTTTGAAAGTGCTGCAGAGGTAGTCCAGAGATGCAGTTGCATGTGACTACTTCCAGATGTGGATATGGGTGTAGCACTTGACTTTCTGGCCATTGTCCTGGGCTGAAACAAATTTTAAATGCAAGGGTCAGTGAGTGTCATTCGGCCTAGATACTCCCTGCGGCCACCGGGCTTTCTCATGTGAATGATGCATGTGCATGGAGTCATAACCTAACTTTGACACGTAATGATCTAATCCTCGCAATGACACGTTTGCTTGCTTTAATGTTGGGCCCAGTATAATTGGTAGTTGCAATAAATATGGATCGTTCTCTTATAAAGAAGCCAAAACTAAAACAGATAGGGTCCCAAGAAACTATGGATGGACAAAAAGGTAACAACCCTTATCATTACGTATACCGTATGCCATGAAGCGAAATGTGTATGCTTATCCACCCCTCCCAGCAGCAGGAAGGCCAAATGTAGTGAATTTTGTGTCTCAGAGATATCAAATTATCCTATTAAAATGCAGTCTCAAATACCAGGGAAATACATCTCAGAGCAGCTATCGACCCCCCCCCCCCCCCCTTTCCCACTTTCCTGAAATCCTGCATCCGCCACTGTATAGTTTGCGCTGTGTTGAAGATTCCGAAACAAAATTGGGTGTATCACACGGAAGAAAGACTTCGCGTGCACTGTCGTTATCCATGTGTCGGGCCATGTGAGAAAGTAAAACTTCACTCATGAATGTATACTACTTTGGCATAAATGATCAGGCATTTATTCAGGGGTTCTAATGGACCCCACCACGACGCAGAAGTTGACTATGCCTGCATAGACTATGGACCAAAGTAGGTGACAGGGTGACTTAACAAACGCATGCATATCACTATCAGCACTGTGTGTTGAATATCAGAGGGCTAGCGAGGAGTGACATTACAATACAATCTGAAATCAGTGGCTGTGATTTTGATGTAACTCGAGAACTGTCCCAAGTTGTCCCTCCATCCCTTTTCAGCGCCATGATTTGATGAACTTGCAATCTACTAGAATGGATATTTTAATGTTTTGCCTTACCGGGACCCAATAGTCCAGACCCACCAACTGATGACATATACTTACGACGAACGCTTCTGAAACTCAAAATCCAGGGCTCAAAATACGAACTTTGTTTTTTGTATGAAAGGGTACCAGTCATACGTTCAACATAGAAAAAATCTTTTAGAATATCACTCTATTCATTTCCTCAATTATTCATGGCATCTTGAAAAGTTTGAGTGGTTTCACTCAAATAAGATTAAAACGAACAGCTCTGGTCATTCAAGTGAGTGCTTTCCCTCCTTTTGACACGATTTGGAATCAACTGAGTTTTTCCACTCACCAGCAACCCTAAGCTTCCTCCGTCTTTAGCCACACCAGGCCCATATGAGTATTTTCTCTCGTAATGGGCCCCATTTCGAATTTCTTGTACCAGCTAGCCGAGTATTTGACACCAAAGCCTCCATGCAGTGCATCCAAGTGAGTGGTTTTTCGCATCTGGACCTCTTTCTGGGTATTTTGTACCGCATGACTGTTCCCACTCATCGATGACATGATAGGGCTGCTTCACAGTTCTCACGGCAAAGAGCGAGACAGGGTGCACATGGCGAAATACAGCGAAACGAAACGAACAATATCAAAGGGTTTTGGGACCATTGATTTTCACCCATTGAAGGTAACAAGAAGAAAGTACTTTTGCACTTCGCTTATGTCTACATTTACCAAAAGCATATTCCTGCTTGATTATTGCTTCAAAAAAACGACCAGTAAACTTAATGTTAGTTATGATGCAATTTATAACCCGATCTTGATCGTAGTATACTGCCCCACCACTTTTATGTCCATGTGTTTGCTTGTATGTTTGTCAAACACTGGAGTCGCCTATCCATAATTTCGCTCATACATGCTGTAAGCGTTAGCACTCATGACATGTGCAGCTATTTATATTTCACCAGTGACACATATTTATAAGTTAGGTTGCCTATGAAAGAAATTTCAATGAATTGCATGACAGAGCCAGAAAACAGAAAAGTTAACGAGCAACGTAAGTCTTGAGTAGATTTATCACAGCCACACAATATGCATAGACATACAGAACTACTGACAGCGTAGTGGTAGAGCTTGTCTCTATGAAACAGAAGGTAGTGAGTTAGATTAATCTGGTGGTCGTCCTTTTTCCATTATAGGGACTATATTTATTTTTTTAATGTCAAGGTGATATATATATATATATATATATATATATATATATATATATATATATATATATACATACATATATACATATATATATATATATATATATATATATATATATATATATATATATATATATATACATGTATATATGTTTTTAAGATAAAACGTGTTATTTGTAAAAGCTAGCACTTTGACGCTTCACGCCGTCAAAGTCTCCCATACGGTGTAAAGTTGCAAAGGTCTCATCGGTGATGCGGATACCTGATAGTAATCTGGTTGTCCGTTCATCTATCTGTCTGTCCATCCGGATTTCGCGTCCAGATGATATCTTATAAATTACTAGTATAATTTGTTTAAAATTTTGTCAAAGTTGTTTTCTAGGTCAGAAGGCCATTTGTAGAAGATACATACAAAGCTTTTATGATAGTTCGCCAAAGTTGATCTTATTTGGGGAGGAAGTCGTTTGGGATTGCGTAGCTTGACCTTGGGAAGACGTCAAGATATGTGTGCTGTTACATGCTAATTTATCTTCCCATTTCATTTATGTTGGGCCCAAAGTCTAGGAATACATTTTTCTAATTTACATGTCACCTCCAAAGGAGAAAAAGGTCATTGCATTTATCCACCGAAAGATCTTCATCTTGGCATAGCGTGGCCAATTCTCATTCAATTTTAAATCAATCATCTTTGGCCCAAAGTGTAAAAATTGTAACAAGGCACATTTTGGTAATTAACAAATAATCCTTAAAGGTCAAGGTCACCTGGTCATCTGAAGATTTACTCCTACACCTTCATGCAGGCCAGAGTAAAAGATTCGAACTCATGCAGACGGCCCCAATGTTTCAACTTGTTTTGTATGAGCGTAAATGAATTGTATGTGCCTGTGACCTACTGTTTTAACGGTGACCTACATATGGAAAACATATTTGCGCACAACTTCAAAAGTTATTACGAAAGTTGCATGATCATTATATATTTGCATTGCAGGACCTATATGGTAGCTTCATTACGCCATGGAAATTTAGCTTTTGACATATGCGTTAATAATAATAATAATAATAATAATAATAATAATAATAATAACGTTAATGACATGATTATTGTTATAATGGTTGTCGTAATTATCATCATTATCATTACATATTATTATTATTATTATTATTATTATTATTATTATTATTATAATTATTATTATTATTATTATTATTATTATTATTATTATTATTATCATTATTATTCTCATACGATTATGATACAATAATGAATTTTATTATGGATATTATTATTAGTTACAGAAGCTCTACTGGAGAACAGTAACGACGATGCACGAAGACAGGGCTGTGAGGACGAGAATGAAGGAGGCGAAGAGGACAATTAACACTGGGCTAGAGCCAGACGGGATGAGACAAGTGAGAGTGGACGGACAAGAGCGGCAGCAGAAAGGCGCCAACGTAGATTACGAGATTTTGTAAAGAAAAAGCATGAGAGGTACAAGGTGCTGCTGGATCGTGCGAATTCACTTCTTGAGCATCTGGAGAACTTGATCGGAATATTGGAGACAAAATAATGTCATAGTGTCACATATGTGTGCAATTAATATGGTGAAAACTTGAGGACACTGAGACTAAATGACCTTGTGCACAAAAAATTATGTCTGTGTGCCAACACAGACATATTGTTTTTCTAGGAATGCTTTCTTTCTTTCTTTCTTTCTTTGTTTACAGGCTAATTTGTTCGACATTTCATTTGAAAAGTATTACACGTAGAAACTGCAAACTTGGCACAATTATACTTCTGTTGATGAAGTCCGGCCTTTGATAATGAGAGGTCATCTCAAATGTCTAGGTCATGACAAGGTCAAGGGTAATGTCAAGGTGAAAGGTCAATTTTAGGCCAAAATATCATTTTTGAGGTCAAGGTTCAAATCAGATAGAGGTTTTCTCAAGGTCAGAGGTCATTTCAAGGTCAAAGGCCACTTTCGATGGTGGCTTTCTTCTAGCCATAACTTGGTCAATGTTTATCCAATTTTGATCATGTTGGGCTCAAACTGTAGCTATTGTAACACTGCACTTTTTTGAAAGTACATGTTACCTCAAAAATGCAAAGGTCAAGGTCATTTGGCCCTTTGAAAGTTTCATCTTGCCATAACTTGGTCAATTTTCATCCGATTTGGTTCATGTTGGGCTTTAATTGTGGGTATTGTAACATTGTGCAATTTACATGTGACCTGTAGAGGTCAAAAGTCAATGTCATTTGGACTTTTTAATTTGCGCACAGCCATAAGCTTAATGTGATATGAAGTACCAAAGGATAAAATTTGTAGCATTTAATATTTACAACTTGTGAAGGCACACAGACAGATTTGCTCTGAAGCATTTCTTCTTTTCCAGTTGTCATCTGTAGTTCCTTTTAAACTCGAGGAAAGATACCATCGATTGTGAAAAGGGGCACTGGATAAGTTCTTCATGATAGATCTCGCAAACGTATGGTCTAACCGGTTTTGGAACTTTTTGTTCAGTTGGAGATTTGGGACATTTGGGTAAACGCATATATTTTGTATTATATGATAAGTGGTAAATTGTCCTCGAGGTGTTGTAGTAAAACACATGCACATAGTCTTTCATGGGGGTGGCCCTTGTGCAGACTCAATGTATCAATAAATGAAAGACAACGACTCGTTTTATGTGTTAAAATGAAGCATATTTTTGATGATCCTGCTATAAAATATTATTTCGGATTGTAAAGATTATCAGCAGTTCTTATCATTGATGGTATGTTTGGTGTCTTCCAGCCCCATGTAAACAAAAATATATCAGAAGAATGTTTTCTTCCTTCACTGAAGAGACTTGTCAGTTGGATGGTGCTGCATCCATCGTCTGTTGTCTCGACATTTTTCGACAAGTCGTATTTCCATTCCTTAAATACCATCAGCCGGTTTCATTTCAAGTTTAATGCGGATGTACCGTGGGTGGGTGTACACAAAGTTGTTCATGGTTCAATGATCTCTTTTTATCTTTTTGTTTATTTCGTTGCAGGCCATTGAGGACTACACAAACTGTGATGAATAAGAACCTGTTGCGGTCACCTGGGGTGTCTCTCTTGGCGGCGAGATAGTTCAGTTGACTGTGGTAGATCCCATTGCTTTCAAGAGTTGAATGGTAAAGACGTTTTCTTAATGGAACTATTTTGTTCTGTCTTGCACAACTGATTGAGGAAAATTGGTTGTCATGTATCTGCAGTTTCAACTTTGATCATATCAATTTTCAAAAACAAACCAAAAAACCGACTTATTATTTTCATCTCCAAAGCCAATTGCACAATTGCACAAAAATTAGTTTTGGAAGATCACACAGTGAAACTCTTGTTTTGATGTTATGTGATGTAGTAAATCTGGGATACTGTTTAATCACAATTATGAATTGATAATGATGCATCACTTACTGATTTAAAGATGTTTACTACCAATATACAATAACATTGAGCTACTGACAGAGGAAAACTTGCATTTATTCTTTGTTACATTATTACAATAAAGCATAAAAATAAAAATTTAAAGAAACAAAAATAATAATAATATTTGAAATCAAAGCTTACAGAGGTGAGAATGTCTTTTGACAGCCTCAAAGCACAAAACTAATAAATGAAATGTTCCTACATACATCTGAATGCAACCATGTCATATCACCTGATGGCAGTTTGGGTTCGGCGTTTGACACGAGAAAAATAAGCTTCCAAAGGGAGGGTATTTTTACAACAGGAAATCAGACTGTGTAATATAACTTTTAAAATGCATCGTGCCTATTTATGGACATACATGTACATGTATGATCATTTGATACTCATATGTGATGGAATGTTCAAAGTGAGTGCATAAACAGTATTTGGCCATTGATATCTACGATCTTTGCGATTACAACAGATATAGCACCGGTATTTTGACATTACACTCAGAAATCAAACAATTTCATTAAATGTACCATTTGAAGTTCAAAGTTGAAGTGCATCCATGCTTTGATGCGGATTACACGGCAGCCAAGTTTACATCCGTTGCATACAGTTGATTCACATACTGCATTGTGACCCTGGCAAAGAAATCTCAATATAATCCGTTCCACAACATTAATTTTGAGGTCAACTTCTAATAGAGATTTGACCAAGCGATTGATGTTTCTGTAAAGGCAATGGCCGTGTTTATAGAAAGCACAGGCAAAACTGGTAATACTGTTGCACCTGAAGAACTGTGCACTGGCACATACTTATTGTAAAATAGTTTTGGCTTTCATGAGCTTGCGCTCTGAGGGTAGCTATCAACGTCTGCCATCATGAGGATGAAGGTTTATCATTCTAACTTGTGCGTGTACATTTTTTAGAAATTGCAATTACACGCCGAGGAAAGCTGTAACCTTTTGGTATCTGATCTTGACAGGTCTCTTCTACAATTCTCATTCAAATTGTTTTTCACTGCTGTTGAAGTTAGTTAAATATCGAAGCAGACGACATTTGACTGCCGACCGGTTTTGGTCGGTCTAAGGCGTAAAAGGGTCAAATTACATAAGAATACAGTTCAAAATGTAGACTTCAGAGTGAAGTAACTCCATACAGAACATTATGTAAATTTACCCTTTATCCTTGGAGGGCCACGTAACAAAGCCCCCATGTTGTAAAAGCGTATTTTACCTGGTGTTGTGTAAAATTATCCTGCAGCGTGACGTGTACTAAGCCCGTAGGGCTGAAGGTCATTTTAATACAGATTTGCACAAATGGACACATGAAAACAAAATTACACAATTCTAAAAAGGTTAGTGTGAACCCATCATCAAATTTCACTGTTTGCTATCTGCATCTCAGGTTGAAAGCTACTAAAGTTGCAGGCAGACTTCATTGATTGTGCGATAAATGATGCACTGTGTAGTGCCCTGGAGTTGTCCCAGTTCCATATATCACGGAGGCTGATAACTTGTGTATTTATTGACAGTTCTCTGTTAATTTGCAGATTCATTTTCTGTTTTCAACAGGTGTTTTTTTTTTCAATTCATTTCTGTGTTAATGCCGGTTGGATTTTAACAATATCAGAGTATCAAGCAGATACTCAGCTGATGTAAGGTGTGCCTAAATTTGGACAGATGTGTAAAATGTACTGCTTGGCTGTGCCATAGGAGTGGTATATTTTTGGTGAAAGCTTTCAGCCCCGTACAAAGGAAGAAGCCTGTAGGTCTGCTTACTAGGAAACATGTGATCCAAAATTTATCGAAAGTCTGAGTTCACAAAGAAATCAAGACCTTGATACATCCAATAATAATAATAATAATAATAATAATAATAATAATAATAATAATAATAATAATAATAATAGTAATAATGACGACGACGACGACGACGACGATGGCGATGATGATGATGATGATGATGATGATGATGATGATGATGATGATGATGATGATGATGATGATGATGATGATGATGATGATGATGATGATGATGATGATGATGATGATGATGATGATGATGATGATGATGATGGTGGTGGTGGTGGTGGTGGTGGTGGTGGTGATGATAATAATAATAATAGTAATAGCCACTGAACAGACAATAAACTGATACACACATGAAATTCGAAAACGAAGGGAACATTTGAAAATCCTGGGACATTATGACTGATACAGTATACACCTGGATGGCCATTGGTTTAAAGGCCTTAATCTGCATTATCTTTCACGTGACCTGGGAACTTGGTGAAGTCACACCATTTGACCTAGCAGAGTGTGCTGGCGTTGCAGTGTTTCTGTAGCTGAACGCATCGTAATATCAAAAAAAAGTAACATCAGTTTTGATGTGAATATGAAATGGACAGACATATGATGTACGGGTATTAATAACACTCCCAGACTTGTATTTGTTACAGCTTCAGTCCCTCTTGTAAGATCTGAAGCTGAGTAAAGGACCATCTAAGCAGTTTAAAATACAAAAGTGCGTGGAATGGGGTAATACGGAACTGTCAGGACTGATGCAAAACACACCGATTTGTCAGGACTGGTGCAATAGAAAAATTGTTAAGACTGGGGCAATACAAAACTGTCAGGACTGAGACAATACAGAACTGTCAGGACATGGGCAATACAGACCTGTCAGGACTGATGCAGTACAGAACTGTCAGGACTGGGGCAATACAGAACTGTCAGGACTGGGGAAATAAAACTGCCAGATCGGGAGCAACATGTAACACTCCAAGGTCCCCAATACCCATAGCACAGCTCAGCAACTCAAATAGAACTGTTCAAATTTGAATATTTAATACAATTGAGCCACCAGGAAAAAAACGGGGAGCTATGATTTCAAGCAATCACTGGGATTACTCCCCTTGCCCACTCTACCTATAGTTTAATTGCCCATTTTTTATTTCCATAAATATATATATATGTCCAATAAATGAATTCTTGATATCAATGGATAAATTATTCATATCAATAAATGAATGTTTGATATCGGTAAATCCAGATTAATAATGAAAGGGCGCCCCATAGTATTCACGAATTAAAATTCTTGATATCAATAATGGATTATTGATATCAAGAATTCGAACTATTGATATCAAAAAATTAATTCTTGATATCAGTAAATTGAATCATTTATAGCAAAACATTAGAAGAAATACTGATATCTGTAAATCGAATTATTAATGTCAAGAAAGGATTTCTTGGTGTCAAGGAATGCCTAATAAATGGTAAAGGTCCCCATTGATATCAATAATTCATTTATTTATATCATCAATTAGAATTATTGATATCAATGTATGAACTATTGACATCAACAAATTGAATTATTGATACCAATATATTGAATTATTCATATCAAGAAATAGGAAATGTTTTTGATATCAATCAGTCGAATTTCTAATATCAATAAATCGCTATTTTTGGTATTAATAAATGCCTAATAAGTGGTAAAAAGGCGCCCCATAGATCATGTACAATTCGAATTTTAGATAACTCAAATTCGGATAACCGGCTTGCCATAGACATAATATGAATTTGGTGCTGTGGTAACAAAATATGCTTGCCCCGTAACTGCATTGTGCTTTTTATTATAGATCCATGGTATCATATACTGGAAAAGCCAACATCATTCATCCAAAAAAATACGTATTAGGAGGGAGGGTTTATTACATTGAGACAAACGTTAACTCGCTCGTCCGGAGCCACAAACTATCCACTTTTCGTGTGGAGAGCGATCAGCATTCATGCATGTCACAGCAATTTGAACACTCTTATTAAATGGTTCCACAAACAGGAGGCCGAAACCTGTACCGACCTATTATAGGTGAATATTGTTCGTTAAAAAACCGTTTTAAACTGTCAGCAAAGCTTATTCTACAAATGCTAATTTTTTTCATATCTGGCATTATTTTACTGAAGTTTTAATTTTACTCTTTGGACACAGTGCTCATTACACCTATGTTGCAATGCCATTTCACTGTATTTTCATTTTCACGATTTTGTGCCATCAGCGAAATGTACTGAGTTCACTCGATCAGTGGTTCCAATGTTGTTCCAGGTCAACAACAGTATTCAAAGTGCCCCGAAGAAATCTGTTGATTCTTTCTACCATTGTAAGGGATAGGTGGAAATACTCATGTTTCATGCTACAACCACCGATATTACAATACTTCAAACGTTCTCTTATGATTATTTGGCAGCTTACATAGAGTTTTACAGACTGAATAGAGAGGGCCAAATTTTCGTGTACGTAGTTGATGTATTACTCACCAAGAGCACTGGTTTCCCCTTGATTTTCCACGGAAAATTAGAGCGGCTGGTACGGGATATTTTGAGGGAAAACAGTCATATCTGAACAGACAACATACTCTGTAGCTTCCAGACACAAAGGAGGGTGGTATTCTCTCTATTTTCGTGTGTTACCGTTTATACAGACAATTATTGGAAATCATGATATATGCTTCGCTTTGATCTGAAAAAAAAACCTCGATGTTTTCATCACTTCCTCCTGTTTTGAATCAAAATCAGTGGACATATTCTTGGAAATTTGGCATGCCTTGGGATATAAACTTGTATCTGTACTGGGTCAGTCTCGGTACTTCGCACACCAAAAGTGGTATTTTTGGTTGACATAAATGTCATGATTCGGATTCGAACTGGGTGGCTTGGAGTGTACAACTGAGGGGAAATTGTCGATTTAGTCGAATTCCAGGTGAGGCTGATTTTTTACTGCTTTTCTGAATGTTGACAAATAATTCATTTGATCTTATTTTAACATAAGTATTCACCTTTCATGAAATTTGACAGTCTTACAATAGAACCTGAAACCTTAAGACCAAAACTATGAGACAAAATACAGATAAGTACCAGCTATGAATTTCAATAATGGAAAGTAATGAAGAAGGGGCAGTTTGGGGAAAGTGCAGAACCCCTGTTGACATGTATTCTACACACCAGTTATTTAAGGTAGCGTCCACATTTCGACTGCAGCGGCAAATATGGTGACTCATCATAAAAATGACTTTTTTCCATTTTCATGAAGTCCATTATCTAAACTTTGTGCTCACCAAAAATCACTTTAAAAAAATAAATATTTATATGAGAAAAATGAAGAAAAACATCACCAAATTTGGACTGTCAATTACACGTGCTTGGTCTGTTTGTTGAATTATGTAAATTAATCGCCAAGTTTAGATAGCACTCGGCCGCCGCCTATGGCCCTGACAACGCGGAAATGCGGTCGACTGTGAAAATAAGACAATGGGGCATCGCTTGAGTGAATAGACACTGCCACATGGTACGAAGACGAAAAGATGTAACTTCTACCCCTCCTTTATCGACCGAGAAATTCTCTGTTCTTTTTGTTTATCTTATGGTCTATGATTGAAATAAAATGTGTACTACAAAGTTGAGCCGGAGAAAACAAACCGTATTCCCGCTATAGACAATCATGTACGAAAACGGGCCAGTCTACCTTTCATTGCGATTTACTCAGAAAGCAATTTTCGCAAGATCAATCAATTTTGTACACAACATTTAAAAAAAACAGTAGGTTTATCCTATCGAAATGAGCACATTTTGGAAGGTAAATACCTGAGCTGGGAACCGTATCTGGGATTTGCCGTTCTAACTATTTCTTCCCGGACTTTTGAAGCGCTAAAAGTGACAGAACTGTAAGACTTTATGAAGGCGATGAAAGAGTTCAACAACATTTGCAATCCTCATTCATTTCATGAACGGTAAGAACGATTCCTGAGTATTGGTCAGTACTTTAATCCTGCATAGTTTTTAGACTTAATTGTCTAATATTTTTCCAGGGGGCGCTGCAAAAAGTGCGATCTGATACCCTCTTGGAAAATTACTCAAGACACCGTCAAATTTCGTCACATTTATACAAAACTTAGTTCTTTCAAATCTAGACATCTGTACCATTAAAATAAGGTATAGTTTTCTGGGTGAAATGGCAGAAACGAAAACGTTATAAGGGGTTAAAGTCGCTAGTTTTATACGCGCGGTCGAAATATGGCCGCTACTTTAAAATAAGAAAGCCCAAGCTTCTGTGGCCATGACCTTAAGTTTCCTGCCATTTGATTGGTTAGTCGATACGTTACACTTATATGTGGTTTTACCTGCCTCACTGAATGACAACATTGACAAAAAGTCAATACATTGGCCCAAGGTCGTTCAGGGTGAATATGAAAATACATATATTTGTCAATATCTTGGCCTTCTGAACAGATAGTATAACCTTCCGTGCTCTTTTCGCAAATAAAAGCGTTCTGAGTTCTTTCGTCCGATGTTGAAAGCTGTTAACTTGAGAGAAAAAAAACTACTATAGTGATAAACCTGTACAATCATTCAAACGAAGTTGTAAACGCAGGTTAAGAGGACTGGAGTGGACTGGTAAAAAATAAACCTTATTTGCATTGCGCTTATACACTTTATGGTCTGTAGAAGTTGACAGGTGACAGGCGTCTGGCATTGAGGACGTCAGGTACGAATGCCTGTCACCCCTGCAGGCTATATACGGGCACGGTCATTACTCATTTTTGCAGTTTCCCCTTTGTGACACGATACAATGTGAAAGTTTTGACTTTTACCTGTTTATGTTTTGAAAAAAAATGCTTAATCTTAAAATTGCCACAGGATGGCGTAAACCAACAAATGCGAGATTCAAGAAAATATTTCACAATTTTATTCAAAGTTTTTTTAATATTTTTAATCCTTCACAAACATAATGTATAAACTAAACATTTACACTTTAAGCATTTAATGATTAACAAAAACGATGACTGCTCCTCGAAGCTTGAAGCTGCATTTTAAGATAAATAAAAAGCGCAGGCATAAAGTTGCCAGGTTGCATCAGTAGCTGATCTTGACTGGTCCCATCAACGCAAGATGGTCATGTGAAAGGTGCTGCTTTTTTCGAAAGTGGAGTTGGAAATTACTCCTGCGTTTATGGATTTTGTTTGGTTGGACAGCAACTGCGGATACAGGCAAAGCTACGACTGATGACGCAGGAGAAGCTAGTTGGAGTGTCCGGGACGTGGGAAATGGGAGCCGTGGGGAAGTTAAAGTACGGTAGTACCAAGAGTCACTGCGCATTGTGAACAGGCCATCCCAGGTATGCACAGGTAGACGTCGTTTGCTGTCCTCATTCTCCAAAAGCTAAAAGCTAAACCACGTGTATATATAACATATTAGACATGCACATCCCGTATCACCGGTAGCGTGTTTGCCTCAAGTGAAAATATTGTGGAACTTGGCTTTTATATTGTGCATTCGCCGTACAGGTGCATTAGTTCTGTCGAGCTCAAACAAACGGGATATATCTACTCAAAATCAGGATTTTTTTGTTTTTGTTGTAATACACATAGCTAATTATTCAACCAGGTCCGCCCTACAGAGGCCAACAGTTATAATAAACAGACAAATGAATAATACATTAGCTAATTGACTTTTGGAAAGTAGAACTTTATGTCTCAACATTGAATATTTCCCTCGCCAATTAATGAATGACATTTACAAATGGTTTTGTTTTTAGGGGAATAGGAACAGCAAATGTAGTGTATACATGATTTATGTGCATTAACACAGTGCATACCCAGAATGCACGATGATTCCTTGTACTACTTTTACTTTCCGACGGTTCCGTAAGCTATAACATTCTAACAGCTGTTTTCATATTTACCCTAATTCTCTTATGGTAACACACACTTTTAGAGTCAGATTTATTTTCAGAGAGTCACAAGGTGTGTTATGTTTGGGTTCAGATTCAGTGTATTCTTTTCGTGGCTCCCACTTGTTTGCCGATTTCACGAGAAAATTTGAAGTTGTGAACCTCTCTCAACTCCATAACAGTGTTAAAATCAGTAGATTAAATGCAAACAAAAGTGCGCCATGTCGTCGATTTGTAAAATATATAAGATCGTTTTACTGGAGGAATGTATTTAGGACTTTATTATATAGAATTTTGCACCATTTGTATGGGTAGATCAACCACGTGGCCGAAACAAGCTACGGAAACGGCCATTGGTGTTAACGGCTTTGTTTATTGCAGTGTAAAGTCTCATTGAAGCTAAACTTTTTCTATGATGACCGTCAATAACAATATTAATGATTCTAATGATGATGATGATAATAATAATAATAATAATAATAATAATAATAATAATAATAATAATAATAATAATAATAATAATAATAATAATAATAATAATAATAATAATAATAATAATTCTTTTTGGATCAGATTATGTCGAAATGTTTCTGACAGAAGAAAGTAGTAATTTTATTTTGCAAAGCGGAAATAATGGTGGATATGCCCATAAAAAGTTGAGGATATATTACTTTTTTTCCGCCTCAGAATAACAATAAATTCTCTCCCCCCAACTTCACTCCCCCTCCCCCCCCCCCCCAAGAAAAAAGTCACAGGGAATACGATTTACTTGAACAAAGTTACATAGCACAAGACCTTAAAATTAATTGCAAGTGAAATGTTTCAGATCTGTGTGCACTGGGAACAAAACATGCATCAAGAAGTATTTCCAAAGTTTGAGGAAGTGAGGAAGAAAACGCAGGTATAATTTTATATACATATATAAAAGCTCGTCTGGCTGATCTGTCACGTTAGGTGGAAAATTTATTTTACAAGGTTTAAAATTGACTCTTATGATCTCCATGTATGTTTTAACATCAAGCCTTTACAGACAAGATTCATATACTGTAGTTCTAGAAATTTTCGCGCGTGTTTAATATCGCGCAAACTCATTTTTTCTGAAATTACAGAATTTTTGCGCATTTTAGTTTCGCGCAATCCAATGCCAAACAATGTAGTGAAATACAATGCAACTTATTTTCGCGCATTTTAATTTCGCGCTTTAGGTGGTAGCGCGAGAAGCGCGAAATTAAATCGAGCGCGAAAATTTCTAGAACTACAGTATTACATATGCAAGTGCCAATTGTAAATGTTGGAAAACGTTCTTTTGAGCAGTCTATTCTCGAATCATCAATTCCGATAAGTCCCCCCCCAACACACACACACACACACACACACACACACACACACACACACAAACTCCTACCCAGTTGTGCCTTATCTACTTGTCTTAGACTTTCACTGTGTTGTGCAGCCAAACCAACGAAACCAAAACAGTCACAGAAAAGCCCTGTGTGAGCGACCCGTAAATCACATTCCTTCTTAAATCTCTTTTCTCACATTTTTAATACATAGATACATAGATAGATAGATAGATAGATACATACATACATACATACATATATACATACATACATACATACATACATACATGCATACATACATACATACATACATACATGCAGGCATACATACATACACACATACATACGTACATACACACATACAAACACACACACATATATATATATATATATATATATATATATATATATATATATATATGTATATATATATATATATACACATATCTTCATACACATATGTGTGTGTGTGTGTGTGTGAGTTTGTGTGTGTATTTTGATCTAACAGTGAGATCACAAGCAGGATGTTGTAATTTTGCAGTTTTACGTAAATAATGAGGTCGAGTTGTACCAAGTTAAACGAAATTTCATTGAGCATGCTTACTGTTTTGCCAGCGTGATATTTTTCAAAACTTGCTTGTCCTTCCATGCACAGCTCTTTGTTGTATTCCATGACCTCATTTTTAGGCGACAAGAATACACCTTGGCACCTTGCAGCAAAAACAAGAGTCTTTCATAATTCAGTACCAGGACAGCCTTAGGATAACAAGTAAGTACAGGCATTAACGCTTTGCCAGTTAGAAAGAGATTCGCTTTTCTTTGAGCGCATCCCGCCGGCGCCACAGCTGTTGACTCACGGTGTTCCAACTTGCAATTGATATGTATGTATGTATGTATGTATGTATGTATGTATGAATGTATGTATGTATGTATGCATGTGTGTGTGCATATATGTTTTGAGAGAAGTGCATGTGCATAGAGAAAGACAGACAACCATGACAAAACGTATGAAATCGTATATATATATATATATATATATATATATATATATATATATATATACAGAGTTGGTGCAAATATTAAAACAAGTTACACAGGTTTGTTCATAATTCATATCCATCGATATGATTAAAACAAATGGCGATCGTATGCTATATATATTTATTTCTGGAGGTTAAATGTTATTTTGTGATGGGAACATGAATGAAGAAAAATCATTCTATAGCGTTGTAAGCTTACAGAGTGACCAATTACGTACACAAGTAAACCAAGTTTTCTTTTTATTCTCTTCTGTACCTTTATCCATTTACTTGGGCATTCATTTATTTTGTTTTTTGTATGTTCTGTTTTGCTGTCTTTTTTGGGGGGGGGGGTCGATCACATTCGTCAATTCAACTTCACATTTTTGTCCTACACGTTTTCAGCTCAGCTGACTCGTCAGTCGGCTGATCCTGCAGGATGGTCAGTCGTCTGTACTACTTGCGTTTACATTTACATTTTAGACTTATTCTCCAAAACCGTTCGCCGGATCATCTTTAGACTTGGTGAGGATGTGCCTCTGGGGAATCTCTGCACAATTTGTTCAAAAATTCTGCTCCAGTTATTTTTAGATTTACAATGATTTTTCCCCATTTTGTTGGGGGGGGGGACTTTGTAGAAATCTTCATGAAACCACTTGGCCAATTGTTTCAAAATTCTAAAGGAACAATTGTGGGGAACTCTAGACCTTAATTGTTAAACAGGTAACCCTGTTTTTTTTTTCTTTCCATTTTTGTATGTTTTTTCTATTTTCAATCTCATCTCGAAAACCGTCACTAACAATATGCTGAAACTTCGTGGAATTCAGCATAGGTTAAGTAAACATTGGGAACCGTTCAGATCACTAGTTTATAACCTTTTTTTGTAATTTGAGTATTTGTTAAATGTTGCACACATTCCCATTCCTTCTTATATAAGCAAGTGGGATGGTAATATACGTTTTCGACTTCTCAAAAATTCTCTCACAGATTCCTTCAAACGTGGCGGAGCTATAGCTCGGGCAAATCTTCTACGGAGTGTACTCGAATTGCCATGCTTCATTTCGGAATTTTTTAAAAAATGAATTTTTGGTTAATTCTTCGCAGAACGGGTTCAAAAGTGTCAGAAATCGCTTGGTGAATTGCTTGAAAATTGCACAGGCACACTTCTGGTGACCCCTTGACTTCAATTTGTAACACAGGTGGTGCTCTGATTTTTTTTTTAATATTTCAAGTGACCTTTTGTGTTTTATCATTTTTTTGAGCTTTTCTTCCAAATCTGTCGTTGGATTCTCTGCAGACTTGGTGGGAATTTACCTGGCGCCAATATCCATGGAGTTTCCTCACTTTATGGCGCTACACATATTTCCTTTTTTTTAATATATTATTGAGATTAGGAATTATCGGTCGGAGACATGAATATGTTAATATTGTTACTATGCGGATAGCAGCAATTGTGACACATTGGCTTGCATCTCGGTAATCGTGGATCCAAGGCCCGCGGTTTCTGGTAAACACTAATAGGAAAGTGCTTGTGGGATTTCTTTTGGTGTTGTTAGTTTTGATCTTGAGTGACCTTGAGAGATCAAAAAAAAAAAAAAAAAAAAAAAAAAAAAAAAATCCTGTATCTTAACAGAATTGAACCCTGGGCCCATGATTCCCATCATATACAGACAGTGAAGTATCTCTGGGGTTTCTTTCGGTGTGCTTAAATTTGACCTTGTAAGGTAGAGGTAAAACTGATGCACGGTATACATGCTGGGAAGTTTGGATCCTGTCACTTCAAAGATGAGAACTCAGAGGTGTGTGAATGAAGACGTTGATGTTGCAAGCGATGATGTTCTTCCATAGGGGCCAGTCTGACAGTGCACATTGATGTCATATTGTCAAGGTTACAGGTTGAGTTTCTTGTACTTTGTCTTGATAATAGGAAAATTATATCAGCCACAACTAAAATGCTGCATTTGGTGACAGTCCTGTATAAAAGTTAAAATGAGATGCACATGTTGATCTTGACCCAAATCCCATGCCACATGACTACATCAGCGAATTTAATTTGCGGAGTTGTAAGTCGAAAACTAGTAAGTTATTGTTTTAAATGATCACTTCAGACCTGTGTAGACGATGCTTAGATACTCCCTTATGATGATCTAGTTCCGAAGGTCAATCACTACTTCAGTCTGTACATCAGAGATAGCTGAGCACAGGACTGTCACAGTTCTCCATTTTGGGTCATTGATCTCCTTTAACTCTCTGTATGTTATACACCACGATGTTATATGTATCATGTTTTAGTAATAATAAAAATATAGACCCGAGTCCGTTATTGACAGCTGCTATTTTGCAAGAAAACGTTATCGCACTGCGACTTTAAAATAGGATGAAGGACCTCCAAAATTATGGTCTTTTGTAACAAGTTTGAAAACAAAGCACAATTTATGATGCAACTACGGAGTATTAAAATACCTGCAAGGGAAATTTCAAAGGAGTCAGTTTTGAATTTTTTTCTGAAGATCAGACTGCTTACGGTGGTGTGGCTGGCTTTGTCCCTGCATGCAAAGCAAAGACCTTCGCTTTGCAAGTAACCCTGAGAATGTTCTCAGAAGACTTTTCCTGACTCGATCATTAATATTTGCCAGATTGACCATGTAGCTTGTGCTTGGTATTATTATGTCTCAAACAAATATCTGTATATTTTAAGGGATATGAGAAAAAGTTTCCTTCGCTGTGGTTTCTCAGAAGACATGGCGATGTCGCAGTGGTAGCTGATGCATTTTTTCTTATGGCAGGTCAGATACACCAGCTGACAAACCAGCCAAATGGGCAAATTAACATTGCAAAAGAAGTGCTCAAGCGGAAGCAACAGATGCAGATGCATTTGGACGAGAAAACACGAGAACTTCTAAATCTGCGTTTGGTAATTCTTTCGTGTCTGTCTCTTACTTTCACGGTGACTACTTATCTCTTTCTGCCCTTTTTGGTGCCACTGCTTCTCTTTCCCTTCATATCTCTATGTGTCTGTATGTCTCCTTCCCTCTCTCTCTCTCTCTCTCTCTCTATATATATATATATATATATATTTATATATGTATATATATATATATATATATATATATATATATATATATATATATATATATATATATATATATATATATATGTTGTATATGGAAAGCTGTTTCTTGTTTTATTCAGTATTTGGTAATATAAACAACAAACGGTTTGATCATCTGATCAAATATTTAATGATATGATGAACAAATCTATTTAATCATATGACCAAATCACAGTATGTATACTTGTATTTGGTCCTATGATCCAAATAGTTTGATAATATGATCGAATCTACTTGTAAATATATGATCAAATAAGAAAAGACATACCATGATTTATTCATATTATCAATTCGATATGTTCATATGAATGAATAGGACTTGGTCTAATACTAAATAATTATTAATCCATGGTGGGATGCTAGGTGAGGGAATCTCGCATCTCATAAACTGCTCGTTGTTGGCTGGCAGTAGCTGCTACGCTTGAATTTCCCTCCGCCATTTCGCGCACACTGGAACGTAGACAAGCGCATGCGTAACAGGAAGTATTTTATCATATGAACAAATCGGCGAATTGGTTTGGGCATGTATGACGAAACTGATTTGATCATTTGAACAAATCATCCAGTTTGAGAGGGAACATCAACTTATTTAGCTTTAAGCTTATATGATCACGTGATTAAGTAGATTTGATAAGATGAGGAAACACATTTATGTGTTCATATGAACAAATTTATTTGTTCATTTGTTCAAATTAATTTGACCTTATAAACAAATCTTCTCTATTTAATCACATGAACAAATGTATTTGTTCATATGACCAAACAGATTTATTCATATGATTAAATGAGGAATATTTGATCAAATCTATTTGTTCATATGAACAAATATTTAGTTATATGATTAAATACTGAATAAAGCAAGAAATGGCTCTCCACATTTGTATGTGCAACAGATAATCTGAATATATTTGTTACTAGTGTCTTCTTGGTGAGTGTATGTACCATTTCACTCAGTCTTTACCATAAGTTTACCGTCTGTCAGCCTGCCTTTAGCATGTAGACCTTCATTTTTGCAAGTCTGTGAATGACAAATATATATTTAAACGAGCCTAAATATTGGAATTTGAAACGTCTAATGTTCCTCAGAACTGATCGATATCATTTTAGTGGAAGTTGAAATGACATCTTCCTCTCATAGAGTTTTCAAGCTATTCATGATTTAAGATTTTCGTGTCATTTAATTAACATAATGTAAAATGCTGTGATCTTCGTGGCATATTCATCATACATGTATGCACGCAGGGGCAAATAATATACAGATGGTGGTAAGAATGTCACCTCTATACAGAGGATGTCTAAAATTGGAAATATGAAATACCCCAAAAAGGCCCAGGGACAGCGGTGGGGCTTTTCGAAGGAACCCCCACGCTCTTCCATCAAACACTTTATCTAATTAAATTATTGTCTGCAAGCACAATTCCCAAAATAAACATAATGACGTATTTGAACACTTAGTTTTGAAATATATGCGGGGATTGGGGTCATGGCCTCATTCCGTGGTCTAGATTCGTGCACACACTATGACAATCCTTTACGTATTTTTTCTTAGCCAATGAATGCCGCCTCCTTTCAGAAAAGCTTGCTTTGGGTGAGGCAAACTAGCTATAATTTGAAATACTGGAGCTTCCTTTTAGTTATGTCTGTGTTCCATCATAGACATTCAGCTTTTCTTTCTTTTTCTTTCTTTCTTTCTTTCTTTCTTTTTCTTTCTTTCTTTCTTCTTTCTTTCTTTCTTCCTTCCTTCCTTTCTTTCTTTCTTTCTTTCTTTCTTTCTTTTTTCCTTCCTTTCTTTCTTTTTTCTTTCTTGTAATGTGTTATCTCTTGGCTCCATGCTCCCCGGTCCTTTACTTGAGAATCCGAGTTTGGCGAAGCTCTTGGCATTTATACTTGATATGACCCATTTTATTTATTTTTATTTGATATGACTTATGTATGCATTTTAAGTCTGTCAGACGCTACATTTGATTTGTGTTACCCGTGTTTAGATATTATGGTTACAGTAATGGAGGTTTTACTGAAATGATAATGATATTGGCGGTGCGCGGGGTGGTCGGATATACGCGGTTTTATGGCCGTCCATCGGCGCATTTGACCATTTACGACGGTCCCATGCGCGGATGTATGGCTCGGGTCCCAGTGCCCGACCTCCCCGCCTTCCACTCGTGATGTCCATGCATTTCGATGAGTTTTAATAGTGTGTTGTATATTGAATTATGTGTACCTCTGTATATTTGGCTTAGTAACAACAATTATCTGTAGGTATTTTGATCTCCGCCCAGCTAAAGGGTAATATGACATATTTTATTTATCTTTAGCTGACATGTTTCTCTGTATGTATTATCTGTATGTATTTTGATGTCTCCTTAGGAATGGGGGTTAATAAATATTATTATTCTTTCTTTCTATCTCTCTTTCTCTCTCTTTCTTTCTGTCTGTCTGTCTGTCTGTCTGTCTATCAACAATCTGTCTATCTTTTTTTCTCCCTCTCTCTCTTTATTGTTTCTTCTGCTTCTTCGTCGTAACCAGAAATTTAGTCCGACAATTTTCTTGGAGACTATGATAATAGATCCATACATGGAGTCGGGCGTTTGAACAAAAAGGATGTTTGCGTTTAAAATTATGGGAATTCGGGCATTTGAAATTATAAATCTTCAATATATACCAAAATATTGTAGGTATACATGCCATTTGCAACCTCTATTGATAAGTTTATGCTGAAGGCGCATCCAATGAACCATAAGCAAAAGTTGTACAGTTTTAATTATACTAATTAGGGGCACTTGCAACTATCAATGTTCAATATCTTTAAAACTATTGTAGGTAGAGATACTATACTTACTTCAGTTTATAGGTTTTTGCTGTAGGTTTATGCAATGAACCACAAACGAAAGTGACAATAGTTTTAATTTATGTTAATTAGGGTTACTTGTAAATATATGTGGTAGAAATGTTCCAATTTGTTATAGGTGAAGGTGTCATTCCCAATTTAATTCATAGGTTTGTGCCAAAGAGGTGATAAATGCTCAATTGCCAACAACAATTTTTATTTCCAACAAAGAGAAGAAAAAAGTGGCTACTGGCAAGCCAAATCAGCTTTAATGCAAAATGTTATCATTCGTTCTATTATTTGTTTGATGTACATTGGACAATATCTTATATGAAAGGTTGGAAGTAAAGCTCCATCTTGTAATGCTTCACAGACATTCAATACTACGATAGTAACTCGTAATTGCAAGATATGAAATAACAGTAGGTTGGCACCAATGAGCCACCATACAGATGCATACGGGTCAAAATAGCATCTGCACTTAGAATCTTGTTAAAATCTGGTGCATGGATTTCACCCCTTCTGGCCCCAGAGGCCAGTACGAGCAAGAAAACTATCTTGTAAGTCAGCCATTTTAACTGGATCGTTTAGGGATGCTTTTCTTCAACTGGTAGTCTTGTCATGGCCAAAAGAAATAAGCTCCTATCCCAGGTGGGCATTACATTTTTACCTACTGGCCTATCAGTGTAGAAACTTTGGCCTAGGGCTGACAAATGTGGATCAAATACCAGTGATTGAGTTAATTTCTTGTTCAAGGAGGAAGAAATCGCTGTTCCATATCCCTTAATAGTCCTTGGACTTAGCTCTTTCCCTTGAAACAAGTAGAAGAGAAAATCGGCCACATCCGAAGATGTTGTTGACCAAGGCTCCAACTGTTTCACAGCACACCATTCAGTGAACAGTCTCCACCTCGAATTACATGTCTATACAGAAGATCTTCGAAGTTTACCTCATACAATTCTTGAAGCAAGAAGGTTCGAGAACCCAGCCTCCTGGATGTGTCATGCAACAACTGCCATGCATTAAGATTGAGCACTACCGGATTATGACGGATCCGGGATGTCCGAGGGTAAAGGATCAGTTTATCCCAGACTGGTATATGTAGCAGAGCCTCAAAACTCAACTCCAGTTGGTCAGCAGACCTATCCCATTTTGGCCACCAGGGGGCCACCAGGATAATCTCTGCCCTCTCTTCCCAGATCTTTCTCAGAACCTGAGGGATCATCTGGAGTTGAGTTAATATGTAGCTCCACTTTCCATCCCAGCTTAATGCCAGTGTGTCTACTGCATAAGCGAGAGGATCTGAGCCTGGAGCCACAAACACTGGCAATTTGTGCTTCTATCTGGTAAAGAACAGATCCATGTGAGGTATCCTTCATCAGCCCTATAATATCTGAACAACTCATGGGTCTAGGGACCATTCCATCCCTTTCGCCTGTCCCTTTTTGGACAATTTGTCGGCCATTAAGTTTAGATGGCCACTGTTGTGGCGAGCCAAAGTCATTATTCCATTGCTGCTTCACCAGAGAAGTATCTTTTTGGGTCAGTTCAAACAACATCTTGAACTGCTAGCCTCCCTATTTGTTCAGGTAGGCCACCAATGTCCTGATGTCTCACATAACGTCACCCTCTTTGTCTTTCACCCACTGTTCAAACTTCTGCTGTGCTAAGCCCACTGCCTCCAGTTCTAGGTAATTGATGTGAAAGTGCCACAAGTGCCGAAGCCAGATACCGAAGACCATCTTTGGGTCTGTATTGGGTCCACAGCCCTGCTTTCTTTGCATCTATTTATACTACCAGTTTGGAATTGAACAGCCTCATCCTCTGTCCACACATGATGCTCTCTCTTAATGTCCACCAATGGATGAGATACTTGTTGTGTTGGCCTACTCCGACCATTTGACAAAAAGTGGTCCTCTTCCACTTGGCTTTCAGGGCTGTGCCCAGTGGCTCCCTGTGTAGCCATCCCAATGGAACCTGTGAATCCATTAAGAATATCATACCTGACAGTGATAGCTATTGCTGAGCTGTTTGTGTGTCAACCTCAAGACTTCTTGATGGGAATCTGGAGTCTGTCCTTGGATGGGTGGCATTTGAATCAAACTAGATCGAAATGAGTGCCTAGACAGACAAACACCTGTTCGGATGTGAGGTTTGATTGTGCCCACACAGCTTCAACAGAAATTCTCTGTGCTTGATTAGCTCTTGATGAATTAAAGCTCAGACTAGCCTGTCATCCAGATACACATACACATCATACAGATGAGACCAGTCATACACTGGTCTCCAGCGGCCATCCCTTTAAGAGACCAAGAATGGTCTGCTGTAGAACCCTGGAGAAGAGTGATCTCTCACTCTCTCTATGGCTCCTTTTGCCAACAGCTTCTCAGGTGCCTGTTTGAGGGACGACCTCTTCAGCTCTTGGACTGGCAGTTCAAACCTCCAAGGGACACATTACAAGGTTGGATGCTCTCTGAGTTGCAGCATGTAGCCCTTTTCCAGGAAACCTAACGCAAATAAGTCGCCCTTGATGGAAAGCCAATGACTGCAGAAGTAGGCTTACTAGCTGCAAAGTCACTGACATATCACCCCAGACCCATCTCAGAAGTTCCTGGCAGGTATGGAAGACCAGCAAGCACCTTTAGTCCTTATTCTCTATATGACAGCCAGGCTTCTGAAAGGGCCTGTTATGCTTACCACTTCCAGAGGATGGTGCGTCACATAAACCTTGCTTCTAATGCTTTTTGTTCCAGAATTGCCTTGGTCTCCTCTTCTTTGCACAAGAGACCTTAGCACCAGTAGCCTTGGCTCCCTGTCTCTGAGCTTTGGTTGTGGCCTTAGCCAAGTCAAAGATGGATTGGTTAGCCACATGCACCTGTTCCTGCTTTCGCCTCTTGACTACTTGATTCCTTATGGAAGTGAGAGCACCTCCAAACTAAAACGAGGCACAGTCCTGATGGCTTGCTGTGCACTTATCTGGAGGTCAGTGACCAGCAAGCATGTCACCTCAATAGCCTCAGATTGGCCTCCATTGTGATGGCCTGCCCCAGGATGCTTCATGTGGGATGTCAGGCTTATCCAGTCTCAGACTGGTTCAGGGAGCAGCTGTAATATGAAAAGCCTATGCATGATGTCGGAAGACACAGCTGAGGACATGTCTAAAAAGGAGGAGATGGTAACCATCACTCTTGTATCATCCTCACATCTACTCAGAACCCCCTGGGGGACTTTACAAGATGGACGGATTTATTTGCAAATGGCCTGCCCTTCCACATCTACCTCGATGGCCCTGATGTAGTAGTTCTCGCTAGGTACACAGTACCTAGCCACCTTGGTCCTAGGCTTTCTCAACAGTGCATGCTGCACCCAAATGTTAGAGGGTGACCTAGATCCCCTGAGCTGTTTGTTCAGGCTCTTACACTTGATCCACATAAGTTGCGAAGAGGAACCCAGAGTTGATTTGTTCTAACACAGATGGTGACTCCAGTGGGTACAGTGGCATTCCATGTCTCTTCGTGGTTGGTGGCAAAAGAGGAGCCTTCAAGGTGTCTCTGAGGACAGCAAAATTTTGACTGCTTAGTAGAGTTAAAGAACCTAGAGGGTTCACTAGCCTTGACTATTTGAATCACTGTAACCCCATGTACAATTCAACTGTTTCATGCAAAGAGCTTCCAATCAAGTGACAGTAAGCCTAAAGTGTAGATGGTCGTTTTGGCTGAAATTGTGTCTAGGATAACAGCATTCCTCAGCACACTTTGCATGCATGGCTTTCAAACTGCAACATTATTTGGTCTGTATCCTAGTTCTGAGAGAGTTAAGCTAATGCAAGTTCCTTGATATCATTGTTCTTCACGGATATGTAGTTCATACGTTTGCATTTGCTTCTAAGCTCTGCAGATGTCCCCTTTGACATTATACACAGACACAGATAAATACATACATACATATATATATATATATATATATATATATATATATATATTTTTATACATATACATATACATGTGTGTGTGTGTCATAAATAGTTAATAATACTAGTTGATAACCATGACCATCTGCATATGCATATATTGGTGAACAAGCTGTCCTCTGTTTCCCTGTTTTCAATCTCATGTCGTATTTGCCTTTGATCTTAATGGCATCTTTGTCTCTCATGATTTACAGTAAAAGTTTCTCAATATCAAAATGAATGCATGTGCATGATTACCCATATGTAAGCTCAGTTTGTTTGAAGTGTAAATGATACGACACTGTACTAAACAGCTACGTCAGGAAATGGAATGGCACATTAAATTTGATATTTTTCCGATACCATTATTAACATTTTCAAAATTGTATTCGTTAGTAGTTTACTCAGCATAATTTCCAATGCAGCGATTTTTCGTCTTTGTTTATCAGATGAATCCACAGTACAATTCCATCAATTGGGAGTTGGAATAAAAACTATACCTAAAAATAGTTATCAGGATATTTAAAATTTGAATTTTGTTTATTGCCTAATTTAAACATATTAAAATGCTACGACTTTTGTTCACCAACATTGGGTGTGTCTGGATCACAAATTTGTGATATGAAATTGGCATGTACCTCTCCCTGTAACGGTTTGGAAGGTATGCAAAATTTACGAATTTACACAATTTTTAAGGTTACAACATTGGTCCACAGATATGTGCATCTGCATATAATATAAAAGCATACATCGCAGTTGGATTGGCAAATCTACTTATTCTAGTTTTGAATCATGCTATAAGCAACATGCTAGACACTAAGAACCATAAAGGGTGTTATCTTATCTTGTCTTCGGGACCAGAACAAGGCCCCCAGCCGGCATCCTACTGGGAGTAGGCAGTCTTATCAGATTAATCAGTATATGCTTACAGCGGGCAGCACATCAGAGTCTGCAACTCTACCCTGGGTCCGCCTTAAAACCCGGTTGAAGAGTCGCTAGTATAAATGAGGGACTGAAACCATCCTAATATATTCAACAATTAAGGTTTTCAAGTGCCCGAATTAGCATTATTTAATATGCTCCTACATTTAATTTGCCCACTGCATTGACAGCTGTCACAAACTTATATGCATAACACAAAATATTCTATCTACAGTAGTTTTGTAGCTATAAAACTCTTGCATTTTAATTGCTCCTAATTTGCATTACTTTTAAATTCCTGGCAGTTCAAGGTAAGGTGCCAAAGTTGATCACAGATGCAGTGTTTCCAGTGATTGTCAAAACTGTTGCTTTTACAGTGACTGATAAAAAAACAATGAAATAAATTGATAAATCAATCAGTCAATGAAATAATAAATAAATAAATAAATAAATAAATAAATAAATAATTAAACAAATAAATAAGTAAATAAATAAATAAATAAATAAATAAATAAATAAATAAATAAATAAATAAATAAATAAATAAATAAATAAATAAATAAACAGATGAATAAATACAGAAAACTAAAAAAAAAGGGAAATCAGAATGTCTGTGTTTCCACACGGACATCAAATACCTCTTTATTTACATGTAGAAACTGGCACAAAAACTTGAAGAGACAGTGAGCGATCTGCGACCACTTCAGACGCACATCCTTGATGAACAGTTAGTTTGGTGGCGGCGGCAGCAGCAACTTTCGGGCAACGGGGCACCATTGGACGACTGTCTGGACACGCTGCAGCAATGGTTATGACTCTATTTTTGATAGCTTGCATTTCTCTCAGATTTTTGGCACTATAATATACAAATTGCTTTGGAAAAAAATCTGGCTATTTATATGCATGTAATGTGTAACTTGGTCACTTGTGAAATGTGTTGTACTGATCGGACTGCAAGTTTAACTCTCACAAACTGCACCCGATGTGCTCTATTGCTACTTTTTCCATTGGAAATTGCCAGAAATAGTCCTGTGTCGTAAATGCGGTCTTATTTTTGTTTCATCAAGAATAGTATCGGACATTCTTTACCAGCTTTCCTCCAGGTGTTCTGGGTTCATGCAGACTTTTGATCTGATAATATAAAGTGTTTTTAAAGACAGCAGCTGGATAACTTCACATTATGTGCGTTATACTCATTATAAAGACAAAGTCAAATTAGGATAGATTAGATTAGACGTGTCAACCTTCGCATACCGAAAAGCGTTTATTCTCGCTCAAGTGAAAATATACAGGGTCAAAAAAAAACTTTACTATTACCATTTAAAAAGTCGTTTACCCAATATATTCAAGTGCGCAATATCGTCATATCCAATCCAGCCTGTGGAAACATACATGTGCACCATAATTGTTTGGGAAATCAAAAGTCATCATCGTTTGTATCTCAACAATAAGGCAATTCAAGTAGAGGAGTTAAGGACCTCACATGGTAGCTCTTGACGGTGTTTATATAAATTTGCCAGTTTGACCGTCCAAAATGTCAAAGGATTTGTTGTTATACAAATTAGTCAAGCTAGGCAAATGATCACCCTCAAGTGCTGCCCTCCTCTGGGGTCCTAAGTGGGTCCATTGCTTGATGCAATGCATCAAGCGTGTGTTAACCCTTTTATGGCCAAATTGAATACGTGGACAAGTCCGTATACTTGCATTGCGACAGCCTTCCACACACAGGCCACAGACGATACCAATTCTATTGGGGGGGTGTATGCTTCATGCCAATGTGCTTCGAGATTTATATTTAAATGCGGCTGTTCAGCATATTTACCATGCATATTCTGAAGACAGTGCACACATTTTTAGATGGCAGATCAGGAAAAGGCAAAGACATGCGTCACAACTCCCAACCGTTACACGCACCTTCAAACGAGCAAAATTTTAAATGTTATAAATTTGCAGGCACGCATAATAACTCACGCTGAATGAAATGTCTATTTTTTTTAGTGCGCATTGTATTTCTTGATAGATAGGTAGTCGAGTACGGTAGTGGGGATTCCTCGATCCTTGTGCTTATCATTTTTGCCACCAAACAGTAAAGCAAGTTGGCCATCGAGTGGGAAAGACGATAGGCTTCTTCGGCTTTATAATCTTTGCTGCCCCATGATTCTGAATGACCATAAATACATCGGTTGAAACCATGGAGATAGAAGACTAGTTTTCTTATCCATGTTGAAGCTGCTTTCATTCACTTTGCGAGTCCCAAGTTGGTCAACAGACGCAATAATCGTCCATTACCCTGCACTATCCCCAGCACCGCCAAGCCGACCGCCGTCACTATCGGAATAGGAAAACACGAGCCCATCGATTTCATCGTTTTTTCGTGGCTTTTTGGTCTCCTCAATATGGGCCTGATCTTGTCAAGCAGTCGATACAAGAACTACTGGCAGCATACCTGACTGGTTAAAGTTTGTTCCTTGCCGCTGCTACGACACTGGGTTGCAGAAAGCGCCCGACTGCTATCCAAACTTTGGCGGGTTATTTGACATACGTTTGTCAACAGACGTGCACGCTTGTGCCAGCAAAAACTCGGTCGTGTTTTCTTCCCTTTTCATCACGTAAATTTTGCTGTTTTGGGGATTCATGTTTCGTGACAAGAAAGGTAAAGTGCCAAAATTTATGAAAATGAAAATCAGTTATTTTGTGTCGGGTCATGATTTTGCCGGTATAGCTCAACCCCTCCCGCTACCTTAAGTCAACAGCTTTCCTAAGGTCCAAAGCGCGCTAAGCAAAAAAAAAAAAAATGTTGACCTGGATCTTACTGTGACCGTGGTCATCCCGGGACTGGAGTGAAGGGTCGGTTTGTAAAGAACAGAAATCTAGTATCTTTGTGTTAATTCACTGCCAAGACATATTTGAAGAGTGGAAAGGAACATATTTGAAGAGTGGAAAGGATACAAGCCTATAGAGAATCGTACATGGCTGAGAGTGAGTTACTATTTACCACACCAACAATGATCCCGAGTGAGAGAAAAATAGTATCTCACTCTCCAGCTATACAAGATTCTCTTTATTCTCTGTTTGATTTGTTATTTATTGCAAGAAATATGCCCTACGCCTACTTTCAACGCCGACCTGGTGTGGCTGTTTGTTTACGTTTGTCGCGGTTATTCACGTCACGAGTGACGTATAATCAAACATCGCTCGCGCACAATCGATTTTGTCTAAATGCCAATGCATCATGTCACTGATGCAGGCACGTCATAATTTACTTGTAACAATGTTTAGGTCATGTGATCTACAATGAGTTAATACTTTTGAATTTCACTCTAGAAAATGATAATTCATCCTCAAACATAGAATGAAGAAAACTTTTTTTTTACCCCTTCAACGTAAAGTTCCATGGCGCCCGCCGGACACTATACCGGTCATGAGTGTACTTTCAGAAAACTTTATTCATATTCGATTTAAAGCATGGCCATTCGGGACAGGTGCCTGTGAAACACATTATTATTGAAAAGTCCAGCTGCCAAGGAAAGTGGTTGTCTCACCGTCCAACTTAGCGTTGAAACGGTTGATATATTTCACTCCAGGTGTGAGAGACTTGCAGACATGATCTGGCAAAACCGACAACAGATACAAAAATTGGACATGCTATCGTCCCAGTTGCCCATTGAGATTCCGCATGAACAGCAGCAATTGTTTCCGAAGCTCGACGCGGCCATCACGGGACTTCTCTCTGCTCTTGTTACCAGGTAAGATGATGAAAAGACATGCTTCTTATCCTGCAACAGCAATGTGGGCATCACTTTGGCCCCATGGTTGTTCTTAGCTTGGGCACACTGAATGAAGGTTCACGTGTTGATAATAACATGTTCATTATATTTTTCAAATTGGCATATATCCATGGTATATTAGAACAAGCCTGTAATTAGTATCATTAATGTCAGCTGTTTTCCCCTGTATTCGTGATCCTTAAATACGTTCCAAAACCATCAAAAATGCCTCCACTACAGTAAAAACAACATGCAGAATCATGACTTTTCAAAGGTTTAAAACCTGAAGTTGCCTTTTGAAAGGTGTAAGACACAGAACAAGAAACTGACATATAAAGTTCAAATTGCAAAAGGTGAATATCAAAGTAGATTTCTTGAGAACTGATAGACAGAGAAACTTTTACAAAAATTAAAGTGAAGCCAAACAAAATAAAATAATAATGATAAAATAAAAATTGAAACGAAACAAATTTTACCGGCAAGTGCCAGCCGAGGGATCTCCTCCTGCTGAGCCACTTTTGGCAGCATTTTGGGTGTCCTTGCAAGGGTATTATTCATGGCCGGAAGAGACGTCAAGTGGTATCTAATAGCAGATGTGCTTACAAAAACTGACGTGAAATGCATATTTCTTTTTGAAAAGCGAAATGAAACAAACGTTTTCTTATGAAATTTGCGATGCAGAAAACATTTTCTTATAAAAATTGAAGTAATGTAAAGAATATCTGATCAAAATATGAAGCGGCAAACATTATTTTCTAGACCCATGTGGAGGTCCCCAAAGCCTCATAAATATGGCTGTCTCTTGACAATGTAAGCCCTAACGACAACAAACGTTTGTCACATCTTAACACTGCTATGTACTGTTAAGGCTTCATTGCTTGTCAAAGGGTCATTGCAGGCACATCCATGGATCGAGGATTGCCATGGACGGAAGCTGTTACGGCAATCCGAGGTCCCTGGACTCGCCTGCAGTGACTCTTGGACGAGTGGTAAAGTGTATTCTATAATCTTGCAAGGTAATGTGCTTACAGTTGTGCTTTTTGTGCCAATCTTTTCTCACATACGAAAGCTACAGGCAGACACTGGCCTGCCCTGTTCAACCAGGGACGTTTTACAGACTGAAATCAGGTGTTCCTGGTTCAACCGGGTTTTTGACAAAATTCAAGGTTGTGGACATCTCACAATGGCCCACAATCATGCTTTCTGATTAACCGAAGGCCCTTGGCAACCAAATATTTTTGACTATTTGTGACACGTTATCGGCCCTGCATTCCTTAACCTTCATTTTTTTGCGACCAGCAACAAAAAGTAACTGTAAATGCACAATGTACGTGCGTCTCGAACTATTAAAAAACCACGTGCATATTACACTTTCTTGTCTCCGCCTAATATTCAACAAAGATAATCCTTGTGATAAATTCCAAATATTAGAAAGTGAAACTGGAACTCACAAAGTAAGCGCAGAGGTAAAACTTTTCAACGGTTCATAATTCAAATGCCCTTTGCACTCACTTTTATGACATATATGGGTAATGGCTAACCTGTAAATTACACCAAAATGTAATACAATAAAATCTCCTATGAAACCACTTCTGTAAAATGAACATTTCTATGTTAAGACCACCAATTTGTAGTCCTGCTTTTGTTTATCCTTAACGAAATTATATCTCAATTTGACCATTGCCCTTTCAAGATCGCTTTTTCGGTTCCTGAGTTTGCATTAATAGGAAGATTCCACTGCATCTTGGCAGATAAAAAAACAAGGCTTTATCCATAGTAACCAGAACACAAAATTATTGCATAACCTTTAGGAGACTGAGTCAACAGCTTTTCATGGGCCACTCCCAGCACCCCGCCCAAGAAAACTTTTGACATATGGCATGTTATTCTCGATGACCACACAGAATCAGACAAGATTTACCCAATGATGCCTGTTGATAATTATGAATCGGAGAAGTAACAAGCGGACGCATCGGTGGTAGATGCCTCAGGTTCTGGTTGGACTGTTTGCAGCACGTTTGTGGTAGAGATGCAGCCACCACAGCTGATGAAGAGAGACAGCAGATTCACGACCACCGTCAGCTTGCTAGTAGGCAGCAGACTTAATGTGCACATGAACCCACCCGCCGTCAGGGCCGCCATTATCAGGTGAATTATGCATATGATGCAGATATGGTCTGTAATGTTAATACGTATAGTGCCATTCACAATAAATAAATAAATAAATAAATAAATAAATAAAAAGATAAATAAATAAATAAATAAATGAATAAATAAATAAAATAAAATGTATGATAAAATAAAATGAATAATAAGATAAAATAAAATAAAATAAAATAAAATAAAATAAAATAAAATAAAATAAAAATTTAAAAAAAAATGAAAAATTGCGATCATCTGAATTATTACAACAATTCCTGGTTCACGTTTGTCGTAAAAAGACCCTCGATGTTGACTTCATTGTCCATTAATTATGTTTTGTTTGAGCTATTAGGCGACTAATTGCGTTTTTCTGGAATCATCACGAACAGGATCTTGTTATATCATATCAGAAGATCTTTTACGAGGAATGACATCGCTGGCACTCCTAAATTTTATCATTTCCATATCTCCTTTTTCACCCTTTCCTGAAACCAGAAAATCGCCAAATCACCACTTTCTATTGTTTTTATCAAACGTATGGCCCATTGACGAATTGACGAGATAACATTAAATCAGGGGGAGGGGGGGGGCAATCCACGTATGGATTCATTGTATATTTCAAAGAGTGCCGTAAAGCTTGTCTCTAGTTAGACAAAGTTAGATAATAACTGATATGTAATTGATAAGATTAAAGTGCAGCGAACCTTCACAAAACTACATGTGGGATCTTCACTGGAAGAAAGCACAACTCCAACACGAAAATGCACTCCCATGATTTGAACAAAATATCAAAATGTTCATCCTGAAGAGAAAAGACGACGTATGACCGCAAGCGATCGATCGTACAATTTGAATGAAGCAATTTGAGAGGATAAGACAACCTGTCTACCCATAATTCAAGCAAACATGAATCATGAAATTGTTAACCACAATGAAGTCAACATCGATGGTCAGTATGTTCATAACATAAAAACATATCTGATTGTTTAAATTTCAGTGAGAAACAGGTCCGCCAACTATTGCTTAACAATAAAGACGTCAAGGAGGGCTGCGGAAGACTACTGAATAATGTAGGCATCATGGACTATAATCAAGCAAAAGGACGACTATCAGTCACTTTTAAGAATATGGTGGGTACTGTCGAAGTCTTTATTCCATTTGAGAAGTTGTGGACCTGGAAGTGGGAACCAGTTAGGCTACAGTCTAGTAATTTCTTCCCATTTCAAAGATAAAATGTGGCAAGCTTTGCACTGAATTATTATAAAAATCACAAAATGAATTTTAATTCATCAAATAATATCAATGCGGTGCTGTTTTGATGCTGATGGACTTAAGTACAGTTTCCGATCTGTGACAACTCCATATATAGTAATTATACTGGATCAAAGGTACGATATGGAATTAAGTGGGCAGTGTTGATTGTAGCATTCACGCAAGCCTACCTCCAGTAAGCCGTTCTCTTTTGAGGTGGTCACAGCCCCTGCCGTTCCGTGATAAATATATAAATTAGCAAGAAAGTAAGTATCACTAAGTAAACAAACAAGCATACAAACAAACAAATAAATAAATAAACATTACACATTGGAAGCAACAGTGGCATAAGTTTCTTTAAAACATTTTTCTAGTTTGCTTCAATTTTGTGCTTAAAATGTATCGATGTGAAGGAAAACAGACTTAATTTAAAATAGAATATACTGTGCATTTGCTCATATAAAATGGAAATCTTTCTTGTCAATGGTCATGTCATAACGCGTACTTTCTGTTCTATGCTTTTGGTCAATTGATCATGATGGTTTTCATGAACATCATTCAAAATGCAAGACTGCATACTAATTTAGTTCTATTAACGGAAGACATTTGATTCTCTCTTCTTTTTCTTTGTCTTCCACATATCCGTGTTTGTTTACTTGTTTGTAGCAACTAAGGACAATTAGAAGGAGAGCAGACAGAAGAGGAAGTGAAGTAAGTAAACAGGCAGTTTCCTAATCTCATACCATGTGACACGGCAGTAAACCATAGTCAAATATTTTGATCATGTTTCCCGACCTTTGGCATAGAAATCTAGACAAGCAATTTCTGCATAGGTTGGAGATAATAAAGTAGGCTAAGACTGCTGGGCCAACTCTTATCTTCATGATCTTACCTATTCTATAATAAATTCTACCAGTGTATCCACCGACAAAATATAGGGAAGGTAGATTTTAACCCCTTATATCTAAGATTGATAATATCTCTCGTAATGCACTGTCAGTATAATGTAGAGCCGTATCATTCATGATCAACTTCAGGATAACATATAACATTGAGCAACTTATAGAAGAGTGCTAATTGAGGCCATTGGTTTTCCTCTGTAGTTGTGGAATACTGTTTATTTATTTATTTATTTATTTATGTATTTATTTATTTATTTATTTATTTATTTATTTATTTATTTATTTATTTATTTATTTATTTATTTATTTATTTATTTATTTATTTTGTTTGTTTGTTTATTTATTTGTTCGTTCGTTTGTTTGTTTGTTTGTTCGTTCATTCATTCAGTCAGTCAGTCAATCAGTCAATCAGTCAGTCAGTCAGCCAGCCAGTCAGTCAGTCAGTCAGTCAGTCAGTCAGTCAGTCAGTCAGTCAGTCAGTCAGTCGGCTAGTTAGGAAATCCGTATTTCCCGATGTAACAATATCTTTCAATAAACCCTATACAATTCTTAAGTCTCAGGTTAAAAAGTTTTAGTCTGCCTAATTACCCCTCAATTATTTTACAATATTTATAAATATGGTACTGTTATGATTATTATCGTATTTCAAAGGTTGGTGCGACCCGTTTCAAACCACCGATTACCTTTTATGGGTGACTGGCTGTCTCACGTCAGGAGTGAAATTTGTTTCTTCACATAGGTGTTGAAAGCTGAATGTTGATGTTTCGATAATTTTTTAATCCCAGCCCCTTGCTGTATTTTTGAGTCTGCTCTCACTGCTAGGTTTGAATTTATGAACGTGGGTAATGTTATTCTGAAGTATTCGACGCTGGGACCATGTCATATCGCTTGACTGCATTCTGGTTTTTGGACTTAAACATGAAAATACCCTTTCTGGTAGAGTATATGTTTGCCACATTAAGTCATACAAGTTGTTTATCTACAAAAAGGCATGGGATTCAATTTTGGCTTAAGAGGCACGGTCATTTAATGATTATACATGTCATATGAAATGCAAACTACACTAACAAGAACAGTATCTTACCATTGATTTTTAAATTGTTCAATCACATTGATGTATGCGTGGGAATAGAAACAGCGTAATAATCGCTATTTATTGAACGGTGGAAGGATTTAAGAAAAATCAATCACTCCCGCTAAAATAAAGACAATTTTATGACTGAGTCACCAACTCGCCTTGGCAACGGTTGGGTGCTAAATGTTCAAGCCACACCTATGAAAATACTTGACCTAGGGAATGTTATCTTGATAGGTCTCGTCTACATTCAAACGTCCACTTGCAAATATACATAATTGGGCAAAATTATCAAAATATTTGACCACTAGCCGCTTTTTGGGTGGGTGGGGGGCGTGGTAGTTAAATCCACCTACAGGCGGGGAATACCAGATCATTTCAGCTTTGCATCTTGACTGCAATAGCTGATAACAGTGAAATATACTAGCTCGAAATAGGTACTACGCGGGCGAAAAAAGTCATTAGACTTTGTCAATGTGCCATACAATCTCATTTGCTCGAATATTTCTCTGTTTGTTAACAGATTGTTACAGAAGAGAAATTTTCCATTTTGTTTCAAAGTGAGTTTGCCGTGGGTGGCGGACAGTTAGTCTTCAAAGTCTGGGTAAGCGTTGTGATGAAGTGATATATCTGATTTTAAATATTTCACCAATAGAACTTTCTACGTCTCTCGTTAACTCTTTCAGTGCCACATTTTACACTGACTCAGCAGCTTTCCCTCGGTACGCTTTTCGCGCATTGCCCCGTTTGTTTTTGTTTTGTTTTGTTTCTTTGTTCGTTTTTTACAAGAAATATGAATCTAGTACCCTTCTTATAATGGCAGTTTGTAATAAGTAGTTCAACTTAAGTCGCAGGTGGCACTGAAAAAGTTAGTATTATTGTTATGTGTATGAACTTGGCGAAATGTTAAAAACAGCTGTGCACATGTAAGAATAAATGAAAACAGCAGTTTTGTTAATCGTGCTAATAGACTCGAGTTCATCCATTTCATCTCAGAAAAAAAAAATGATTCTTGCAGGTCGGCCTTGCATTTTGTATATCTTGCGCTCTCCAGCAGGCTCCGACAACGTTCACATGTCCCAAGAGGATACATCCAAAGTTCAAAAGATTTATCTGGAATCCTGCTTTGTTAAATCCTGGAGCGAAGCGTAGGGATTTGAAAATGCAGGATTCCAGATAAATCACGAGAACAAGGGATGTATCTTTTTCATACCATGCCTTCTTTGTTTTCATGAATATAAATGCATTTTAAAATGTATTCATTAAAGCAAATCAGTCCTGTGTTGAAATTTAGCCATAGAAATTTAAAGCAGGGATATATTATGTGTATGCAGGTGACATATATATCCCTTGAGAAAACAAAGGAGGCATGGTATAAATAACTGAATAAAACAAAACAAAGAATCTGATAAATTTGACAACACTACGTATTTCTGCGAACCCTACACTGATACGCACGGCATTGCACAGGCTTATAAATTCGGGTGACATTGAGTAGGATGTTAGGCCATGTTCTGGATCTACTGTTCTAAATCGCGACCACTGGTAAAGCGGGTGAGCTCGGATTCATCGACATGAGGAGGTCCACGAAGGAGCCGTTTACATTGCAGTATTAGCACTGAACGAGGGTCATGTTTAAATGGGACCACCCAAAGGGTGTCCCATAATGTTTTCGGTTTGTGCTTTCTCCCGTCCGTCTGTGGTTCAGTTCGTTCAGCATCTGCTTGTAAAAACGGTATCTCCAGACTTTTCCGGCCACCTGAAACCCAAACATTTACCGCATTGCTTGGTACGTTGACACCATTTCTCGACTTTGTTACATATCGGTGACTTTGACCTCATTTTGAAGGCCACAAAACCCATGTATGTGCAAAGGTGAACCCATCAGTCTTTGTTTTGCATTTAAATGCCTCCGGTTCTAATATAGTCATATCTGTAGGCTGAAATGTAGCAAATAACCCACAAATTTCAACGTTTCATGACTTCTTGTTTATAATCAAATTTATTTTACTGTTATTTTATACATTTATTTTTCTTTAAGTCGAGAATCGTTTTTTTTCTTTAAGACTGATATGTCAATCAGAAGCTGATATGAGGGATAAAGAAACAGTACGTACATTTTAAGATTAATATAAACCAGAATTTCATTTTTTTTTCTTAACACAGACAATATCATTACCCGTGGTGGTCACAGTTAACGGTAATCAAGATTGTAAAGCTATGGCAACTATTTTCTGGGACAACGCGTTTAGCGAACCAGTGAGTACACGGTATTTCGAAGTGTTTCATTCATTCTTATTTCTAAATTAAGTAAGTCACTGATGATCAACAAGCGAAAACGGAAAATAAGTGTAGATCGCAATGTCTGTGGAACTGATAATAATCATAGGCGTGAACATACGAGATCTAAGAGTCAATATTGTCTAATGTGATACTCAATACAACCGTCTGGGCATAGCAAAGTGTCATATGATTTTCATTTCTTTTCGAACAAAATGTGGATGGGAGTAAATCTCAGCTACCATTTACATTCTACACAGCAACTACAACAACATCATCATCAACAACAACAACAACAACAGAAAAAAGCTGAAAAAAATGATAGTTCTCAATATTTCAACTGAAAACAAAAATTCAATCCTTACCAGTAAAATCTTTTTGTCAGGTGTATGTTTTCATTGTTACAATTGTAACTAGAAAAGAAGATCAAAGCAAATCTGTCCGTGTGCCTTCAAAAGTTGGAAATATTAGATGCAACAACTACTTCACATTCCAATAAGCTCATGGCTGGATGAAAATTTCAAAGTCAAAATGACCTTGACCTTTGACCTTTACAGGTCACATGTAAATTGCAAAAATGCACAGTGTTAGAATACCCACAATTTAAGCCCAATATGAACCAAATAAGATGGAAATTGACCAAGTTATGGCAATATGAAACTTTGAAAGGGCCAAATGACCTTGACCTTTGCCCTTTTAGAGACTACATGTCCTTACAAAAATGTGAGTACATGTTGCAATACCTATAGTTTGAGTCCAATATGATTAGAGCTAGATGAAAATTGGTCTAATTATGAATGGATGAAACTTTCAAAGGTCCAAATGACCTTGAACTTTGACCTTAAGAGGTCACATGTAAATTTTAATGATGTGCAGTGGCACAATAGATACAATTTGAGCCGAAAATGATCAAAATTGGATCAAAATTGACCAATTTATGGCTACAAGAAAGCCACCATCGCAAGTAGCCTTTGACTTGAAATGGTCTTTGACCTTGAGATGACCTCTACCTGAAGTGTACCTTGACCTTTAGAATGACGTTTTGACCTGACATGACCTTTGAACTTGACATAACATGTGAGATGAAGTTTGCCTTGCTATGATTGAACTCCTATACACTGGGAACCACATCTACTATGGTATATAAGATATTGAATATTTAAAACTTTAAGTAGCCCTCGTTTGCATAATTTTGAAAAACATGACCTCCGATTATAAAAAGAAGAGATTTCAACTACAGAAGTACAATTGTGCCAAGTTTGTGGAGTTTCTACTTATAATACGTTTCAAATGAAATGTCGGACAAATTTGCTTGCAAAAAAAGAAAGAAAGAAAGAAAGAAAGAAAAAGAGAAAGAAAGAAATAAAGAAGAAGAAAGAAATAAAGAATTCCTAGAAAAACAGTATGTCTGTGTTGGCACACAGTCATAACAAAACAAGGGGAGACGAGTCCGTCGTCCGTAAAAGCTGCATGTGTCTTTGATTTCAATTTTTCTGTTTTAGTTGTATTAATACTACAGGATAAACCGTCAAAACCCTTTCAGGTGGAAATTTTCTTGTATTCCCTGAAAGGACTGGTGGTAACTGATTTTATATATATATATATATATATATATATATATATATATATATATATATATATATATATATATATATATATATATATATATATATATATATATATATATATATATATACAAGGGAACCTCTACATAAAAGCAGCGCACTCAATAGTTAAGGTAACTTCCAGAAAATGATTAAGTTAGCCCTTGTGTTTTAAGCCTCTTATCTGACACATAGTCAGACGGGTTTCTGTCAAAATGGTATCCTAATGTTTTTTTCCAGGAACGAACGCCTTTTGAAGTGCCAACGGAGGTACCGTGGTCACTGTTAGCAGAATCCCTCAGCTGCAAATTTAACGCCAGCACAGGCGTGGTACTGTCATCTGAGAATCTCAACTACCTCGCATCGAAGCTCTTTGGTATAGTTTCTCAAGTATCCATTTACCTATTACCATACCTTCAAAGTTAACACTGATTGACACGAAAGGTATTTTGAAGAACGAAAACTCTTGTGGACAAGAAGAGCATGGGAAATTTATTTTGGTTGAATGTAACAATTTACACTGCTAATAATTCCCTCTTTCGACAAAGTAAGTGAACTTTTTCCTATATTCTCTAAAAAGAAGTTTATGTATATTTTAAATATAGGAAGACGCTTATACAATTAGATGCAATTTACCTCACTGGGGGAAATTTTGGATGGAATTATTAAAACCTGAGGTCAATCTTGATACATGTGACCTGCAAACAGGAAAAGGGGCACATGAAGTCACCTTCATTATTATACTTCTTGTTCTTCTTATTTTTTCGAGGGGGGGGGGGTCGGATGCTTCGCTCTCCCTCTCCCTGTTCCTATCTTAGCTACACGCATGTTATATGTTTGTCCAAGTTTTTGTGTTAATTGCTAAATACATATTGTGCATGTATATATGCGCATGGCAAAATGATCTTGTATTTTTATCTCGCCAAAATAAAGCCTGAAATTGTACCTTAAACCAAAAATGAATGAATACGATTTTGGTTTTACTTTAAACGAAAAAGGAAAAGAGTTTTTATTTTGACCGTGCTCAAAGTGTTTTCAGCAGATCCTCACAATTTCTTTTCTTTTTCTTTTTTTTTAATTTGAAACGTCACACAAAGAAATGAAAGATGGAACAAAAAAAAAAAAAAACGATTTACGTCACATATCCTTGCTACCTTCCCATACTCACAGTGTTTGTAAGAACTGATCCAAATGTTTTTTGAGCAAAACTATAAAAAAAAAACCACTGTTATATTCAATCTACTGACTCCCCCACGTTATTCCTTGATACATGAAATAATCATGCAAAGAGCCTGCCCTTTGATGTGGCACGCAGTGGAAGAAACTGACCTATTTATCTTACAAGCAACTCGGCCTTTAGGCGTGGGCAACCAGATTCCGAACTTTTTCTTCATCTTGATTGCATCGTAAGCAACAGTGATGTCACTGACAACGTTCTTGCTTTGTATAATCGAGAATACCATATATTTCTAACAAATTTACGCGGACGTAATTTTGCGCAAACTTGATTTTTCAGAAAAGTTGAAATTTTTCGTGGATCGATGGTAAGCGCAAAAAATAAAATGCAGAATAAATGGCAACACCTCCTGGACTTCATTGGCCAGTGCAGCACAGGCTTTACGAACCCTGTCTGAATTATAATGAATTCGAACGTGTTGGCACCAAATGGAATTTTCCATCACTTTCTCGCCTGATAATGTAATTCGATCACCTTGAATATTTTCTTTGGGGAAATTGCCTTGCATTTAATTCAGTGCAATGAGTGGTAGGGCGAAAAGCGCAAAATCAAGGTACGGGTTGCCTGTGCAGACATACCAAATCGGTCTTTGATTTATGACACTGATTTCTAGTGCCTTCGGGCGGGGTTACTTCTTATTGCCGTGGTGTTTAAAAAAAAAAAAAAAAAAAAAAAAAGAAGAAAAGGAAAAAGAAAAGAAAAACTACCGCGGTGAGAAGCATCTGTCTTGGCAGGCAAATAGGGTGTATTCACATTTAAATGCGGTCCTACTCTAACACCTATTGAGCAAAGGAGGAACCACCTGCTTCAGGGCAGATCCATGTATTCAGCATGGTCAAAAGTATTTCTCAATAAAATGAACAAGATGAACACAGAATGATCTTGAGAAAATGTAAAGACATATATTTGAAACATAAAAGATGCCCAAATTGATTAGAAATTGGCTTTCTTTTGGTTGAAAAGGTGATATTTGTGGATGTTTATATAGTATATAATACAAATCTGCCCTGATCATGGTGGAAGCATCAGTCTGTTGTCCTGGCAACACAGGAAGTGAGCAGGACCGCAGTTGAATATGAATGTCTCCTATTGCAGTGATGTGAAGCGGGGAAGCAAAAGAACTACCACAGAAAGGACAGACAGGGTGTTTCCACATTGCGTCCTGAACTGAAAATTAAAAGTTTGGTGACAACTTATTTGTTAAATAACATTTTTCAGCGTCAAGCACTGATACAGAGTTTGAATAATTTTGGGAATGGTGTGATTTTCTACTCAGCCTTAATCATGCGAAGATGGGCCAACTTCCATGCCTAAAAACGACAGCTCGGACTTACTAGTCTCATTTAAGGAAAATGAGGAGCATTTAAGTGAAGTGGTATTTAGCTTCAGTCAAATTACTTGAACAAAAAGGGCAAAATTACTATATTTAAGTGAAAGTCTACTATAAGTCCGATTTCACTTAACTTATGGGTTCACAGTGTAAATCCACCACGGAAACTTTTGCAACCCATGCAGGCCTATAGGCCGACACTTCATGCATAACGTGAGTACGTTCTCTTTGCAATAAATATGGTAATAGGCATATTAGTAAACCATTCTGGAAGTGGTGGCGATTTTGGTTATGTTTAGCGTATCGCCTTTAGATTGCGCTTAAGGTAACGTCCCACTTGTACCCATCAGTTGCTGGCTGAGACATGTTGCGAATACGGAAAACCTGGCTCATTCATTAACTGTTTGATAAATACTTCCGTGTGGGTATGTTGTCATGTGGCCTGTGTTCTCCGACGCATAGTCATAACAGAGGTGGGGCGTTTTTGTACTGTTCCAGATTCATATTTGTCACCAAATCGATGTAGTTCTACATTCTTCTTTCGCTGTCAGCTCAGCTGATTGGCGAGTCAGGGACACCAAAACGTGGCAAGCTCACTAGGCCTCTTTTTATCTTTGGCACAAGTGATAAATTTCGGGGTTTAAGTTGTTAGGGCTCCATGTTTTGGAAAAGAACTAATGTTCATAGTAAAGGAAAATATTTCAAACGTTGAGAGGACCGATTTAAAACCACCCGTTGCCTTTCATGGGTGAATGTCTGTCTCAGGTCAACAATGAAATTTGTTTTTTTCACCTTGGTATTGAAAGCTGTGTGTTTTGTGTTTTGTTAATTATTCAATCTATGCCTTTTGTATTATTTGACTTCGCTCTCATTGTTGGGTAGGAATGTTTGAATGTGCGTAAAGTTTTTCGGAACTGCTGGTTGAAAACATATGACACAGGAAGTAGGTGCCGCTCTCACACAAAACCGTGCATCTGACGTGGCCTATTAAATATGGACCTCATCGTGACGTCTACCTTTGCTACAAAATGCAATTTAGAGAAACCGCCTTTGCAGAAAGCGCTTCATGAATATACCACTCCAAGGAGTGGCACAGCACGAGGTGCTTATACGAGACATGCATATTAATTTCCCGCGGCTTCGCGCCAGTCAATAACGGAGGAGACACGGACATATCACTGTCACAGACATGGCTTGATACCCCTTTATCACACCATAAGTATTTTTTAGAGAAACGAAGTCAAAAAATGCCAAAGTCGTATTCATATGGCGTTTCTTACATAGGATATAAGAATAAATTTCAATCTGCCTGAACAAAGTATTCCGTATTGTCAAACTATTAGTAATATTTCAATCGCCCGAAAAGATAGCAGCCCGCCTCGCGCCACTCGAGACTACGGTTACTAAGACGACCAGGTGTGCAGATGTGGCGGGAAATCAATATGAATGCCACATATTAGGCTGATACGATCCTTTCAACTGATCAGACTGTCTCATCTGCGCTACAGCTCAGTGATGTGCTATGTGACACATGTTTACGCAATATGGTAAACGGAGACAACATATATTAAATATTATGTGATCCTCAATTATGACGTAGCTCATAAACTAGGCCCTTGACCAGTATTTGGTCCTGCAGCCTGAGTACCATTTCTCTAGTGACGTAATAATACTGTAGCTTCTGCCCTGATAATATAAACAATACCCATTACCGCTTCCCAATCTGAAAGTGTAAGATAATGCTGTTGGGTTTGTTCATGGACATGGCTTTTGAGTGATGATTGTATATTTTAATGTGGTGGCATTATAGATAAATTACTGTAATTTAGTTATTGTAAAACGTGGTATTTGTTAATTATTTGAATTTTAGTTAGTCTGACGTTTGTTGATTATTTGACAGTTGTGGTAAGATTGGTCCCTTTCACTTTCAACATTCTGGTTACCCTGCATATGTTCCTGATGATAAGTATAGGTTATATTATGGTTTGTTGTCGATACAAATATTATAAAGGAGTACTGGGTACCATATATGCTGAACGGATGAGCCAAGCGAACGAGTTTTGCTATGGTGTCTAGCGCGAGTTGCTATTCTTCCAACAAACCATGCTATGATCTGTTTATCTCATGTTTGCCTACTTCAATAACTTGTGCCACGCCAGATGCCAAATGTTCCAGCAGAGATTCAGCAGTATTGCTGACGGCAGATGACGCCGTCATTACCCGGGAAGTTGCATAGCCCATAATGGTATATCGTATATGGGTATTTCCGGGTATAGGTACTCTTGCTGTTACAGGTACTCTGCCAACCAGTAATTCTATTTTAGCAGTTCCTAACGACTATATTTTAGGGTCAATAGTGGCCTGGCTTATACGATAGTTATACACATGCCTTGTACCACTAAAATCGACCCAAACGTGAGATAAAACTATTTTGAGGTCGTACATTCGTTTGTGGAAATATCGAAGTGATTAATACGCATAACTAATGCATATTATTGCATCATATTTAGCATTATTACAGAGTTGGTTTTCAAGATTTTCAAACAGAAATGGTAAATAAACCATTCAATGAAAAAACTGTGATGGGAAAGCGAAAGTAAAAGTAAAACACAGTTACTACTGCATCAAATTGATAACTAAAGGCTTATTTTAAAGAAAATAAATTTTGGTAAGAAACATTATTTTTTGCAAAAATGCAAATAAATGAAGGGAAAAGCTTTACATGACTGAGAGTCAGTGCACATAATTTCCCTATGGCAACAAACACGCCAAATTTGCTTTCATAATGTGTGCATTTTGTACTGATTATCTTTATGACTATTTACCTTTCGGGAGATTGCGCCAATATATTTTCTCGGTGAAATGCGACAAAAATGTGCCGTGGAAAAATGACAAATGGCATATCCTCGTTGATGACAAATAAGTGAACATAACGTTGACATGAGAGGCAGACGACATTTATTTTATAGGGCACTTTCTGACAATAATAAATGGAAGAAAGTGCACACCGGTACATGGGCTTTGGGGCACTGAGGGTAAAGACTAAGGGCCATTGCCTACACACTATACGTCTGTATCTTTTAAGTCAAGGCAAAAAACCTGAAAAAGTTACTCTTATGAGATTATACAAGAAATTGCTGAAATACGCTGAAAAGCAAAGGTAAACTGTCAGAGGGCAGTTTTTAAAAACAAACCAGAAAGGTTCAAGTCAGTTGCTTTTTCACAACATGAGTTTTTTTGTTTTTTGTTTTTTTTAAACATGATGATTGCACTATTGGTTTCAGTATCCTTTCTACGGTTAATTGACAGGGGATACTTCCGATAGAATAACAAACTCCTAACGTATATTAAAACAGGGCCTGCAGAAGATTATTCTCACGGAGCTGTAACTTGGGCACAGTTAAACAGGGTAGGTACCACGAATAACAGTGTACAATAGCACGTGTCATGTGCCCTCTTAAAAAAATTGTACCTCACACACCCACTCCATTTGGTCTCTGTTTCTCGTGAGTTTATTAGGCCCTGACGTGTCATATATCTTACAAATTAAGACCCTTTTACTTCACGCTTCCTGTGTAGCTCTTGGTAACTCGCATATTTTCCTTATTTGATCCTTAGGACTCCATATTTCGACCTGGGTACCTCGTTCACCCCCATCTTTTGGTCCCAGGTACCTGGCACATCCTCAATATTTGGCGTCTGCAACCTCACATATCTTCCATGTCTTGCCTACGATACCTCACGTATCTTCTTTATTATGCCCCTGCTACTTTAGAGCTGGCATTGTCATAGAATTTGTTTAATTTACCAGTGGGATGCAAAAATAAAAGTCTGTCTTATGTGTTGGATCTGAGGGTGTTTCGTCCTGTGGTCAGTATATGTCATTTATCCAGATGACACCTGGCCAAAATTTCTTTTTCACCAGAACAGTAGTCACTGGCTGTAGTATATCTGAAAGGGGTAGGGGTAGGGGTGGGGGCATCTATTTGGGGATTGCTCAGTTAACCATGCATGGGCAGTGTGTCTTTAGTTTTTCCACTGTAGTGAATAAAACTCTCAAAGAAGTAAACACGTTTTACTAAGAATAAAGTATAAAAAATAGAAAATTTAAATAGAAAAAAATGAATAAAACATTAATAAAAAATTTAAAAGCCGATTTGTAGCAGGTTTATTGCTACCTCGCACACCCTCTCTATTTGGCATTTGATACATCACGCATCCTCTATATGTGGCCTTGGTACCTCGCGCAGCCTCTACGTTTGCAAACGGTACTATTTTATGCCTCTCTATTTGGCGTCGCGTACCTTATACACTCCATTGCCCCCTGATACCTCTGTGGTAGTAATTGCTGTTTGTACTTGCGTGTATTTGAAGTCATTAAGAGCTACTGTAGCAAAACTCTTCCCAATTCAAAATGTAAAAAATAACTTCACTGCCAATAAAATGTCTGTATCATTCATGTGTATGAAGTGTTCAAAATTCTGTGCGGTAATAACGACTTCTGGGTCATGACTTGAACACTTTTATCTCTCCTCAGGTGGATCCAACTCTAAAGGGAAGTGAATGTATTGCCTTTGCTTCTGAGTGTCCATGTGTGTGTGTGTGTGTGTGTGTGTGTGTGTGTGTGTGTGTGTGTGTGTGTGACACAGTACTGGTACTTAATATGGAGAGTTGAACTATAGCCCTTGATAAGTAACTTCACTTTCTGCAGGATCCATTGCCCGGGTGTAACTTCTCATTTTGGGACTGGTTTTATGCCGCACTCAAGTTGACAAAAGACTGTCTGTTAGAACTTTGGCAGGAAGGGTAAGTCGAGCTTGTTTTCAACTAAACCAAAAGATTGTCATTTTCCTGCTTGACATACCATGTGGTCGTTGGTGTTACATATGCTACAACTGCTAGATGCCTCTTTCAGAAGTTGCTAATGGAAACTCCATTATCTTAAAAATGGTTGCGCACCGGCCCAATTGGAGAGTTCGAAGGCACAAAAATACACATTCATGCTTCAGAATAAACATTTTTTTCTTGATTTTTTATACAGTTTTGTTCAAAGCTCAGATCTGATGAATACATAACTGAATTTTTCCTTCCAGTAAATCGTTTAAATGAAAGGTGTTTAGAGACATTTAATGGGTGATTGTTCACCCAATAACCTGCATATGAACATCTTCAAAATATAAAGATCTAGACAGTTTTGCCGTTTTCATTTGTATGAGAGGGCAATGCTTAAGATATACCAAAACGATTTGCCTCATTACATCTTGTTTATTTTCATTTTGAACTGGAACCAACTGTCAGAAATAAAATGCCACTTCGTCCAGCAGCACGGCCTACCTATATAGTGGGGTACCAGGGTCAACAGCGGACGATTTGGCATGATACATATAATCAACCGCTGTGAAAACTGCATGGTGCCAAGATCAAAAGATAGCGTTATTTTTGCAGGCCGCCTTTTCGTAGATGGCCGACCTGATTTATTAATTTTTTTTCCACAGATTATATAGTTCATACACAAAAAGTGGAATTCAACTGATGGAATACTCGAAGGAATTAAGTCTCCATGAGACAAAGAAACTTAGTTTCACATACATTGGGCTAAAATCGTGAACCATGTGTCGTGAAAAGCGAGGGCTAAAAGCCGGCCTGGGGTCAAATGCAACCCAAAAAAATATAGACCTTAATCCGCCCATATTATTTCTCATTTTTAATGCAAATATGTGAATGCAGTGTCTGTTGAAGACCATGTTCTAAAGATGGGCTGAGACTTAGTTTTTGTACACTGGTGTTACCCTAGCAACTTTGAGATCACCTTGGAAGTATTATATCCTAAGCGATGTATTTTCAACCTGTGCAATGGGTTTTCTAATACACTCGGACCCATCCCTCAGGAATTTTGCTCCAATGTTGTCATGGCCGTTGACTTAGATGTGTTCATTCTTCACAATAGTTTCAAGTTTTCTCCCTCGAGTAGTCCCTGGATACTAAAGAAATTTAACTCAATACCTTTATATTTCTATAAAATTTGCCCTACTTTGTTTCCATCAAAATCTCCACTTGGAAGTCTTTCTCCAAGCTCAAAGACAATATTGGAAAAATGTATTCAATATATGTGCAACTGCTTTACTGTGAAAACAAATGTCAAAATCATCTCTCATTTTGAAAACTAGGATTCTGTTTGTTCTTTGATATTTAGCCAAGAAGACCAGAGATTTTATTGTTTTCTCAAGTTTTTTTTATTTTCTTCTATCTTATCAATTATGAATTTTTTCTTTGCTTTCCCAAGCAATATTTCAGTCTTACTTATTAACCGTTTTTACTAATCAAACAAAACTGCTTTTCCCTCTTTTCTTTATTTCATAAGCGCTTAGTCCCTCTCACTTGTCTGCTCTAGTATCTCACTACTAAGCCACATTTTACTCCTTTGCTTCAACCTGATTTTCTTAACATGGGCAATGATATCAACTACAGATGTAAATATGACTTGGAAATTGTTCCATTCTCTATTAGCATCATCACACTCAAGAGCTTTTAACCAATTTTGTTGATCTAGCAAGTCACAGAGATCCTGTTTTTTTTGTAGTCCTTCATTGATCTTATTTGGCTCACTTTGCGTTTATGAAATACGCCTTTATGCAGTTTCCTTGTGCAAAAGGTCAGTAAATGATCACTTACTCCAAATGAGATAACTGCGCAGTCTGACACTTTGTCATTATCTGAAACCATAACATGGTCAATAGTGAGAACACATGTTGGAGTGATCATAATAAAGCCTTTGATAATTTGTGTCAAGTCAAGAATGTTCAGGAATGTTTTTAAAGTGTCCTGCTATAACCTATCATTTTTGCTTGTATGTATATTTGTCTCAAAATCTTCCAATAGATAAGATTCTCGTTTATAAAAAAAACTTGGTTAATCTAAGGACACATTCTCAAGCTTTCGATAGAAGTCTTTCCGTATAATAGGCTTGTAGCATCCTCCAGCTTAAATTGGTTCTGTTTCCAGCAGTAATATATCCATGAAAACAGTTTCCAGTCCGTCTTTGTAGATTATCCCTCCTGTTATAGGCCAAAGTATCCTTTATATACAATCATACACGACCACCTGTCCATTTCGGTCAGTTCTTTCAACTATGTATCCTTAGATGGCTATTGCATTATCTGGAACTGAGTCATCAGGCCATGTCCTTGTTATGGCTAATATAGAGCTACCTGTTTCCTCTGTCAACATTCGAAATTGGTCCAGTTTAGGTATTAAACATCTGACAATCAGTTAGATGAAATTAATGCCTTTGTTTTATATTTGCATACACGAATGCATATTTTATTGCATAGATTTAATGCCTTCATTGAGTGTGTGTTTTCTATTTTAGCTTCATGTACACACATATAGTGTATACTCTCATATAATTAAACAAGTTTTGTGGTGCAAGGAATTTACCAATTTCTATTCAGAGAAAATAGTATAGGTGCAGTTTGGTAAGGGACTATTTCAATTAGTTTAAAAGCTCGGTTGGTGTAGGTTTTGTCAGGGACCATCTTATCATTACAATCAGCTCCTATGAAGAAAACATGTTTTTCCAGCAACACGTTAACTTCCATGAAATTATTCTGTGTACGTTGCAATGATTTCAATACGTGACTTCTGACCTTAACCTTAGGGCCCATGTCACCGGCAATCAATATTCGGCAAGTGGCCACCTAAATGTACATTGTAACCAAGTCTGGAGAATATTGGATCATTATTTTAAAAGTGCTCTAATATAAATCAGGTCTGGACATGCTAGACATTCAAGCACATGGGCAAACAAATGGACCGATGGGGGGGGGGAATGCATGAATGTATACAGTGATTACAATAAGATACGTTCATTTTGTGTGTAGAGCCCCAAATACACGATTTTGTAAATAGTAGGTGACCCCAAAATATGCGCTAAGGATTGCATTTTTGATAAAATGAAACTAAAAACAGAGAATGTATACATAGGACAAAGCAATGTTTTCACACTCATTTTACGCTGTATAATTTGGTTACCAATATCCAAATTTGGTCCTATTTATCAACACAGATTTTTTGGTTTATTAAACATGCTTTGAAATACTATTCCTGGATGTATCGAGCAAAAAAGCCTAGGGTCAGATGCCAAAATTATAATCATGGCGCATAGCTTCAAAAATGCATCACATTTTCCTAGCTAGACAGTCTGCCCTCTTGCAAAATTGTGGCGTATGCAAATTGCCCCCCCCCCCCCCCCACACACACACTGTTAGGCTTGGCACCATGCGGATATGTTATCTCCACACATTGACGATGCATGACAACCTATATTCTTCTTCAGACCCCATCTGACTCAAAACTAAGGCCCTTTTAGGCTTCTTGCTGCTGGACTGACTTCCTCTGGAAAAACCTTAACTTTTATTTAGATATGGATTCTGTCAGCTATACCTTCCTAATCTGCAACATGAACAATCTTTGACTGACCTGAACGAACACGTGTTTTCTACATAAAAGCGTTAATTTTGTTTCATGATCTTAACTATCTAAATTGCATCCGAATGGGAACAATAAACAGTTACTTGTATCAACCCCATGTATCGAACTTGTGATTAAGGAAAGCGGACAACATGTATCTATTCTCAAATTGCAGCGCCATCTATGGGTTCATTAGCAGACAAGAAGCATCAAAACGTTTGATGCAGAGACAGACGGGCACTTTTCTGTGTAGATTCAGCGATTCAGAACTCGGAGGAATAACTGTTGCATGGATAGGAGAAGATCCAAAAAATCCAGGTCGGTAAGGGGAAAGCAAAGATGCTATACCGCATGTGGCTAACCTGTGTACAAACATTCAAATGTGTTTAGAAACCTCAGCTTTAAAAGATGGTTTCTTCTGCACAAACCTACCTTTTCCGCGTTTGCCGAAATGTGTTTTAACCAGTAGCAAACGCTTTGCCTTGCTCTTGTTCAATCGCCTCAGGACTGAGTCAACTTTTCTCGCCGCAGTCTGGGTGCAATGCGCCCAGTGTGCGTGATGAGAATCCCTTTCTTCATGGAAAACGACACTTACGACACTGGACCAGTTCCGGTATTTTTCTGTTAAAATTTTGCATGCGGATATAACCACATTACGTGGGTTGAAAGGTATCGTTGGCCAAACAGGCCATGGGCTGCTATATATTTAGTCAGCCAATAAAAATCTCCTATTTAAATTGTGCGCAAAAATAAAACTTTTGTATTGGTTGATTTGATTAGTGCATTCAATAATAATTCTTTAATAAATACGTTTATTACGCACAAGAAATTTATATATTGCGGTTAATAAATACAGCTGTCGTATTGATTGAGTTATTGCGAGTATTCAATCCTTTCATGCGAGAAATAAATAGCTCTCTAGGACCCATTTGGACAACCATTGAAGGAGGTACATACTTTTAGTTTATAAAGTGTCCTGAGTATTTTCTCCATCTGTCACTTTCCTCAAATTCCTTCCACAGTAGCAAGACAACAAGGGGCCCTACGCTATTTTTGGTACCTATATTTCATTTCATATAGACTTATTTTCTTTTTATGCTAGGCCAAAAAATGGTATGGAATCTTGCTCCATTAAAACACAAAGATTTTAACATTCGTGGTCTGCCTGACAGGATTAAGGACCTGTCAAACCTGGTATGGCTGTTGCCAGACATCCCAAAGGAACAAGTGTTCGGCAAGTACTGGAGCCAACCAACAGGTAAAAGTTTTGTGCAGTATCGAGTGCCCCTGCCTCCAAAGCAGACCCAAGCTGCGTATTTTGTCTACTCCGCTGGGATCTGCCCTTCTTTGACAAGGTCACTGTTCTGCATTGGAAAAGTGACTCAGTTTCTAATTGGCTGAGTATGGTTACTATGGTAACAGGCTTCAGTACACTAGGGACCAGAGGCTGTTACTGGTTCAGGCGATAATGATGAACTTCCTGATTGCTGTCTCAGTCTAGGGGGATGGTCACAGTATAGTTCTGTTTCCCTTACTATAAATGAAATCCTGTCCAAGAAGGGCAGACCAAGTGTAGTAACACGTAACTTTGTCTGCTTTGCAGGCAACGAGTGCCCGTAAACCGGCATTTTTACTTGATGCGTAATCGTCGATATTTTCCCCATGCGCACTGTGCATATCTGAAAAAGGGAATGAAAAATGCTGCTGCAACCAGGTGGCATATTGTATGCATGGGACAGGCCAGTATACATAATCTCTTGTCGGCTCAAGAAGTGGGTAACACCTTAACTAAGGGTGCCCTGGCGGGCAGGCCTGGCTCTCAGAGATGAAAGGAAAGCCAATTATCACATGACCATTGTTCAGTGACATTACAGCACGAGACCTCACCCAGGAAGTAAAAAGTGGCTCGCTTTTTTCTACCCAATTCCTATTACCTTCAAGCTGTAACGCGGTCCGTTACGGGTACAGAATTAATGTACGCTTCGGCTTTATTCCCTATCCCATTCATTGTTCATGATGAATAAGCACGTTGAATAAAAAACCCAGCGGTCTGTTAATGCAAAGTGGCTCGTGTTATGTGACATAGAAAAAATATCGATGTACGTCAAAAAGTTTGTAATAATCGTCGAAAAATATGGTTGTGATATTTTGTTTTATTTTCTGTGCGATCTGCGAAAGGTGAAAGTTTTGATGTGATTGTTAAAATTGGTTCTGCTGTTGCATTGTTCGTGAAAATACCTGTATTTTCTGAGTGAATTATGATCACTACCATCTCAAGCTGAGCATCACTAAACCTTTCCCAAATTTGTGTTACGGTGGTATCACTTAGTAGCATCTGTAACCGATGAGACAGGAGAGATCGACACGGGGCGCTAGTTCTGACCACACCAACAGATTATTTTTCATGTTAAAATTGCTTTCATTAACCATCTTTTCAGGTGAGGTACCACCTCGAGGTTATATAGGAACAGAGATAGTTGCAGTAATTTCTCGGTGAGATAATAATAATAATAATTAATAATATTAATAATAATAATAATAATAATAATAATAATAATAATAATAATAATAATAATAATAATAATAATAATAATAATAATACTAATACTAATAATAATAATAATAATAACAGGTCAAACGTCATACAGAAGGAGCAATGTAATGGAAATTTATTTTGCTCAAGCTAGCACTGAAATACTTTCCAAACGTTTGTGGCTACAGCTGATTTTGAATCAGTTAAACTTTCGGCATTGTCTTAGGCTTGTGGTATTTTGACGATGCCATTGAAAAATATCTCTTCATTTTCCCAGTGACTTTCTAATATTTTATTTCAATGAAGGTTTATGTAGGTGAATCATATTAATGAGGGCTAATAGCCACATCAGTCCCGTCAATTAAAGCTCATATCTGGGTCATATCAGTTATGATAATGAATGTTCATTTGCGTGTTAATCATGTGAATTCAATTGATCAAATTTAACTCGCGCATATTTTCAACAAGAAGGTATTAGGTATCACCTAACACTGCAAAGAAACCATTTTATGTCAAATGCGTATGCATTTATAAAAATTGCCTGAAGCAGTCTTTAGATATGCAAGATTCTAAGGTTTGTAAGGCAAGCAGCCAAGCCACTTCCAATGTTATCACAGATGGCAAGAAAGAAATGCATTGACATTGCTCATAAGACCTGAACACTGCTTGGATTCCGCTCCAAATACTATATGCTGCCAACAGAAAACGCCACCAGTGCATGGGAACTTGCTCAATGCTACAAATTTCCTTTTGGCGACTATTGACCAATGAGAGGAGGTTTATTCTTCCCTGAAATAGCTCCACCTGTGCCTGTTGCATGCATTTATGCAATTGGTTATAATATATGTAACACAGACACAGAGACACACACACGCACACACACTATATATATATATATATATATATGTGTGTGTGTGTGTGTGTGTGTGTGTGTGTGTGTGTGTGTGTGTGCCCAGTTACCCGGCGAGGTCTGATAAATCATGCATATCATGTATCTATAGTCCATCCCTGCAGTTAGCATTGATAGAATTGCTTGACCTGGAGCATTTTTGACCTGGAAATATAGGGATGACGATTTTTGAGTGGAACGTCTTTTGACGGGAAATCTGAAACTAATTTCACAATAATTCAGACAGAATGCAACTTTTGCTGTGATCTGAACTGAAAATAGTTTATCTTTCGTTCATATGTCACAAGCAGAAACCTGTGCACTGAGCAATCAGTTAACGCAACCAACTGCTTTTTATTCCAATTTGAACAGATATTCATTCAGGGTGACATGCTTAGAATTAAGACGAAGAGGGCAAATTCTAGAAAGATTCAATGCATAGATGATGTTTCCCGTTTTACCCATAAAATCATATTTCCCCAAGTTACCCACTAATGTAACTCTTCATCTTCATATCAATATTTCTTTCATACTCATCCCCGTCAACCAATATCTTCTTTCAGAGAAGTGTTTTGCATTTGTCGGAACAATTAAGTGATCTTTCTTTCACAGTATCCACGCTCAACCAGCAGTTCCACTGAGGTATGGAAACCCGACTCCAAATGTTCATTCACAAGAGGTGTCTGGGCACAGTGTGTATGAAACCACTGGTCAACCACCACAGGGCTGTTCAGAGAGTGCTGGTGATGGGTACATGTTTCTGTGCTGTGATATTTTGAATATATTTAAGTTTTTTTTTCTTTGTTTGACGGAGGCTAAACGTCAAAATGTTTTTTAGGTAAAATTTTAAATTTGATGCAAACAACTTTATACCCATACATAGAATAGAAATGCTTCATATGGGATTCTGGATCGTCAAACAGAAAGAACATTCAGTCTTTGACGTAATTTGGGGTTCAACATTTTCAACGATGTGTATCCATTGACTTATGGTATCAGAAAATGCATATCAATCACCTGGCTTTACAACTTTGATGCATGATGTCGGGAAGCAACCTATTTAGGCATGTATTTAGAAGTATACGACTTGATAATCTATACGGTACATTTGTGTAGACAAAATATTCTCTGTTATTTTCAGAAGCCAACTCGAACCAGATTCAGTTGAAGACTTGTTCTTTGGTCTCAATACCATGGATTACCTTCCAGAAGACATAGATCAGATCAATGTGAACCAACTCGTAAATCTGTGTGATGAATCTATATGGCCGAACTGATACACTCAATATATACAAGAGCCTCACCGATGTTGTAGAACTTTTGACAGAGTTTGTTACGTTCATTAAGAGAATTTGGCGAACATGGTACAACAATTAGAAATGATATTATTATTATATTGTCATGCAATTTGACCAGATTTCGGTTACTCTCATGGTAAGTGAGATATTAACTCATCCAGAAACAATTATGAAAGCTGAGTTTGATTTGCCTATTCAGATGTCTATGTCTAAATAGAGTTTTAACGAAGTGACTTTTGCATAAACGTTTGCGCAAGATACATTTCCAACAAGCACTTCTCAAAGCTGCATGTATGGTTAATAAAATTCGCTTTCAAATTACCCCAACTCCTATCATTCCACAAAATTGACAAGGATATCTTGTGGGCGTAATTCATTTACAGATGCGAGTGATTAGATTTCAACATCGAACTTATATTGAATGCCGAAATATTTTGTGATCCTGTTGTTCATTATGTGACGCGTGAAAAGTAGTGACAAGGCTTCAGCTGATCATTTAAGCTAAACCTGATGGTTACAAAAGGCGGTGGAAACTTCAGAGTTTATTTTATTTGTCTCAAAACTTGGGTCAAATGCTCATGCAAAGCTACATTCTTTTGCAGGATTGTGTGCTTTGTTATATTTGAGAAATTCAAAGACTGGGATTCTATACGCTATATTGTTGTTTTGTACACTTCGCTATATTTGAGAAATTCAAAGACTGAAGCAATATTTGAGAAATTCAAAGACTGAAGCTCTTTACATTCTATTGCTCGATAGCCAGCTTCATTATATTTGAGAAAATCAAAGACCTTAACTATTCCTGTTCCAGGTTTCGACTGATTTAACGATATCCTTGGGTGCAGTTCACCTAAGAATATCTTTTGCCTCTATCTATTATAGTTTTGAAGATAATAATAATCTGAAATTTAAAATGGTCCCAATTTGCATAATTTTGATCAATACACTATTATGAATGATATGCAAAATTTTACTATAATTGCTATGCCCATTCAAAATTCGAAAATTTAGGCTGGAGTTGGGTCCGAGTTTCAGATGACTCAAACCTAGTTGAAAGGTACACAAAAAGAAGTAAAGAAAGAATTATGGGAGAATCGATGTATCTCTGTTCGGCACAGACATAAACATAATGGAGGTAACTATGTGTTTGTAGCATGCAAACAAAAATGGCGTTTGTACTCCAACAACAGCCATACGAACAAAATATTGACCCTTGTACATGCAAGACTTTACTGTTCTGAAAAGTATGCTCAGATTGTCTAAAACATTAAAAGTTGCAAACATTTCCAAGAGATTGCAAAACTTAATCTATGAAGTTGATGCACATGCTTTTTTTTAAATTTCCCATTCTTGTCATATTTGCAGGTATAGTGTATGGACTGTCAAATAGTAAACGTATAATTTAGAGAAATATATACTCGTGTGCTATTTTTGGCTGTGTGGACACGAACTGGTTTTTCTTTTTTTCTATCGTTCTTTCTTTCTCTTTCCTGCCTTTGTCAGAGGCAACTTACCATCCATAGCACAGTTTAGGAAAGTATTCTTTTTCTAATATGTTCTTTGAAAAGAGAATGGCTCAATATCTTTATACATATGTGATTAGGATACTAAATCCAAATAGACATCATTAATAAAATATTCAGCTGTGGCCTACACTTTATTGCAGTGTGTCAATCAGGGGATGATAACTGCTTCAGACACAACCGAACCAGCAGATTAAAGTTAATATTGTAAGTCATCTTTTAAGAATACGTTGACGACTGTTTGCTTTGTAACTTGGAGAACGGACACCTGGAATCTAGCGATACTAGATACCCATACCACACCCATCGTGGCTATATGCAGCAGCTATGCTGCAAAATATCGGCACACGTTGGCCAGCTTTTCTGTTAACTATGTCTTACAAATTGGTTATGGTTGATTTAAACGACCGTTTTTTTACGGGTGGTTGTTTGTGGGGGTGACTTTGCTGCTCGGTAGCGTGTTGCAGCTGGTCCAAGGTTGTCCAACTGGAGTATTGTAGCAAAATATGCATCACAGTTCTTTAAATCGAAACAGAATTTAGCCAAAATAAGTGTTTCTCATGTGAAGAAGTTTATTGACAAAATGATGCAGGGAATGTAAATTTGCTGCTGCAATTGGACAGCACCATGGTCCTGCACGTAGCGTCGCTTAGCATTTCAAAAGCGCCCATATCAAGGGGAATCTGATCGTTTTGACCAGGTGGAGACTGGGGTCGGTACTTGCAGGTACTACTGTACCATGATTATACCTTTTTCCATGCACACAACCTGCCAGGTTATATCAAAGAGAGTGAATGTAAGAACATTTTCAAAAATAAGGTGAAATCATTCTTGATGTACGAGATGGGAGTACTGGAGAGGTACCACTTTATATGTTTATAGTTTCAGTATCTTAGTGTTATCAGGGACGTGCAGTTTATATATATACACACACACGCATATATATATATATATATATATATATATATATATATATATATATATATATATATATATATATATATATATATATATATATATATATATATATACACAGCAGGTCCCTGGAATTATAAAAATTACTCGTTTGCTTATATTTATTTATATATTAATGCATTCAAAAATGTTTGATTCATAAATGATTAAAGGTACTAGCCTGTGCAAAGCAACTTAATATTTTTTCCAATTTCATACTTGCATATCTGCTATTTTCATGTTGTGGTCCATCACGGAAATAAGCTAAAGCAAAATTTCTTAGGCGTTTGGTACTCCCATTTCATGCATCATAGTTTCGTGTGATTTCAGCAATTATATTGCACCATCCTGGCATATGTGTCCATAAAATATTATCAATCAGCATTCATTGATAAAAGTTAAGTACACTCAGGCCTAATGAATTTCTTAGTGTATTTTCTCTTCGATCGTTTGTTGATAAAATACATAACTTACTTATGGTGGGATAATTTATCTCTTAATTTTCCCCGAATTAATAAACATAATATGTGTGCAAACGTTCTCTAAAGCCTTACATGTATTAATGCAAAATTTGTCTAATCTGAATTGATAACATGGCAGTGTTTATTTTATTTTTATTTTTACTAATTTCAGCTAATTTTCATCAGATTTTGTACAATGTGAGGGAAAATAGCCAAATCAGTACAATAATGACTAAAATGTTGTGATTTTGTCAACCATGTGAAGGCAAGATACTCGAAACTCCCCACATAAAGCATTTTGCATGCTCAAATTCAATGGTTTTTTAGGGGGGGGTGCACCCCTAGACCCCCTGGCATGCCTTCGACCCTTTGGGCCGAGTGGGTCACATTTGGGCCACTGAAAAAATGGGGACTTTTTTGTGCCCATTGGGTCTCTAACTGAGTTTGTAGTGCTTGCCTACAAGGATTTAGTAGGGAAGGACGGCTTAAAAGTACCTTTTTTTGGTTCCATTAATTTTAGGTTTGGGCCTTTTTAGTAGAGTCTGTCAGGTTACCGGAACCACATTTTTGTTAGGTCTTTGGTACCTTGGACATTTGTTGAAACATGTTGAAAATGTTTGTTCTTTTCCCTTTTACACATTACCTCTTTTGACGTCAGTTTAATTTGTTAGCTGGGCACAGCCAGAGGCACTTGTTGAATTGTGTAAATAATTAGTTGGCTGTACAAACGGATCGTGCACAGAACTTGTTTTGAGTTAAAGACCTCTGTCAAAATGTTCCAATCTCAGAAAAAGATCAGCAACGAGCTAGAGCCATTATTCAGTTTTGCGCCCAGGCTTTTACCTGGCCAATCATTCCAGTAGCCCATGGCACAATCCAATAAATGGGCACATATTCTAATACAAATTGTGTGCAAAAATTGAAAAGAAACTTTGTCAACTCTTTTTATTGTCTCCTTGGATTCCTCATATCACCATCAGATAAACCCAAACACTTGGGGAGTATCTTAAACCGAGCAATTTTATTGGCTCCCATGACATGGCAAGTCTGTACATATAAAAAGGTAGGCTTTTCTGTCATGTTTGTCACTAAAATTGTTCACCCTGATATGTCATTCCCGTATGAGAAGAGAAATGGGGAAATTTCATATACACACTAACAAATAGAGGGAGCCAGTGTACAGTAAAGCAAAAACATAATTTAGGGTTTTGCCATCACTGAATCCAAGTTTGTTTCGATGAAATGTAATAAGAACAGGATTTAACTGAATGTGACTGGATCGAGGCAGATAATTCTGCTGCATAGGAGTTTTCCCTGGGATTTTCCATTGTTGATCCTTCCGTATATAAGGAGGAGTAGTTGCCAAGCTAAACAGAACTGCGACTCTCAGGCATAGGAGAGCATACCTGGAAGATACTCTTGAGGGGAAGCTGAGCCTAACCTGATCTGCTACCTAACTACATTGATGAATTGGTCAAGAATAATGAAGCTTTGAAGTGGACGTTACTAGTACCCGGAGGAGTTGTTTCATCATTGCCAAACAAACCTACCTTGTGTAACCACCTAGTCAAATCCATACCATACTGACAGGGTGGTTTACAAGCTGTCACATGATAAGATACTACCCGTTCTGCCATGCAGGCTGCCCAGCAATGATTACAGGTGACTGGGCAGAACATTAATTGTTGCGATCATGCGATGAAACTGTTATAACATCATAGTCACCTCACAACTCCACGTGGATACGTGCCCCTAAGCCTTTGAAATGCGGTCGTTTTGCAAGAAAGAGAGAAACCTAATATGTTTTAGGCACTTCTTCACACACTCCACTGATGGCTGGCCCTGATCTGTAAAGCCAAGCTTGACATGAAGGCCAAGGCACACCAGGTCAAGACAGGCATATCTGACTCCATTGTATCATCAACGCATAAAAATACACACAGAAAGTGGCTCCAGAAGCTATAATGAGGTACACCTGCCTCAGGAGGTGACTAGCTGCATGATTGCCCTGTCATGACAACACCTGAAGGTGATCTCTCAGGTAATAGACCAGTTCATAGGACTCAGGATTATTCTGTTCATTTCGGGAAGCGCAACCTACTTTGTTTATAGTTTGTGCTCAACCAGGCTGGCCAGATGGTACCTGGCTGGATCAGAAAGTAAAACACAGGATGTGCTTGGATTTAATGCAAAATCAACCATCAGCAAACTAGAAATGCACGTTGCACAACTCATGGGGCCTTTCAAGTAAAAGAATCGCACTGCTCAGCACAATTCATGCTGTAATCACTAGCTTTAGCCGTGGCATCCGTTCTTAACATGAAGGCATGGGCCGGAATTGGCCATTTGCTGATTGGACAATCAGGCCAACAATGGAATGCATAATTAATTATGGTCCGGAAAAGTTCGGTACAACTCTGTATGAACAGGTTTATTATAATGGGGCTATACCAGAATGAATGACAATAACCCTGTGGTGTGATGCTGTGGAAATGGCGTGCATAATTACTGCACAGGGCAATGTGCAAATGTCCACCTAACATGGCTTGCTATACAATATCTGTCATAAGTTCTATTGCCTGACTTCTCACATTGGTTTGTTTAACGCGGATCAATGAATATTGCGAATAATTCCAAAGTGATGCAAAGGTGTACCTTGCCACACTACCTGCCATCTGCTGTTCGTCATATTTATTACGATACCGACATTAGCACATCTGATGACAGACAAACCCAGGCCCAGAATAGGCAAAATCCTGCAAAAAGCGTTCAATCCTGAATGCAACAGCTGGTATTCTCTCAAAACATAAGACAGGAAACTATGGCTCTTGTCGAGGAGCAGTACACTTCAAGGCATTTTTTATGAAACCATACAAATGCTTTTTTCTCGGACCAGGCATAATTCCAAGAAATACTGAGAGATGTGAATATTGAAAGGAATGGAGCATCGGTTTCGCTAGAGAAAATTTAATAATCATTATCACACACCACCCTGAAAATATTAATAAACATACATTATATTCAATTAAAATTTACCCCACCATATGATCATCTATCCAGCTGACCAGTTACCACAAAGAAGTAACTCAAAAATAAACTCTTTCGGCCAGACTTCATCAAAGGCTTTTCGCACGTCTTAGAATATAATTCGACTTTCGTTACCACTTTCAACTCCATGATGAATTTTTACGTAGCACTGACAAGTTCAGGTATAGTAAATTTCTTTTAAAGGGGAAGATCTGAAGCTGGCACCTTTGGATAACTTATAATCTTTTTTTCATATTTTTTGGATAGTCTGATACTTAAACTACATGCTCCAAAAACTCAGGTGTGTGAACATAAAATTTATATGAGATAATTGATCTCAAAACTTTTGTTTACACTGAATAGTTTAAGCAGTACTGGGCACATGGATTTGTTTGCATAGGCATGATAATGAACCATGTCATTGTTTGCATAGTCATTAGTACATGACCCCTGGAAACCAATTGAGCCATTGACAAGGGTCACTCACATGAAACCATTAGCCGTGGAGAAAAGAATGGGCCCGTTCAGACTAATCATTACCAAATTACCAATGTTCTGATAACTTTGAAATTATCTATTGATGTAATAACAAATTAGCACAATCCACTTACTGGTCCCCAAATATGGAAAGCCTTTTTGGCTCTTTACGTCCTTTTCTATTTGAATGTTGTGTATGATACACTTTCAAAGTTGGTATTAACTGAAAGGCATATGTTGATTTATTTTAATGTACTGAGTAAAACATTATTGATTATAAGTATGTGTATTGAAGCGTTAAGTCAGATATTGCTCACACTATCTGTACATTGTATTACTTTCAAAGATTTCAAAATCTTGTGGATTTGTCATGTGATTGACCTTAATTACACTTACCGGTATTTTGCTAATACTGCTAAAACCTACAAGGAACATGTTGGTCTTTTATGGCCAAATATAGATCATCGGTTACATATATATGCATTTTGATTTCTAGAGTGCATGGCATTTAACTTTCGTTTATCTTCACTAAATGTGAGAGGTGTAGGTGACACTTTTAAGCAAAGGGCTATATTTTATTGCTTACGTATATTTCACTCAGGCATATGTTTTTACAGGAATCGCATAGCACCATAGACAGTGAAAAAATATGGAGAAGTGAATGGGGTGGAAATATGATTTTTTTCTCATGGAACAAATAATAGTCGGAAAGGTACCGTTTTACTTCCAAACAATTTAGATTACTCAATACAACAGGAGATTGCAGATTCAAATGGAAAATACTTAATTTTTGATATCGTTATAGATAGTACCAGGTTTATTTTGGTAAACATTTGCGCACCCACAAAAAATTGTGAAAAAGAACAATTAACCTTTTTGGAGTCACGGTAGGAAAATTAGTTAAATTTTCTGGAAAAAAACCTAATCATTGGGGGAGATTTTAATACAATATTATAGTTTAAAGATGAAAGGGGGGGAATATATCATCTACTTCTAAATATACACACAGTATTATTAATTTTGTTGATGGAAGAACTAGATTTGATTGATGTTTGGCGATCAAGAAATCCAGACGATTTTGGTTTTACATGGCAACAACGTAACCCTTTAATACAATGCAGATTGGATTTTTGGCGAATCTCTTCTTTCTCATTTCCAAATGTAAGTAATCAGTAGATCAACGTAGAGGGGTAATTTCATTAATACCAAGGAAAGGTAAACCTCGAATATATTTGAAAAACTTGCGACCTCTTTCATTATTGAATATAGATTATAAAATTTTAACTTAAGTTCTAGCCCTACGATTACAGAAGTTTCTGCCAATTTTGATTAGTGAAGATCAGACTGGAAATGTTAAAGGAAGATACATTGGGGGAAAACATAAGATTAATTTCTGATGTGATACAATATTACAAGGATCAAAACTTAACTGGAATGTTACTTTTAGTTGACTTTGAAAAAGCTTTTGATACTATAGAATGGAGGTTCATAGGTAAAGTATTATCGTTTAATTTTGGTACATATTTTAGATAGTGCATTCAGATAATTTACTCAGAAGTCAGTAGTTGTGTTATTAATATTGGTTATGGATCAGAGTTCTTTCATCTATTTCGTGGTGTAAGACAGGGCTGCACTCTCGCTCCCTTTTATTTGTTTTAGCAGTAGAAACATTAGCAGAACTGATTAGATCAAAGTAAGATATTTCATATTTAATTTTTGGTGAAAAAGTTGTTAAAATAAGTCAGGTGGCAGATGACACCACTTGTTTTGTTGCAGACAGAGAATCTGTAAAAATGCTGTTTAATGTTTTTGAAGATTTCAAGATATGTTCAAGCTTAAAATGTAATATAGAGAAAACTGCAGTATTTTGGCTTGGAGTAACAAAGTTTACAGTAGATTTGGATCTCCCAGTTTTCTGGAAAGGAGATTTTCATACTTCAGGCATCACGTTTGCCGAAAATGGATTGGAAATGAGTAAACTTAATTTTGAGGTGAAATTAGATGCTTTTAAAGAAGTTTTAAAAGTATGGAGAATGCGTGACTTGTCTTTGATAGGTAAAAATGTAGTTGTTAAAAATCTTGCAATCTCCAAACTAATGTATCCTGCTTCCTTGATATTCATTGAAGATAATTTCATTTAAGATGTTGAATCTATGATATATGATTTGTATGGAATAAATCAACTACAAAAGTAAAGAACTCTGTTGTGCATCAGAATTTGGACAAAGGAGGATTGAAAGTTATACATTTTAAGACTCAGATGTATTCTCTAAAATTGAGTTGGGTCTTATGGTTTCAGTGACGCTAAGTGGATATCAGTATTTCAAGAATTTATACCTTTAATTAAAATGGAAGATCTTTTTCTGAGCAGATGTAATTTTGATTTTTAGAATTCAGATTGTCCTTTATTTTATAAAGAATTAATAGATACTTGGAAATCATTTCAAAATTATATTCATCCAAATAGCATAAAAGAATTTCGTAATGAATTTTCGTGGTTTAATCTTTTTAATCACTATTGACAAAAAAAACTGTATTTTATAAACATTGGTATTTGAAAGGTGTTAAATTCATTAATGACATTGTTGTTGAGAATGGTGTATTTTTGGATCAAGAAGTTTTAGAAAGAAAATTTAGTATAAGGATTAATTTATTGGAGTATTTATTGCTAAGATTGTCAAATCCTGGATATTGAAAACAGTTACTATGCAGTAAAGTCATAAGAACATTTGAACCATCGTTAATACCTAGATTCAGACTAAATGGTAAACTTAAACTCATATCTGACATTACTTGTAAGGAAATTTATTGGTGCATTGTTAATAATGAAATATCTGATTCTCCTACTTGTTTAGAAACCTGGACACCCAAAATAACTGGCCTAAAATATTTATTTTATCTTTCAAATGCACTATGGAAAGTAAAATACAAGCCTTTCAATTTGCAATCCTACATAAATTTGTAGTCCATAAAGCAAGATTGTTCAAAATGCAACTTGTAGATTCGGAAACGTGACAATTGTTTGGAAAAAGATACAATTTTACATAGACTTTGGGAATGTCATGATATTAAATTATTCTGGAATGAAGTTGAATGGTGGAACATATTATGTCTTAATAATATTATATATTTATATGCTGAAATCATTATTCTAGGTTTTTATTTGACAGAAAGTAACTATTCGCCAAATAATTGTATTCTGCAAGCCAAATATCTTCGTCACAAACAATTATGTAACAAACGACAGGTGTGATTTGATAGGTTTCTTTCATATTTGAAACTCAAAATATCAGTAGAGCAGGAAGTTTTATACTGTCAAGGGAAATATGATTTGTTTGTTAAAAGGTGGTCAGTCATTTATAAAAGTTTGATATAATTTGCAAGAATAATTTTGAAATGGTCCTGACTCGATATGGTCGAAATTAATTATATTCAGTTATTTCATTACATGTATGTATGTTTAATTTAGTTGGCAATACCATGTATTTGTGTAAACTGTAAAAAATGAAATAACGAATTATTAAAATAAAAAAAGAAAAGAAAAACACGGAAAGTCGCATGTGAATCCACACCCAAACAAACCAAGTGTGGTGTTCCCAAGTTAAAAAAAATATATTTAAGCCACAAAATATACTTTGTTCAATGACAACATCACAGAGGTAAAGCTACAAGTTTATTTCACACAATAGTTAAAACACAGGAAAGAAGAAATGAGTATGTGTCATATTACAGCCATAAATGCGTACGAATTGGCAACTTTTTCTTTCAATGCAATTTTCTTAGAACTGTGTTTTGCTCAACCTCTACAATTTGTATCTCGCCACACAAACGTATGAATTCCCCATCACATTAAAATCAATAGCCATTAAAAGAATAATATCATATCCAGGAACGTTTCCCAGGATTTTTTTTTTTTTTTTTTTTTTTTTTTTTGGACAACCCTTTCCATGACTTTTGGTGCAACTTATAGAAGAAAAATGAACAACCTAAATGAACAACCTGTCAGGACTAAATTAAAAATTTCATACCTTTTAATTGATGGTATTTCAGGACCAACCATTGAATTCGATCCAGGACATGGATAAATATTTTAAATTTCTTCTGATTTCAACTGGAAAAAAACAATTTTGGGTGACTTCTGGGCGAAAAATGTAAAAATCGTACCAAGTCAGAAAGGAAGCTATACAATCTCGAAAAATTCCAATCCTGCAAAAAAACTCTATGGATACACATGTATGGATACGTAGTAATCAGAAAACATATAGTTTTAATGTACTTGTGAAAAAATTGAAAGGGTAATTGCGATCCAAAGTTGCCAGTCTCACTGCGCACTAGCTTTAAACCCCCACCTTAATGCAGAATTCTTGGAAGCTGCTAATTTTGTTACTAAGTGTTTGTAGAATTTGGTATAAATTAATCTAGCCATTACTCTTGCGATGAATACTGGGTGGCGATTTGACTTTGTTTGCTGGTTTTCTTTTTTATAACGTATCAACGGGTTGGATATTTTTTCCACTTGTCTAAGAATTGGCTTTTTATGCAAAGATGAGTTGGTGCCGTGCTATTTCATATTACCAATTCCATTTGGACTGATAGCGCATTTAAGAGAGCATAACAAATTTCTTATGTCATTTTCATTTACGGAGAAGGATTAGAGTCTGGCATTAGTCCAGTATGGAGTATGATTATCGGGTATTTATCAACTGCAATTGTACACTGAATAACAAATTACATATTGAAAATGTCGGCCCTTTGCATTCTTTGAGCGGATTTCATTATTTCAATAAGTAGAAGAATAGTTTGAAGGACTTCATTACCCAGTTATTGGCTGACCAACAGTTTTTGGTGTTTGGATCTGCGAGTTTGTCACGGAACCTAGATAAACAATCACTGGGAGACTTCCTTGAGCCGTTCACCAGTCTTTTATGAAACAGTGTTATATTTGAAAATGATGTCGGAACCCACTTAATTGGAGCGTTTCCACCCGATGCGTTTCCGTCTGGGCTAGTTTAATGACAACAGTCATAAAAAGCTCGACTTTGGGTCGCATAGTAATATTTCGGGAAGGAATGAACTGTTTAAATGCAGAGGTGTAGGGTTAGGACCAATTCGTCTCAATCGCTAGGATCATTGAATGGTACAAGACCTATATTTCCTGACGCATTATTTTGCCAATTTGAAATAGCTGTTAAATGCGTCAAAATGTACATTTTAATGTCCCATATTTGGTACCTATAAGCATTCCCAGATTGAAATGCAAGCGTTATTTTACAAAAAATGGCACAGTGATCCAAAGTCGCATTGGGCGTAAGATGCTAAAGTCCCAACCTAAGCCTGGCGAATTCCTTATCATGAGTCAAACAGGGATCTTGTAAGTTCCAAAATGGTTCATCCTCCTTCCTCGCTAGTCAGCATGATCCGAAGTATAGACAGTGTATCGGTCAGTGAAGTAATCAGTCCTTATTAAAATAATTTGGCTTGCCTTCCAAAGCTATACAACACAGGACTTCGAAAAATTAATCAAGATAATTTATTCGGGTTTCGGCAGACAGGCCATTGGGCAGGGATAGATGGAAATGATGGCATTGCCCCTTGGAGTTTTAATTTCTATCCAGAGACACCAGCTGCCAATGTTGAGACAGTGCATGAACTGTTATGTTTTTCACCACAAGTATATTTTATTTCATTTTAATTATGGTGCTCGCCATCTTTCTGCAATCAGTTCTTTTAAAAGGAGGCAAGTTGGTATAAAAATGAAGGAAGCATCGGTAGTGTATTGCCTTCCTCAGTTTCTTTATCATAGTTACCACATGCAGTATGGCCAGACATAGTATTTTCTTAATTTTAGTTCCACTGCGCATTACGTAAGTACTCATTGTGTCACATATGCGTATAGCACAGGTTAAAATAGGTATAAATATCACAGTCACAAATGAGACGTCTCTGTTGTCCCTACACAACCTATGTGTTCTACTAATTCATAACGTTATTAAGTAACGAAATGTCATTAAAGATGGCAATCATTAATCGATGATGGCAGACTCTGTCCACACAAAAAACGAAGTAACATAAAACCTGTAGTTCAAGAAGGTTTCAGTACATCATGAGCGCTATCCCGATTTGATTGTATGTGAATAACCAAAGCTGAAGATTGTTCTTTTCACTATGGACATACATCCAGATGTGTTTTAAAATACAACTGCACAGTTTCAAATATATAGGCACTGGACGGCACACTTACATCGTTAATACCTCGAGATGCAAAATGTTTGCTTGAGCGACGACACCCTCATTCGTTTCCTAAAAAGGTATTGAGATGCTGTTAACTATTAATCAAATCTTACAAAGGTATTTTGATCACACCTCTTTGAGTAACTGTCTGATTGGAAACTTTAACCGGACTAAACACACCCATAAAGATTATATCTCAAAGTTTTGAAAAAATACAGAAATACAAATTAACAAAAACAGAGTTAAACCAAAGGAATTAATAACGTTTGGGATTTTCATTTTTAAAATTAATGTATTTTACATTCCACATCTGCAAGAAATGTAACATTTTTGTTACATTTAGAATGATATCTGTTGAAAGCCAATATTCTAAAGAATTTTAATTTTTTATTTAAAATGCGGCAAACTTTGAAAATAAAAAATTAAAACTGCTAAATTGATAGCAGTGACATCTGCTTTATAGGGCCCAAAGAAAGTTCCAGATTAAATATTCCTCCTAATCATTAAGGCAATCTGATATAAGACGTTGAGAAAATTGCAAAATGATCAAATGAGAAGATTTACCCAAAAATTTTGACAGAAAAATATTAGTCCGACAAACGTTTCCCCCTTTTGTGAGCATCCCAGCTCATTTGCAGCAGCTGCAGAATGAAAAAACACTCATTGAATTTACATTTTCTCTGCACCTGATTTACTCCAGTCAGTTGTGGTCCCTTGGTCAAAATTCAACGTAGAATACTATGTAGTGTTTTGGTTTGCACAATACTTACAGTATAAATGCATATAGAACTTCACCAGTAAATATATACTACAGAGAGAGAGAGAGAGACAGACAGAGAGAGAGAGAGAGAGAGAGAGAGAGAGAGAGAGAGAGGTACCATTGGTAAAGCATATAATCTAATGGGGCTAGTGTAGGCATTGTGTTTGGTCCATGTACCATTTGATTTTGTCACTCTTTTAGAACAGTGTTATGGTCCTGAAAAGGAGAGTTTGCTTTTGCTTTAGGCGTGTTTTGGTAGATATTAGTGATTGTGCCCTCTGCGTTGCTGCAGTTAGTATACTATACTCCTTGGCATACAGTGGAGCACGTTGGCAATTTGTGCGGGCGTGAAAACCCGGGTTCTAATATTTCAATGATGCTTCCTCTATCAAACTCTAAAATAAATGTAGGTACATACTCATTGGACTTATTCGTGTAACATATCGTGCATCCGAACATTCTTCAAATTGTTCCGCTGATTTAAATGTCATATTTGCCCCCAGGTACTATGTCCTCATGTGTGTCAGCAAAGTACGCATACTGTCCCTTGGTGCACCCGGTTCTAATAAACTTCGGTATGGAACTGCCATTAATGTAGCGATATCCCATGACATCACCTTGTTTTATGGCAACATTCGACACTGGAAGATAATACATTTGTGGGGAAGAACTTCTGACCACACGGGTTGTATGTACCAGCATATGTATTTTTATTGGATTCTGAATGGCTGAGACAAGTCTCCATATTTGAAACGAGGTGCGTCTTGGGTTATCAAGCCAGAAGTACCACCCCAGCAACTGTCCTGTTACTGGCAAAGTGCTGGAGGGATTTGGAATTATGTAACCATTTCCTTTGGCTGATGTTGACCCGAAACCGCTGGGATCATTTCCAAAATATACAAACTCACCTGCAGCAAAAAGAGATATAAGAAATGTAATTTGAAACATAAAATATAAATCATATTTAAACAGGAAACACACTGCCCTCACAACTCCATCATTTACTTATCTCCCTTATACCCATCTCATTTCACGCGGGGTGGCTCAATAGTTTGGACAAAGGACCATGAACATGTAAAGGTTTGGTGTTTATGGACGACCACAAACGACATTTTGATCAGTGTACACTTACGACAATATGGTATATCACAGTACTCCTTTCGGTACTGTAAATCTGTCGTGTAGCACCAAGGCCCTTTTTCATCTTTATTTGGATTCTGCAATAGTTCATAGCTTCTGCCATCGTTGCATCTGGGAATTTGTCTGGTAAATTTATGTATTCATTGACATGTGGAATTTGCTGGTCCCATATTTGGCATGCTCGTCCATTCTTCGTTTTGTTAATCTTGCCAGCATATTCATTTTCTGCTTCACTATGCCTCCAGTCTGAAATAAGTAATTTCAACCAAATTACAAATAGGGAAGCAATTTCCATAAAAAAAGCATTAGTAAAATCTATTGGTGGCAGATGCTGTGTTTAGGCGGCGGCTATATATGTAAGCTTTATTTAATAGCAAACAGATGTTTGTTCTGCCTTTGCTATGGTATTGCTATACTGTCATGTATGTCTAAGTATGGTCCCATTTGTGTAAACTTACACTTCATGACTGTATAGCCACAACTTTTACTGAATAAGTTCACCCTTTTTGTAGTAATACAGAGTTGTTTGCCTGGCGTAATTCCTGTTTAAATGCAAGACCCATGAGAATAAAACTAAACTGAGAGGCATGAATGATTGGAAATTAAAGTTTTGAGATGAATATAGGTGGACAAATCGATCCAACTGAGTGAAAGAAAGTAAATTAGAGTGTTTTTTGCAATTACTGAAAAGCTAGACATTGATCCTGTCCCATTCTTTTCACCTGGATTAATATTTTTACATGCTAGACAATGGACGCCGTAGGAAACGGCGTGCACCAGCGGCACAGAATGTACGTGAGCGGCAGATGGCGCAGATAATAGGAAACAGCTGCAAAAGGATCCCTGCAGCTGGCTTACGCAGTCTCCACCTGGCTAACGCCACGTACCGTTCGCTAATGCTGTCTGCCACTGATTTTCAAAAGTGTTGGTTGGATTCAAGCGGCAGCCAGCGTTAGACAGCGGCGGTGCCACAAACTAACGCTCTATGCCGCTGGTTGTCGCCCAAATGCACATTTTACCGCCGAAAGATTTTGACAGTGAATAGTATGTTGGTATGTGCAAACGTGAAATGTATTACTGGAGAAATATGACACATAATACCAATAGAGGTTCGATAGTTATGTTCATCTGAGACATCCGTATGTCCAGTATCTGTCATGCAATTCCATTCGAAAGAACACTTGGTAAAATGAAGTAACACTGCTTGACAAAGTGACTTGCAAAGTAGTCATCAACATAATTTGCAAAGCAGCAGACATAAATATGTTCCCAGTCAATACACCCCATTTGAAGTAATAAAAATATACATGACCAGAGGTATTTTAAGTCACTCGAACTAAACATACACACAAATGTTTATACATACATACATACACACACATACACATACATACATATATACATATACATACATACATACATACATACATACATACATACATACAAGAACACACAAATTTAACCATTGCCAGACGTAATGACCAAGAGAAAAAATGAATCCTGCTTTGTACAAATGATCAAATAATTAGCTCTGTTTCAGCATGGGGAGAATGAAACGTATATAACTGGGGATATAACAATTAAAATAGATGATAGTGTGTCTATATAATGTATCTTCATTTACAATGTTGATATTTGGAACATTATCAGCCAGTTAACGACTACACCTTAGTATCATTCTTGCTCAAAAACCAATTAACGCCAAGATGAAGAAACCACCAGTCCATGGAAATCTTCTGATTCCACAAAGATGACCATATTGTGATACGGTGGTGCATTATTGTAGTTTGGGAAATTGATTGGAACGGTACCTTGTACTTGTGCCTGTATTATACTGTATGGGAATGGAAAAACAGAACCTCTGGCATCAGGTGAATTACATTGGGGTAGTATTATTCTCGTGGGATGTGAAATGAGGTAGAAGCTCTTGTGCCAACTTCCCTCCAAATCCAAGTAGCTCACATGTGCCCTCAAGCCCGGTACATAATGCCTCAGTTATGGCATTTTTTTCTGTGCAACTTTCAATAGCGATATCTCAAAATACATCACACATGTCATTCCTTGAGCAGGATACAACTCTTCGTTAGCATGTAACCTTAATACATGCTTTGCATTAGATTTTGCACAATGCTGTAGTTTACGTAATCCAACGGTGACGTCATTTTGTTCCAGATTATTCTTTGACCAATTACTGTGGCTATTGTCAGTGAAATTCCTAAGCAAAACATAAATCTGCTTTTACCTTATCCACACTTAGTGATTTAAAGTTGGCTTTTATATAAGCACTACTGAAAAGTATGATTGTTTAAGTACAATATAGATTTCGTATTGAATTTGTATATAATTTAACGACTAAACTGTCTACATGCATATGTATATCTTTATATAAAGTTTTGCTCTGTTTTGCTCTGACAATTTTTAAATTTTATAATTTTGCAGTGACGTGCAATTCATGATATTGGTTCAACTGGAAACACAGGCTGGCCTGAATGCATCTCAGTATAGGAAGCTACTGAGAGGGGCATAACTGTTGCCCATCACATGTCTGTCTTATTTGTTTGTTTGTGTTTGAGTGGTCTTGGTTGGCGGAAGGGGGGGGGGGTGGTCATTTCGCAAGAATATCACATCAGCAAAATGCAACTGGTAAAACTAATATTCTGTATACGGTTTACCACAAGGGCACATTATTCGGTAAAACAGTGTCAGGCTCCATCTCTGATAGCCAAAGGTAACTTGCGCTTATATGAACTGAGGTATCTGACGCAAAAATAAGAAAAGAGCGCCTAGGCAAGGAAGTAAGTACCTGTAGGTCAGCCAACAAACTCAACATTAACAGTGAAAAAACACAAATGCTTACTATTACTGGTGCTGGGCAGAAGTAGAGCCTTATCAGACAATTTACAGTTTGTGATCAGCCAATTTTCGTGTATTCTGGGAGTTGAGATTAATTGTTCTATGGGATTTGAAAAGTACGCCAATTGTCAAACTAACAATTCTTTCTTGAAGACCATACATATACAATACGCAGGAAATGTATCACAGACGAAGAGGCTTAACTCATGATATATTCCGTGGTGATATCTAAACTACATGTAGATTATTGTAATTTCTATGTGCATATTCCTCTAGACTTCCTAATCAACAAGTTGCTACATTGTCAAAGATGACCGGTAAGCCTAGGTACGAACAGTTGCATATATGAGCGCTTGTGAAGAAATAGATCCACTGACTTTTATGTAGCAGAAGATTAATTTCAGAATGCTGATGGTAACAACCAAGGCCCTTAGTATACTTTTGCCAATCAGTCTCAACGTCATTGTACATTACAGACCAGATCGGACTGTTAATTGTTTTTAATGTCACCAGAGTAAAGAAAACCACTTTAGGCCACCGATCCTTTAGCAGAGCTACACCTACCGGCATGTGTTGAAAGAGCCTTTATTCACTTTTAGTTTTACATCAAATGTACCTTTCAATGGTTTTACAGATACTCAGAACTGCTTTTAACACATTACTGTTATAAATTGACTCTGCATTTTTGTATATTGGGATCAGTTTCTTTGTCTGATTAAAAAAAACGTAGTAGACATTGTACAAATTAGTTTTCAACATGTTTAATTTATTATATCTATTTTAAGACGCTTTTGAATATCACAGCTTTAAGCTGTAAATAAATAAAACAATAAATGATGATGATAATGATAATGTTATCAGTTATGCTATTGTTTCTCACCATTTTTACAAGATATATCCAGGCATTCACAGTGCACTTTGATGTAATTGTGGTTGGCAGAAGGGCAATTTTAATGATGTCATCAGCAGAAGACATTGGTCTTGGTAATGTAACCAAATATGATAAAAAGACATTGTGATCATTACTTTTGAATGTGTCAAACAATTAGGTTTAAGATTAAGTGTGTGTATAATATATATATATGTATATATATATATATATATATATTATACATATATATATATTGGCAATGGCATATTTTTAGTTTAAGGATCATTGAAAATGTTAACTATTCATACTTATTGACACGTCAATTTCCATTTAAATTTGGATGAACTTCATTCAATAGTAAGTGGCATCGGATTTGGTGAGTCATATATAGCAGCAGCCATAATACAATACTTCTTCTCATGTATAAACTGTACTGAGGAGTCCATTGAAATAAAATAACCGGTTGGGTTTTTGCTTTAAACGTACAACCGTTGCATTTTATATTTATTACAAAATGTAAAGAAATATCTTGCATTTGTCCATCCTGAATACTTTTGGAGACTTAAGATAATCTGATCGGTGTTCCTGCAGATGTGCACTGCAACGATAGAAAACAAGTACCAAGCATAGTTAAAGGGCAGGTCTCAAAAAGGAAAACCAGACATATTTCGCCTAATTTGACTCCCCTCTATACGATAACATGAAAATTACCACGATTCAAAGTTATTGCTGTTTTAAACTGCTCCTTGCATCCTTGAGAACAAAAAGAGGATATCGTGCTTTTCCGGAAAGCGTAATGAATATTCATTAAAAATAGATCAAGTAACCTAGAGTTGTCCAATGCAAAATGGCGGCACGCCCGAAGCGGGCCAGTCTGCAGTCAACAGTGCTGCATGAAATTCTGCAGCAAGACAAACTTGGACCGCGTTTTACTGTTCAGTTTCCCAATGATGAGTCACCATTAAGGTCAACCATCACTATTGCTGACCGTTTTACGGAACTTTTGTTCGTTTGTTTAATGATACCACCACCATTTAGAGAACAAATTTGGTGAAGATAATGTCTACTTACATTCCAAATAAGTCCGAGGCTGTTAAAGTTATGGTTTATAAGAAAAAGCCAAGAAAATTCAAAACACACAAAAACTCTTAAAGCGCAAAATATAAATAAATAAATAAACAAATAAACAACCAAACAAACAAACAAACAAACAAACAAACAAATAAATAAACACGAGTTATTGATATAAGATGATGATGATGCATACTTATATACAATGTACTTTCTTAACTGGGCATGCAGTGTGCTTCATCCACAGCCACCTTTGTTCAAACATCACAGTCTAATTGACCTACTTATCCCTCTAGCAGAATCCAAACCTGGTGATAAGTAATCTCTGTGAAGTACCCCAAGAACACCTTACGGCATATTATTTTTATATTGCCAGGTAATGCAAAAGATTTTGCTGTCTTAACTGTCCTTGAGAGTCTTGGTGTCAATGTGGAAAAGCATGAAACAGGACGCACCCACAGAGTTGGCAAGAAACGTGATGGCAAGCCACGTGCCATTATTGCAAAGTTTATCTCATACCGGGCTAGGCAGAGAGTATATGATGCACGGAAAAAGAACAATAACGTTTTCGTCTCAGAGGATCTTACACGCAAGAGGGCCCACATCATGTTCTTAGCGCGAGGTATAAGGCAAAACAAACTGAAAGACTCTTTCTGGTCTAAAGACGGACGCATTTATGTGCGCAAACTAAATGCATGGGGCACCACACTCCAGGTCGTGTTGTCCAAACACACAACAAGGAGGACCTCAACGCGTTTCATAAGTGAATGTTTGTCAAGTCCATACGAAATTTCAAACGCATTGCTTGGACTTCTGTCTAAGATATTATTTGGACTTGTAGCTGATAAGTTTTCAGTACTGATATCTTTACATACATCCCATTGCTTTATGTAATATCAAAATGTCGTTATTAGTACATTCTTTTTCTGTTGTTTTTCTCATTATACATATTATATCAAACAAGTATAGGCCTATCTTTGTAACTTTTCTTGACTGCTCTCGTAGTTAGCATGAGTCCATTTTTCAATCAATCCATCTAACTAATCCTTTAGCAAATGAGCATATATATATGATTATGCTGTGTATATGACGGTTTCAGAGTGCACATACACGATCATGTTATTGGATTAGTTTCTCTGTGTTTCATCAACTTTGACCTACTTCTCACAGTACCAGTCTTCCCAGTTCGACTTCCACTTCGAATAACTGCAGTATAATATTTGCTACTTCCTGTTACTTGTATTTCCACTACTGCAACAATGACATGCAACCTGAAGTTATTGTAACATATCTTTATTGGTAATATTTATCACCTGCAATCATTCACTTATCAATGGAAGGAGAATTAGCGTTATTACAATAGTACTGTTAAATACCAGTTAATAAGTGTTCTTCCAACTCAAATGTAGTGCTAACGATTTTTCGGTTTAATTGTTTACTTGTTTCGTTTACATGTTGCCATATATCTTGTGCGTGAACGTCAACTACTCACGTAACAACACAAAATTCATGTATTCCTGGTCATTTACATCCAGAGTCACAACTGTTGCGTTTTTTTCATACTTTGATCAACCATGTTCCTTTTTCTTTCTTTTTTAATTTTTGTTATGTATGTGATGTCCATCACTTTCTTGCTACATATGCGTTTTTCATGTTTCGTGTCAGTCCTTTGTATTCCATTCTTATGTCAGTTTGCTCATTTGCATTGTGATATATGTATTTGTGGCAACGCTTGTATGTACCCCATGTACACCGACATATTAACTGATTCCTACTTCATAACTGCAGCAATGATTATGTTACCAGAGTTTTCAAGAATTTGTCTTCTTGCTTTGTCTGGGCACCATATCTTGACGGATTATTGTCACGTTCTGTAATATTGAACCATTCTTTTTAGGAATGGGGATTTGGTCGAGTGGATATGTGCGTTTCCCATTTCAGCTAGCCGACTGGTGTCAAAGGTTGCAGGTTCGAGTCCCACTCGTTCTGAACAAAAAATATATCCATGTGAATAAGTATACAGCAATATAGAGCTGTCATTGGCTCATATTATTACCGCAAATGTCTGGTCCAAATCATATCTTGTACTACTTTTACACCTGATCATGTTTTACCTGCATTTAATTTTCTGGCATTGTTAACTACCTTTCTCCTGCTTAAATTATATTGTAATCTCAGACACATGGCTGAAATTTTACGTAAATTGCTTGTGTTTGATGTCCGCCCCAATCCATGGCCCACAGATACCTTCACTCAAAATCATTTCAAAATTTTCCATGCAAACGTCCGTAGCATTAAAATTCCTGACAAACTTGATGGATTACATTTCTTGGCCACTTCGGAAAAACCTGACGTTATTAATGTATCTGAAACATGGCTCGATACAAACTACCCCAGTGAATTATTATACATTGATGGTTCTGGTATGCCCACACGCAAGGATAGGACTGTGGGTACTGGGGGAGGGGTGGCGATCTATGTAAGGGACAACTTACCTTGTACTCGCCGAGCGGACCTCGAATTTTCCAACAGTGAATGTTTATGGGTTGAATTTCGCCTCAAATACGGTTAAGTTCTCTTAGGTGTGTACTACCGCCCACTAGGGCAATATGCCGCAGACAGAGATTTGTTTATTGATGAGCTCGATCTTTCTATTACTTCAGCCCTTGAGTGTAATCCTAAAACTTTATTATCATAACCGGTGACTTTAATGATAGGTGCCAGTCCTGGGATACTGATCATTCAGATAGCGACTTAGGACTGCGCCTAGTCAATGTTTTATCCCAAAATAACTTATTCCAATTAATAAACGAACAGACCAGAGTAAACGATGTATCTGAAAGTATACTTGATCTCATGAACACAGATTCACCAGGTTATGTTCTAACTTCAAGTATCTTACCACCCATTTCTACATCCGATCACTCAGTTGTATTTTGTACTTTTTCGATTTCCTGCCGCGTAGATCACCCCTTCAAAAGGAAAATATGGGACTTCAAGAAAGCTAATTTTGAAGATTTAAACAAAGCTGCCCTTGACGCTCTATTTAACGCAGGATTCGAAGTCTTTGATGATATTAACGACGTGGTATAATTTCTGGTATTATGAGAGGTGTAATAATTGACCCATTCAAGCACTGTATAAGTGCACTGTGTTGGGGAACTGTTGGCTTTAAATTCAAATCGCAGATCAGAAGTGCACAGAGTATCAGAATGATCGTTTAAGATGAATCAGTCAAATAGTTTTCCGAGAACACTAATTAACGCAATACGACGGTAATTTTCAGAATTACTTCGTGCCTTTCTCTTATCCTTTGGTTAGGGTTTAGCATAGTTTTAGTAAGTCCATCATGAGCAGTATCAGGCACCAACATGGATGAAAAAAGAAGCAAAAGATAAACATTCAGGCAGCCAGTACCATTAATGATATGGTCTGAATAGCATCCTTGATCTCTGTCATGTTTACCTTGTTTCAACTTATACAGTCCATTTACTATTTTCTGTACAGACACAGAACATTCAACATTATGATAAGAAGCAGAGCCAGAAATTAAATCATTATTTTCTTGTTTTAAAAATATTCATCTCACGAGTATCATATGACACGCTTTTATACAAATCATTGTATTTCTCAGCAAATAGCCGACCAATTTCATCAGGGTCAGTTTCTCCTTCAATGACGCCTGACACAGAATCGCCTGTGCTTCTGATGCGTTTGACCTCCGACGAAAAGTCCCTTGTTTTGTTATTAAGCATGGGATGCGCTAATCTATTAGCACTGCAGAAATCTTTATTTTTTTAACAAACCAAAGGGCGTAATGTCATTTAGCCCGCATGCTTTTTCGTATGTTTGCTATAACCCCGACTCAGTTGGAATTGCTGCATTTCCATATATGATGCCAAAAAATGGACCCTCTCTTATAATTTTCAACATAATCATTCCATCTTATGAAGATTTCAGGCACATATCTTTCTGGTTGTATACGCTCGTCTTGTGCGGCATGAGTGACTAAGCTTGGTATGTGGGCATCGTCACATTTACCGTTACCAGCCTGCACAGTTGGCATAGCGCTGACAATAGAGCACACAACATCGGAATATGAAGGGAATCTGAATTTTTCCTTCATGTCCATGTTCTCACATATTACACTATCTATGGTATTTCGCATTTTTTCACAACGTTCTTCCAGTCTAGCATTGTTGGATTTGCATAGGTATACATTTCCCCCTGTTTGAATGTATGTAAGAATTCATAAGTGCATATTTAGGATCCACTTGCTGACCTCTCTTCCTCACGGATTACTGTATACAACATATGAGAGACTTCTGTTTGATTCGTACTTGCTTGTTTATCCATTTTACTTGTGACGAAGTCAATTATCAGATTAGAAATGCATTGCCTGAGATATATCATATAACTCTCTGCAGTAGTGTCAAAGCCTCTCTTGTTTTAAATGGTAAATTGTTGACTCTTAATGTAAACGGTAGCGTTCTGTCATTTTTCACCTGACATGCATCGAATGCTCGAGCTATGTATCAAATCTATCCATGTATAAATCTTATTTGATGATATTGCCATTATTTGAAATTTGAAATACAGTTTTTCAGCGCACATACATATACATGTACTCATGATAACATTTTGGAATTTTGGTTGATAACCTCGTGTATCTTCATGTACATTAACTATGCAGGGGATGCTTCAAGTTTATATTGCCTTGGAAATGCTTTTTTGTACTTAAAGGATGCCGGTCATCGTTTCACATATGTATACTATGTTGTGAATTTATACTGTATGAATAGTATCAACCTATGTTACTCCTGCAACATTTGTCACTCACTGACACATACTTTTTTTTCTTGTGGTATTCATGGCAGTTAAGTCCTTTAGTGTACTTGAAATGCTCCAGAATTATGGTTGTTTACATCATTTCACATGAACTGGCGCGCAGTTCCCTTTGCATTTCTCACCTGCTTACATTTTATTGTTTTGTATGTTGCTGTGTTACTTGTATCGCAATGTTATGCCTTCAATACCTTTGCTGAATATGGGCTACAAAGTCTTGGCATCAATTTTCGGGTCCTCTGTCTCTCGTTAGCAAATTTATTTCCCCAAGAATCATTCGCATCTGTAGTAAGACAACTTTTAATTCATTCCTGTCTTGATGGGCATCAGTATTGAGCAATACCAATTAGCGATTGCTTTATATTTAAGTAGATGTAGCACTCGCGATACCTACCTACATTCTACACGTGTATCGGTTGAATAGGAAATAACAATTTCATTCAGCCTCTTATTTATATCAGTCATAACCTTGCTACTTAATGGATTCCTCTGTGCCCGTCATACTATTACATTCCTATGCAAATCTATTATGTCAGCATCGGATGTACACCCCAACTCCGGCCCCATCAACCCCTCCTTAAATAATGTATTGAAGATATGTCATTCTAATGTCCGTAGTATCAAGAGTGCCGGAAAATTGGAAGGGATTCAAATGTTGCCCAGTCTGAAAATTTCAAAGTTATTACCATTTCTGAAACTTGGCTAGATCCCGACTTCCCAGATCAGCTTTTAGCCATTGATAACTTTTTCAAACACCTTTCAGGCGGGATTGCCAGACAGGCAGAGGAGGGGGGGGGGGTCCTAACTTATGTTCACTCATCACTACCTTGCACTACGCGTGCTGACTTAGAAGGCCAATACTGCGAATGCATCTGGGTAGAAATTTCTACACCTCTTGGGGCACTTTCTGTCGGTAACTACTATCATCCACCTGGCCAGCCTGCCGAAATCCGAGACGCTTTCCTTTAATCTCTTTCTACTTCTATCCACCCAGCACTTGAAAGCAACCCCCACACGTTGATCATTACTGGCGACTTTAATGATAGGTGTGCTGACTGGAACTCGGCTCATCCTGACAGCAAACTGGGCACATCACTTGTCAATCTTGTAGCAAACCTCAACCTCTTCCAGCTTATTGAAGAACCCACCAGGATAAATGAATATACCAGCAACCTGTTAGATTTAATCATCACGGACTCTCCGGGACTCGTCCTGGATAGTGGTGTGTTAACCCCAATTTCAAACTCCGACCATTCTGTGATCATTTGTTCCCTTTCTCTCACTCACTTCAAAGATAAATCTTTTAGTTGGCCTATATGGGACTTTAACAAAGCAAACTTTCAAGATTTGAACATTGCTCTCTCTTCAGCTCCATGGGATACGGCCCACGAAGTTTATGATTCCCTCGATGATATTGTCTCGTATTGGTCTGATCTTTTCCTATTCACTGCTAAAGACTTTATTCCCTACACAGAGGTTACTATCCGCCCTCAAGACAAACCTTGGATATCCACAGAAATAAAGAAACGTATTCGACAACGTAATCGAGCATGGAAACGCTTCAAGCGTTCCTTAATACACCCCGTCCTTACAACTTTGACATGCACTTGAAGATTGAGAAGTTCTATCGTTTCTACAAAAAGTCTCGCAACATGGTTTTAAACAAAATTCGTCAGTCCATGCGTTCATATTTCCTGAAATTAAACCATAAATTAGAAGATAAAGACCTCAACCCTAAGCAATGGTGGAAACTGTCCAAGTCTGTCCTAGGCAACAAAATTCACCCAGACATATTCCCTCTCATAGACAACAACAATGTTAATTCTTGCATTACGGAGAAATGCGATATCTTTAACACTTACTTTGCAAGCCAATGCAAAATTCTACCTGACCTGGATGCTCCTCCCCTGCCTGACTTTTCATTCAGAACTGATGCACGCCTACATAATATTTCTGTCAAGGAGGATGATGTGAAGAAGGTGTTATCTTCTCTCCGACTGTCTTCCGCTTCTGGTCCTGATAACATTGGTAATATCCTACTCAAGAATTCAGCTGTGTCTATCAGTAAATCACTGACTAAAATTTTCACACAATCGCTCAACCAATCTTACTTTCCTAATTCTTGGAAAAGATCCAATGTTTGTCCGGTTTTTAAAAAGTCAAACAGGCAAATAAAAAGTAACTATCGCCCTATCTCTTTACTTTGTAATGTTTCCAAAGTGTTTGAAAGACTAGTCTTTAATGCTCTCTACGAATATCTGACATATCATGATCTCCTTGCTCCCAAGAATTCCGGCTTCAAAGCTGACGACTGTACCATAAATTAACTTGTTTATATTCTTCACAACATCTACAATGGCCTGGAACTTTCAAAAGAAACAAGAATGGTATTCTTGGACGTATCCAAAGCATTCCATAAGGTATGGCACCCTGGTCTCGTTTTGAAGCTCAAACAACTGGGCATCACAGACATTCTTACATCATGGGTGGAAAGTTATCTATCTAACCGTTTTCAGCGTTTGGCTATTCATGGACAGACACCTTCTTGGTTGCCTGTCGAAGCCGGAGTACCCCAAGGATCCATTCTGGGCCCTTTGTTATTTCTGGTATATATTAATGACCTTGTAGATAATCTTACGTGTGATGCCAGACTCTTCGCCGATGACACCTGTCTACTGGAACTTGTTAACACCCAAGCTGAGTCCTCACAACACCTAAACACAAATCTTTTTTCAATATGGAACTGGGAAAAGCTGTGGTGAGTAATCTTTAATGCTCTTAAATCTTTTATCTGTTGTGTTCTCTGCTAAACGGCCAAAATCTCATCACCCCACGCTTGTCCTTGGTGAATCACCAATACCTGAAGGAGATACCCATACTCATCTTGGCATTACCTTAAATAGTAATTTATCCTGGCGTGCCCACATCACTCGTATTACCAACAAAGCCAGCCGGAGGATTGCACTTCTCTGTAGATTCAAACACAGACTTTCACGTAAAACTGTAATCCGGCTTTATCTATCCTTAGTTCGCCCCATTCTCGAATACGGCTGTATCCTTTTTGACAATTGTGGTCAAGGTCTCTCAGACCTCCTTGAATCGATACAATTTGAGGCCACTAAAATTTGTACCGGAGCACTAAGACATACATCACGTGTTAATCTACTACAGGAACTTGGGTGGCCCACTTTGGCTAATAGACGAAAATATTTTAAACTCGTTCTCTTCTACAAAATGCATCACAAGCTAACTCCTTCCTATCTTTCTGACCTTCTACCCCCTATCTATCCTGGCCGAGTATTGCGTCAGCCTGGTAATATTCGCTTTCTCAAATGCAGGACTCAACGTATGGAAAATTCTTTTATTCCAGACGCAATTAAGCAATGGAATAAACTTCCGTCCGATATTAGAGACTCTGTTTCTCTGCAAATCTTCAAATCTAAACTAAAAAAAAACTATGTTGGCGGTAGATACAGTCCCTCCCTACTATTCCCATGGAAGTAAGTTTCCCAACATATGCCATACACAACTGCGCCTAGGTTTCTCTAAGCTGATTTTGATCTTTATAAAGTTAATATCCTATCCCATCCAACTTGCCATTGTAGTCGTCCTTGCGAAGATGTTACACATTTTCTTCTCTTTTGCCCACTTTATTCTCAATCTAGAAAGGACCTACTGAAACTATCACTTCCATTCTAGCCCCGGGAGCTCATGTGCACCACAAATTACTTGTAGATATTGCTAGTGAAAGGTTAGTTGAAATAATGCTATTTGGTAGCACAGATTTGCCTGATGCCATGAACATACATATTTTTGACGCAGTACAAATGTATATAGTCAGCACAAGACGCTTTGTTTCTTAAGGTGCAAAACTTTATTTGTAATTCATATTAACTTGTCTGTAGTTAGTGTATTTATATTTCTAATGTCTAATGTGTATTGTAAGTTCACGCGTGAGGTTTTGCTTCTGCTGTTGGCACATATTCTGTTATAAAGACTCAAAAGTCAACATGGTCGGCTGACAATCATTTTATGAAGTTTTATAAGTATTAAAACATCCAAATTTTGAGGCATAAGTGAGAACACTTACGTTTGCAAACCGATGAAGAAGTCCCAGAAATAAAGATGTTTAAACATAAAAAATAGATAAAATTTACAAATGGGTTTTGCATTGTTATTCCTTATAAAAACTGTTTTACTATTTATACACAATATTTTTTTTCAGTTTGACAGTCCCCTGTACATGCAATAGAAGTTGCAATATCTGGTTAACTCTCCCTGTGAAGATCTATTTAAGACTGGATTGATGGATAAAACAAGTGTTTGTCGGGGCGGGGGGGGGTCTAGTTTATTTAGTAGTTTGGATTGTTTCTTGTTTGCTTGCTTAATTGCTTACTATTTTTGGTAATTGGTAAATGGACAGTTGCCAATGAGATATGGAAGCCTAATGGCTAAGAAATTTATTTGAGGATGCAAGGTTGAAAAGCTCCTGGGCATTGTTACTAATCGACATCTACAATTATTATACTAATAGGGGTGATCTGGGTTGGTTTAATTTCTTGAGACACAGCCTTTTTTGTTCCCATGATGGATGTTTGTGACACCTATCAACCTGTGCCATTAAGGTCAGATGGTTCAGCAAAGCCCATTATATTACAGTGAAACTGAAAGTTTCACCCGGCACATGAGGACGATTTTTGGAATTATCATCTTCTAATTTACCTGAAGTACATATTGTTATCTTTCAAATACATCCAGGTGTGATAAAATGAAAGTTTAATGCTTATTTCACAACATATAGAGAGGTTAAATTTTTGTGTACTAATACCACATGTTAAACTATGGAGAAAAAAGTGAGGGTCATGGAAAGTGACTACAAGATATCGGGGGTCAACCATGAACAGGATGGGCAGCACCACCTTTAGGCGAATTTAGAACTTACCCAAATATCCCCCTATTGGGTACTATTACTAAATGATATCCAACATTATAGGCACTTTAGGATTTAATGCATAAATAAAAGAGTTCTTCAGTCCACGTTACACTATTGTACCCATGTACAACTGGCATTTGTATCAAAGAGGAAAGCAAATATTAATATTTCTAGAGTTTGGTGCCCTCAGTTAAAGAAACACTTTATACGACACCCTTCAGAATGTTAAACGTTCATGCATATGAAGACATTGAAATATAGAAAGACAGATGCTTTGTATTTTCCCACAAAAGTGCAGACAGGTATGATGATCACATTATTGCGATATACTGCCATGGCAATGATGTTGAATTGCATTGCACATAACATATTTGATATCAACATTTTCCAGCGCTTCGAGCCTAAAGACCAAATTGATTGGTTTTTCACATTTGAAGAAACCATTATTTGGAACGGACGTCTCTCCATTGAGGTTCACATTATCAGAATAAAAACACGACACCATGACAAATTTACTCGGTGCATAGATGAGGGCAGAAGATAGAACACTATCACACATCATATGCAGTGAACACGGGGAAGCAACTCAGTACAAAAGTACTCATTGAATTTTTTATCTCCGTCCGCTGCAGCACCAAGCTTTACTGGGTGAAAATACTCAAGTTCATCCAGTTCTTGTGTGTGATCCCACGGTTTTAACATTTTACGTGGATACGTCCAGTTGAATATACCTTTCATTGTGGAGAACTGAAAATTTGTGAGGCACTGAAGCATAGTAGGTGTAGCTATTTCAGCATGAACATTACTGGCCTTGAAAACTGATTCAACTTCCTGATATGATGACCACAGCCGTCGTGGCAGATACAATATATCCGCAGACCCACCTAAACAAATAACATTACAGGACGTTTTGTTACAATTTAAGTTCTGCTTGCATCTGTTCAAAGTTAGAGAGTTACTTGCTTTCTTAGTGAGAACTCGCAAAGCTTTTGCTGTTTGCTGCATATAAGAAGACAAGTAGAGTGCCGCTTTTTTCCTGACGATTTTGAAGCCATGTCGGCTTTTAACATACCAGTAAAGCCATGGTTTTTCCAATGACGCTGGTCGAGTTTTCCCATTAAGCAATACATTATATCTGTACGGACCGTTGGGTATCGTCACGTACCAAGGCGTTGACATGGGTCTCAAAAATGCCAGTTTTGAATGTATGTATACATCGTCATTGACAAGAAATATTCCTGCAAGTTTGCTATATTTTACTTTATCTATGGCCTTTCCCATACAAGTATATTGGAGATCGGCATTTGTTTTATAATTCTTGTAAATTATGAAAGAAATATCATAAGTTCTGATGTAGTATTTATCTATTTTTGAAGGAACACAATAAAGAATGTGTCTGAAGATGTTTCCGTGAATTGCTTGAACGTAAGGTATCACTTTGTAAATTGGATTAGTGAAGATTATTAACAGCAGTATATCCTTGTATTGTATCCAGGGACGCTGCAGACATTCCAGCACACCAGTTGATATTGGACAAACTTTTCTCACAAATGATAGTGAAGCACTGGATGAAGAAGATGCTTGGTGCGGTTTACGCTTCATTATCAGACAAAATACAAATGTACTTGTGCATTCTTTGTGTATTTTATATGGGACGAGGCACACAAAGTCACCTGAACTGTCAGACATATCCTGAAATACAGATGTTAACATAGATTGTAACGAATAAGTACCACAGTAAATATATATATTATTCTGTATCTGTAACAGTAGTATTTATCGTTTAGTATTTTTTCAAATAGATAAATACTACTGTTACAGATAGAGGGCATGGAACTTGACAAGGATATTCTTGGCATCGTTCAATATGGAAGTTTGGTAGGATAATTGAAATTGTAGACTAATCAAAGGTGACACAGCATGGTAGCATGACTACATTCATCTATAATTTGCAAACTATCCCACAAAACATGTCAGTGATGATTAACCTTTTTATCTTGGCTCATGGTCTGTATAAATCAATCTAATCAAGCGGATATTGCAGTCCTGTGCTTAGCCGACCTATTCTTAATGACACAAAAAAGCAATTAAACCATGAAATGTTTATTCAAAAGGAACATTGATACGTAATACAACATGTGCATGCATTTATACTGGTAAGCCTCTACTAGCCATTCTAACAGGCGCCCGTAATGATCATAATATAACTTAAGACATTATTAACATACCCAAATACTTATAGCGCCGCCAAGTGAACAAATTTGGTGTCAACCAACTGTACAGGGTATCAAACTTGCAGAGAGATGCATATCACTGGCAATTAGGAAAAGTCCAAACACTGAAGATCCCTGCCCCCCCCCCCCCGCCCCCCTTATGTTGTAGTCCTCGAGTTGTCCTAACTGAATAACACAATGGTTATATTCGAAAGTGTTTTTAATAATATCTATGAACTAGCAAAATGGGCAAGTTTAACATGCAAGTGAATAGGGACTTGAATTGGTGTCCCCCACAGCCTTATTCTGGTTTCTGCCACCAGAGGTCGGTAGTGTTCCAAATATGACCGAGACTTTTGAATACGGTGTATGAGCGGCAGCAGCATTGTCAAAAGGGTTAAATAGTACAGAAAAACATGATCCATATTCATTAATTCCAAACCCAACAATGACAGCAAAGAGATTCAAGTCTTGCCAAAGCATCAACATTTCTCTTCCAATACCAATGTGAAGAAACAAATTTCACTCCTGACTTGAGACAGGCAGTCACCCATAAAAGGCAACTGGTGGTTTTAAACCGGTCCTCTCAACCTTAGAAATATTGATCATTAACTGCAAACACTAGTTCTTTTCCAAAATGTATAGGCCTAACCACCCAAAACACAAATTTCATTACTTCTGCCAAAAATAAAAAGTGACCTGTGACAGTGTTAGGCCTATCGCCTTTTAGTTCTCCCGACTTGTCAATCAGCTAAGCTTACAAGGAAACAGTAAAGTAGGCCTACATAGTTTTTGTGATATTTATGAATCTGGAACATTATAAACACACTCTAGCTCCACTATAACTATGAGTCGGAGAACAAAGCCCACAGCAAAGGTTGACTGGGGAAAGCGGAACACAAATTTAAATACACATATGCTTCTGCTTTGTCAACAGCTACTTCTCCGCCAGAGCAGAGGCTTCCGCGCCACGCTCCACATCGTCAGAAACCAACAAAGTTGAACATTAAAGTGCTACGGTGTCAAAAATGTGAGTGTCCAGTCGCCATTCGCAGTATCAACCCCGATGAACTTTGATCTTCCAGCGAAAGAAATGTCGAACCATCCTGAACGTGAATTTGTATCCAAATTAGTGAATGGCTTACGACATGGTTTGACATATGGGTTAATAAAGTGCCTACCGAGACTTGCATACGTAAAAATCTACGATTCCGTCTACAAGATCCTGAATTTGTTACCAATTCTATCGAGGAGGAACTGTACAGAGGTTAGTTGATAGGTCCTCGCATGATGGATATCTGTCCTTTTCCCTTCCCCAACTGTAGAATAAACCACGTTGGCGTAGTCGAAGGCAAATACTCGAAAGAAAAAACGTATAAATTTGGACTTGAGCAGTCCACATGATATACCTGGCTAAGAGAGTGTCAATTCTTTAAGAGAGAGATAAACAAATTCCTCGACCGTGACTTATCCTACTTCTCGGGGGTCACCCTTGTGTTTTCTGGTGACTTTATACCGCAAGCTGTTCCGAGGTGTGCCCTGCAGCAAGAGCTACACGCAAGCGTTCCGCCTTTATTTCAAATAGCTGGAAAAGATACTAGGGCGTAGAAATTGCTGTTCAACTCTCACTGAATTACTGTTCATACTTCAAAAATATGTTTGAATGTATTTATTGGAAGCAAAGTCATGGATGCGCTATAAAACTCAAAAAGAAAGTCAAAGTGAAGTGTGTGTCTTCTGGATATGCTTTGCCCTGGTCACAATCAGTTAACCTTAACGAGCAAAATGAGTTCAAGATCCGAGGAGAACATGACACAACTAGAAAAGAAGATTTGCTTCAAAGTGTTTCTGTCTGTGTGCCTTCAAAAGTTGTAAATATTAAATGCTGCAACTTTTATCCTTTGGTACTTCACATTACATTAAGCTTATGACTGAGTGCAAATTAAAAAGTCCAAATGACCTTGACCTTTACAGGTCACATGTGGATTGCACAGTGTTACAATACCCACAATTTAAGCCCAACATTAATCAAATCGGATGAAAATTGACCAAGTTATGGCAAGATGAAACTTTAAAAGGGCCAAATGACCTTGACCTTTGCCCTTTTGAGGCTACATGTTCTTCTAAAAATGTGCAGTGTTGCAATACTTACAATTTGAGTCCAACATGATTAGAATTAGATGAAAATAGGCCAAGTTATGACTGGATGAAACTTTCAAAGGTCTAAATGACCTTTGACCTTTAGAGATCACATGTAAGTTTTAATAATAAGCAGTGTTACAATAGCTACAATTTGAGCCCAACATGATCAAAATTGGATAAACATCGACCAAGTTATAGCTAGAAGAAAGTCACCATCGAAAGTGGCCTTTGACCTTGAGATGACCTCTACCTGAAATGAACTGTAACCTCAAAAATGACATTTTCGCCTAAAACCGACCTTTGATCTTGACATGACCTAGACATTTGAGATGGCCTTTACTTTGCTATGATCAAACTCCTATGCCCTTGGAACCACATCTAATATATTATATAAGATATTGAAGATTTAAAACTTCAATTAGCCCTCATTTGTATAATTTTGGAAAGCATGACCTCTCATTATAAAAAGGCGAGACTTCATCTATAGAAGTATAATTGTGCCAAGTTTGGAGTTTCTACGTGTAATACTTTTAAATGAAATGTCGGACAAATTTGCCGGAAAGAAAGAAAAAGAAAGAGAGAAAGAATTCCTAGAAAAACAATTTATCTGTGTTGGCACACAGACATAAAGAAAGAAAAAGAAAGAAATTCCAAGAAAAACAATTTATCTGTGTTGGCACACAGACATAAAAAAAGAAAGAAAGAAAAAGAAAGAAAGAAAGAAAGAAAGAAAGAAGGAAGATAGTAAAGAAAGAAAGAAAAAGAAAGAATTCCTATAAAAACAATATGTCCGTGTTGGCACACAGACATAAGAAAAGAAAGAAAGAAAGAAAGAAAGAAAGAAAGAAAGAAAGAAAGAAAGAAAGAAAGAAAGAAAGAAAGACAGACCGGAAAAGAAAAAAAAAGAATTCCTAGAAAAACAATATGTCTGTGTTGGCACACAGACATAAAAATGAAAGAAAGAAAGAAAGAAAGAAAGAAAGAGAAAGAAAGAAAGAAAGAAAGAAAGAAGAAAGAAAGAAAGAAAGAAAGAGAAAGAAAGAAAGAAAGAAAGAAAGAAGAAAGAAAGAAAGAAAGAAAGAAAGAAAGAAAGAAAGAAAGAAAGAAAGAAAGAAAGAAAGAAAGAAAGAAAGAAAGAAAGAAAGAAAGACCGGAAAAGAAAAAAAGAATTCCTTGAAAAACAATATGTCTGTGTTGGCACACAGACATAAAAATGAAAGAAAGAAAGAAAGAAAGAAAGAAAAAGAAAGAAAGAAAAAGAAAGAAAGAAAGAAAGAAAGAAAGAAAAAAGAAAGAAAGAAAGACAATATTTTTGATAGTATGTAATAATATATAAACTACCACAGTCTTTGTCATCATTCTTTTCCCTTTTATTCTCATGAACTAAATAATCTAAGCATGATACAACTTGTAGACGTCAGTCAATTCATATTTGTGCATGCTTTGTTTAAATTGAACACTGACCTGGCTGCCTGTGGCTTGTACGGTTCCTAACCTGGCAACCTCACTGCAATGAAAACTACAGCTTCCTGTGGCTTTCAGTTGAATCTGTTATGTCTTAACCTATTATTTAATTATGTGTTGTTCCAATTTTCTAAGTTACACCTTGTTTGTCTTGTGTGAACATGGCAAAATAAATCACACACGGCATTCTGTGTGCTACTCAGGGACACACATACAGACAAGCATGCTGCTCGTAGCCTGATATCAAACCCAGGCTCACTTATCTTGGCTAAAAGTATCAATCAGCAAAGCGGGCCCCAGAATCTCGACTGATACAATCTTCAAAGCCTTTGGTACTTCATATTCCATTACGCTTATGGCGAGATTAAAAAAAAAAAACCTGAATGACCCTGACCTTTGATTTTTAGGCATTGCATGTAAATTACCAAAATATGCAGTCTTGCAATACCTTCAAGTTGCGTCCAACGTGATTAAAATTGGATGAAAATTGACCGAGTATTGGCTAGATGAAAATTTCCAATGTAAAAATGACATTGACCTTTGACCTTTAGAGGTCACATGTAAATAACAAAAATGTGCAGTGTTACCAACATATTAATCGAAGTTGGATCAATTACCTGTACCTATAATATTTTTTGGAGATATTCAAGATTTAAATTTTCAAATGGCCCTAATTTGCATAATTTTTAAAACTGTTGAACCTCTTTACGAAAAATCAAGGCTTCATGTATGGAAGTATAATCATGCCAAGTTTGGAGTTTCTATGTATAACACTTTTCAAATGAAATGTCGGACAAATTTGCCTGTAAAGAAAGAAAGAAAGAAGGAAAGAAAGAAAGAAAAAGAAAGAAAGAAAGAAAGAAAGAAAGAAAGAAAGAAAGAAAGAAAGAAAGAAAGAAAGAAAAAGAAAGATAGAAAGAATTCCTTGAAAAACAGTAGGTCTGTGTTGGCACACAGACATAAATAAACCAATGCCGTTCTTTCACGGGCTGGACTATTGTGGCCAGCCGTGGCGCGTACAGTAATTCCCTTATAGGAAGGAAACCATACGGGTTTTACGTCCGGTTTGTCTCGTAGGAAGTAATCACAATTGGAAAATTATGTTACTTGAAGAGTCCTGATGTAAAAGTTAAAAGTACCTGCTTTTGTGTAAGGTGGAATTGTATAATTTTTCGAACCTCAACAGAACAGCATTTATACTTGCCGCTACATAAGCATTGCGTTTGAGAATGGCGATATGTGGATCTTTCTTTTTATCTGCCTCCTCTTTCTTTCTGTCTTTCTTTTCACATTCTTTTTCACATACATAGGCTTTCTTCCATTTACAGTAGATTTTTTACGACTGCATGTTACACTTAACACAAAAGCCTTCATTTTTCCCCATTTCTGTGGTTGGTAATTGCTTGGAAACTGGAGACAGCAGGGGTGCCAGCGAAACTTTTTAATGACCACAAATTATTCAGTTAACCCGTTCACTGCCAACTGCAACTTAAGTAGAACTACTCAAGCCCAAGTACTCTGAGTGATCCAAAAATTACTAGACTCATATCCCTTGTGGAAAGACATTTCATCCAATTTTAAAGACCAACATGCCTATAGATCCATAAAATATAATGGTCCGGATAAACAGCTTTCCTCGAGACGCTTTGGCCATAGCGCGTCAAAGAGCGTCGAGGAGAAACTGTTGATTCAGTCCACAATTAAGAAAAAAATTGAGAAAGAAAATGTCAATAGTCTAAAGTAAAAAAGTTGTGAATTTCTTGTAAGTATCTAAAGTACATGCGCCAGACAAAGTAACTTAAATTCAGTGGTCGAAAGCGGTGGAAGTGACGACATGCTTAAGTATTCATTTCCCATTGCGTTATGGGTCATTGGCGAGCCAGCGGCGTGGTGAATACGGAAGCCTGCATAATTCATGCATTCAGTCTGTATTTGAGATCTGTCCTCCACGTGGCGATTGAGAGCTGCTGTACTGATGCCACTGTCGTAAACTTCCAATGATTTTTTTTTTAAGTTGTAGCAATTTAAATCATGCTGTTTAGCAGTATTCGAAATTTTCAATCTTGAATAACTTCAAAAGTATAATATATAGAGCTATCATTCCAACTTCTACTAGAGGGTTATTCACCATTGCGCATCTAATGAATTTAAAACAAAAGTTGTAGGAATTTAGGCTATGCTAATTAGCAGCATTTGAAATAATGAATCTTGAATATCTTCAAAACCACTATTGATAAAGATGTCATTTCAACTTCTACTGGGGGGTATTTGACCATTGCGCATGTAATAAATCTTAAACAAAAGTTGTAGCAATTTGAATGATGCTAATTAGAAAAATTCGGAATTTTCAATATTGAATATCTTCAAAACTATAATTGATATTTAGTATTTGTTTCGGAAAAAACTACCCCTTTGACACGGGGGCACCGTATACCGGGGTATGTCCACGATGCTTCCATGATAGCATAATATGATAACTATGTACAAACCAACATACATTTAAGACATGCATGACAACATAAAATAATAATTTTATATACAATCTAAAATACATCTTAGATGAACGTTTCAAACTGATACCAGCGGGATATGTGAGCAGTCCGGAGACGATGCGCAAGAACACACACCCGTGTGTTAAAAGAGATAAAATTATTTACATTGTGAGGTACCATTATGTAGATTGTACACCGCTAATCATATTGTCCAGATAATCTTTTCGGCGGGAGCACGCATCAAGCAGAAAATTTTTACATATATTGTCAAATTCAAAAATGGCGGTTTCATTTATGTGTGAACTATTGTTTCCAAAAAGCATGCAAAGTTTGGCAAATAATGAGCCGTTCATGAATCCTTGCCAAATATATTAATTGCCATTCGTAGTTAGTCTGGACTCCAGTAATTTAAAACACTTACTTCGTAGGTCAGTAAAGTTTGGGCATAGAAAAAGAAAATGTACCAAGTCTTCTGATCCTGAACCACATAAAGTACAACTATCATGTTCCCATGTGCCCTATCTATGCAAGTCCGCTCGAGACACTTAGTTCTTACTTTGAATTTTAACCTGGCGCCATCAAAACCATTGTATTGAAATAGATAATTTTCTATAGTAGAACGGACTTTAAGATATTTGTACAAAGACAGGGTACTTTCGCTTCAATTTCACCGACAAATTCCTTATTGAATAACTGCATTCTTATTTATGATAAACCTCTGGCAAAAATTCATTTTGTCTGTAAACTGCATGGTCTAGACCGACATTGACGAGTGCTTTGTTAATCTCATTTACGTAAGACCAACAGGATGGCGTTTTTTCTTTAAATTTATATAGTAATTCAGAGAAAATTTGTTTACAAAGGTGTGTTTTGTCACGTTGACATTGTAAGCGGTAAAAATATTTAAATCTGTCTGTCCAAGAAAGAGATATAGAATTCCTAATTCTACTTGGAGGTTGTTGGCCATTGTGCACCTAATGAGTTAAAAAGAAAAGTTGTAGCTATTTAAATTATGCCAAGTAGCACCATTGGAAAATTTTAAATCTTGAATAACATCAAAGCTATAATAGATTTAGATGCCATTACAACTTATACTCCTATGTTACGGACTAGTACGCAGCAATAAGCTGTGAAGGCACACACACTGATTTGCTGTGCAGCAAATCATCTTTTCTAGTTTGAGAATCGTATCCCATAGCACTTAGCGCTCACATGTGGGGGCACAGGGTAAGTGGTCGCGGAAACTGATATCAAACCACTTTGCTGATCAAAGTACTGTACACATATCGAACAAGAAACGATCATCTTTCCTGATGATCATGAAGTTGATTAAGCAGTTTACAATGGCTGCTGCTATGAAACGATTTTGACTATACCTTAATCTGGCTGTCATCCCAGGTAACCTCGCTCTGTTTCAGGAAGCCATACTTAAATCAGATCCACGGCCAGAGATCATCGCAGAATTTTTCATCTCTTAGACCAACAGGCCAGTTATCACCAGCAACGAGCACTGTGTCGATCTACTGCTTCAATATACGCCTGAGGAGTAACTCAGTTCTCTAAATTTTGTTACATGTATGGCAGTAGTGTGCATGGCATCGCCCCCCCCCCCCTTTATACTATAGCCTGGTTTGATTTTTGTTTGTTTGTTTGTTTGTTTGCTTTTTGCTGTACCAGACTTTTTTTTATAACAGTCAGCTCAACCACTGGAAGAGATGTTAATATACTATATATGCGGGCACACTTTTTCTAGTGGTCATCTTTGCCGATAATACATTTTACACAAAAATGGTCTATGTACCATGATGTGCCTTACATTTATATGTGTATGTATGTATGTATATATGTATGTATGTATGTATATATATATATATATATATATATATATATATATATATATATATATATATATATATATATATATACATATACATATATATACATATACATTTCTTGCTCAATGTGACAGTAAGTACGGGTAAAAGTTGAAGCTAAAAACAGTATACGGTATCAATGTTATCATAATAATATATTACAAAATGCTGTGATGCTAGTAAAATAGTTCAATGGCCACTTTATATGAGGACAGATTTTACTTCGTATGAAGGTCATGAAAACACTTTGAACATTCGGATCTTTTGGACTCTACTGACTAAAGAGTCAATCACATGCCTATTCTACCTATTTTTGTGTTGTTAGTTCAGATACTAAACGACCACTCGGCTGTTCAATTGAGTGACAGACAATGTGATGTACTAAATACACAATTTCTAGTTATATATATACATATATATATATATATATATATATATATATATATATATATATATATATATATATATATATATATATATATATATTTTCTTTATAGTCATTTTACCTCAGCTATACCTATTATCTGAAAGTCCGGGTACTTATCTGTAGATACAGATATATGTAGTTCTTCGGCTTCAATTTCAATTGGGACTTTTGAAGTGCAATATCCTGGTGCTAAAACTAAATAGGTTTATGTCAAAGGTGCAATTTAATTTCTTACTAAACTTAGAAATGTCCTAATTATCTTGAGACTCAATATTGAATCTATGAATTCTGAATCTGAAGAGTTCAGAATTTTTATCGATAAACTTGCTGAAAACTATGCTTTCATTGGTTTAATCTGCTTACAACAAACTTAGTTTAATGAGAACATTTGCCTTGATCAGTTTGATTTACAGCACTACAATATATTCTATAAAATAGTAATAACCAGTGTTCCAAAAGGGATGGAGGGATACTAAATATACTAACAACATTAGTGTCATAATTGGAAAGAACTATTTATTGACATTGACGATGAAAATGATTAAAATATGTAACATGTATCCTCCTCCCAAAGGAAATAACAATCATGACTCTTCTGATGCTTTTCACTTGAATTCTGCCCATCTATTGACGCCATCTCAAGTCACAGAAACAATTTGACTTTAGCTGAAGATTTCAGTATTGACTTATGGAAAGTAAGTAATAATTATTCTATGATTTTATTAAATGGAAGAATCTACTACCAAACATTATACTCCCCACTAGACTATCAAAAAGAGACGCCCCACTAATAGATGGCATCCTCAAGAAAACATTCAAACCCCTATTCACCTATAGAGACGGTATCCTGATTCATAAAATTGCTGATCATATGGCAACTATCTCTGCTATCAACTTTGATTATCGACCGAATAATTCTAACAAAAAACATGTACAATTCAGAGCTTTTACAGGAAATTTAAATGGTGATTTCCCTGATGATTTTCATTATACAAATTGGGAATAAGTGTTAAACAATAATCCAGACCCCAACCCAAAAGTCACTTACGATTAAGAATTTGCACTTACTTGAGATGACAAAATCAACAAATACTTTCCTCTTAAAAACAAAATCAACAAATATAAACATAAAAACTCTAAATGGATTACCCCAGAAACCCTCAACAAAATAAAACACAGAGACTTTTCGTATAAAAAGTTGCAGAAAATAAATCCTGATGATGATCCTTATGATAACCACTTTAACAGACTAAAAGAATGTACAACATAGGTAAGATTAATGTTTCGCAGCGCAAGATCCACCTTTTACCAAGCTGAATTTGACAAACACAAAAATGATACAAACATCCATGGAATTTTTATAAACGATATCCTAATTAAATCCCAGCTTCATAAACATTTTCCAAAATACTTTAACTCTGGTAACAATTAACAATTTGCTTCGACACAAGACATAACTTCTCATTTATTTTTTTTTCATTAATGTAGGCCCACATCTTGCCAAGAAAATTTACACTGTTTGGGAGAAAAGAATTTCATACTTATTTTCAAGATATCAATGTAAACTAGACTTTCAATTTTAAACTGGTTGACTCTCACCATGTAAAAAAAAAATTATAAGCAATTCAAAACCGAACTAGAACAGACTGATTTTCCAACAGAAAATCAAATGTCTCCCGGTGGAACACTTACGTCTCTGAATAAGCTACAGGTGATAACAAATTACAAATGACCAAGTTTGCTTGAAAATTACAATCCTATTTTAGCTCTCACCTGGATACATTACTCTAGCAATTTTCATCAAGTTCTTCAAGACTTATTGCAGAAAAACCAATTTCACATAAATGACCCTGTGACCTTGACAATTAGGTCAAGGTCACCCAAATACAATCCCAACCTTCGTCTTACCTTGATACATAATCCTACGTAGTTTCATCAAATTCCATCCTGTTCTTCATGACTTATCGAATGGAAACCAATTTCACATAAATGACCCTGTGACCTTGAAAATTCGCTCAAGGTCATCCAAATACAATCCCAACCTAGGTCTTGCCTAGATACATAATCATACCAAGTTTCATCAAATTCCATCAAGTTCTTAAGTTTCATCATATTCCATCAAGTTCTTCAAGACTTATCGCACGGAAACCAATTTCACATAAGTGACCCTGTGACCTTAAGAATTCGTGCAAGGTCATCCAAATACAATCCCAGCCTAGGTCTTGCCTAGATACATAATCCTACCAAGTTTCATAAGACTCCATCCTGTTCTTCATAACTTATCGAACCGAAACCAATTTCACGTAAGTGACCCTAGGACCTTGAGAATTGCTCAAGGTCATCCAAATACAATCCTAACCTAGGTCTTGCCTAGATACATAATCCTACCAAGTTTCATCAAATTCTGTCAAGTCCTACAAGATTTATCGCACGGAAACCAAGTGTTGAAGAACCTGAACAACAACAACAACAACAACAACAACAACAACAACAACAACAACAACAACAACAACAACAAGATTAAGAAGAAGCGGAAGAAACGGGCACTAAAACAATATGTCCCCTGGCTTCCACCGGGAGACATAAAAATGTTCTGGTGTTGATAATATTTCCCTTCAGCTTCTGAAGATGAGCTCTAATCCTCTTGTTAATTCCTTAACTGCCACTATTAATCACTCACTAAAGTATGGTGTTTTCCCTGACAACTTGAAAATAGGTTAAGTAATTCATGTCCTTAAAAAGATGATCCACACGATTTTAACAATTATAGACCCATTTTTCTCTTGCCAACCATTTCTGACGTTTTCGAATGAGTTGTTAACAGTCAACTCTTTCATTATTTCACTAACAATTATTTACTCTACGACCACCAAAATGGAAAACAACATTCGACAGAAATTGCCAAATTAGAACTAATTGTTAAATTACATACAGATCTTGATGAGAAGAAGCTACCTCTGGTCATATTTTCTTCACCTTGCTAGCTGAAAGAACACAATTTGTTGAAATTGAAGGCACTAAGTCCCTTTCCTGAAGATTATAACAAAGGTTCTTGAAGAATCTATTCTGGGGCCCCTTCTATTTCTCATATACATCAATGACGAATCTATTGCTAGCAACTTTATTTATATTTTGTATGCAGATGATATGAATCTTTTAAGCACATTATGTAACTTTAACAGTGAAACAATACCTCAATCCACTATATCTTACAACATTAATAAGGCAACAGCAAAAGTGAGTAACTGGCTTGCCGTAAATAAACTTTCCCTTGATGTTAAAAAAAAAACCGAAACTTTATAATTTTTTATCCTGAACAGAAAAATTTAACCAATCATCTAATACCAAACATTATCATAAAAAGACAACCAGTTGAAGGAGCTGAAAACTTCAAACTTTTAGGTGTTTTAATCAATGAAAATCTCGGTTGGAACGAATAGTTCAACTTTATTTCAAACAAACTTTCGAGAACTTGTGGTATATCGTCTAAGGTAAAAAACATACTGTCTAGAAGCACTTTGAAACTTATATATAACGCCCTTTTCCTATCTCATAAATCAGTCACTAAACCATGGTGTTTTCCCTGACAACTTGAAAATAGGTTAAGTTATTCCTGTCTTAAAAAAGATGATCCACACGATTTTAACAACTATGGACCCATTTTTCTCTTGCAAACCATTTCTGACGTTTTGAATGAGTTGTTAACAGTCAACTCTTTCATTATCTCACTAACGATAAATTACTGTACGACCACCAATATTGAAAACAACATTCGACAGAAATTTATACACATTCATATTCAGGATTTGGACAGTATGCCAAGAAATATATTATTAATCACGATGACACTAATTGTAGTACTGCAGACTGTTACATCTATTACCCTTTATAAATCTAAAATGCAACTAGAAAAGAAGATTTGATTTACGGCAAATCTGTCTGGGTGACCTCAAAATGAGAACAGTTTGAAATGCTATACTTTGTCATTGTTCAACACAATCTAAATTTCGTCTATTAGCCTAATTTTTATAAATTAAAATGCTCAGCTTTGGTTCTTGGTTCAAGGGATGTGGCCATGTCCCAAACTTATAAAGTGAAGTTTGAATGAAACTACTATCTATAATAGTTTTGAAGCTATTCAACATTTCAATTTTGTGTTTTTGTCTAATTTGCATGAATCATTAGCCTAGAAGAACTTTGGTATATTGTGCATTGGATGGGGTTATGCCACAAACCCATATATTGAAGTAGAAATGGCACCTCAACAATAGATTTGAAGCTATTAAAGATTTACAATTTGCATATTCACCTAAATGCATTAATTAAGATCCTTCAACTTTGGTTCATGGTTCATTGGATGCGGCTTTGCCACAAACCTACAAATTGAAGTTGGAATGGCATCTCTGTGTACAATATAGTTTTGGAGATATTCAACTTTTAAATTTTTCAATGCCCCTTATCAGCCGAATTTGAAATTCTACAACTATACTGTCCATTATAGTGGCAAGTGTCGCAAAGGTATATATGCACATTGGAAGTTTGAGTCCACTTGCAATAGTTTGGAAGATATGGCACTTTTAAATGTATTTTGCCTCTAAAATTTGCATAGTTTTAAACATCATGACTATTCCAAATGAGATGCACAGTTTTGCTGGTTATGTCAATCACCATGGCAAGTTTGGTGGCTTTTTTCCAATAGTGTCTGAGAAAAAGTTTGAACCAACTTGGTCAGAAAGAAAGAAAGAAAGAAAGAAAGAAAGAAAAAGAAAGAAAGCAAGACATTGACCTTTTATTTCTTTGTTAACTTATCTGAGATAAAAGACCACCTGTCCTGGTTGAACACCTTTTGTCTGGCATTAGGGGTGTTCTTAAATTGCAGGTACCACTGTACATTAAAACCTCTACAGTGGGCACCTTTGTGACCAGAGAAAAGTGCCCACTCCTGAAAGGGTCAGCCCTTCTGGGCAGTATTGATGAGTATATGTGCATGTACAGTGTACACATATTATAATTCAGAGGAATGTGTATAGATGCAATACAAAACTGTCTTTGTTCCTTTATTACATAAACAAATTTTAACAGATGCTGTCATAAAACTACATGTACATGTACATGTACCTGTGAACTGAAACATGCACTATACTGACTCAATATTGGCTAAAAAGAGCAGACTTCATGTCACTGGTTACAAGAAAATAAAGACATGAAAGTGTCCATTGAGATGACACAAATCTAGACACTTTTTCAAAATTCACCAAAATATGAAAACTGTCACTGAGGACTGCAAGTCAGACTTTGATCGGTCCAGCCAACTCAGCTCTGTATGTAGTCTATTTGTAACAGAGGGTACACTCTGGCTTGTTCTGCCTAGAAGTCCAGTGCCTCTGATCATTTGGGACTGATAAGCCCAGCAGACTCCTAGCCTCAGGCGAACTCTGACTGGTCAGTCTCAGCCATGGTGCACTTACAGCTCTGTCCAGCATTGGTGTGAACATGGAGCAGATATGTTTCAGCATGAACAGAACAAGATTCTATGTATTTTATTGAGAACCTCATTACACAGTTGTTGTGAGTCCCCCCACCCCCACCCCTACCTCCAATTTGCCGTAAGACCCAAACCTTTCAAACCATAAATCCTGCCAGCATGGCTAGAAGGCTGCCTGTGAGACAGGTTCAAGTATCATAAATGCAAAATGGTTGCCTAGCACCATGGAGGCTTATAACATGCAGCAGAAGCCCTAGTCAAAATGTGGATTGTTGGGAAATTCACTGAATTTAGCAAACATTAAAATTCCCCAACTTTTGTTTGCATGCTAATGAATTTGCCAGATGTCTCAAACTTATATGTGTAAGTTAGAACTTGTGCCTGTTTATAACATTTTTGAAGATATAAAGATTTTAAAATTTTAATTGCCGATAATTTGCAGCTTTTTTTAAAAATCATGACAATACCAAGTCAGGTGCCTAATTTCACTGGTGGGTCAGTCATAATGGCAAGTTTGGTTGTTTTCGGAATAATAGTGTCCGAGAAAAACTCCAGACAAATTTGGTCGTAAAGAAAGAAAGAAAGAAAGAAAGAAAGAAAGAAAGAGAGAAAGAAAGAAAAAAGAATTCTTGGAAAAACAAAATGCCTGGGTTGACACCCAGACATAACTAACTATTTGGTCTGAGAACTTAGTTTATTTTTAATATGAGTTTAAATGCAAAACCACATGTGAATAGTTTATAATCATAGTATGTTTCATTTATTCATTCTAAAATATCTTTTTTTTTCTTAGGGTGGCATACATCTAAGCGATTCCCATGGGTCTTAGTGCATAGTCTCCCTGGTTTAATAGCATTGAATATCAATATATGTTGCTGCATGATTTGTATTTTAGACCCAATAAAGCATACTAGAGTATTAAAGGGTTGGCTTGTTTACTGGTAACATATATGTATTACTTGTCCTTCAAACTGCACGACCCGTTCGTTATTGCGTTTCGATTCACATTTTTCCATTCCTGCCTTATTTTCCTTTATCATTCACGGTTTGTCTCCCATGGATGCGATCGCAAACGGCAGCAACCACTGCGAGGCTCTATACCCTGTGTCTTTCTCTCTCGCATCTAGCCTGCAATTGACATCGGCAGCAGCCAACGTGAGGTTCTAACCCTTACTTCTGGTTTTGCTCCCGTGTATGGAAGTTGTACTGTTTTACTCCTAGTTCTGCTCCCGTGTATGGGAGTTGTACTGTTAAATAATTCATCAAAAACATGAGTTTCGTTCACAAAACCACAGGTTTTGCTTTTAAAAACCTTGGGTTTTGTTGCAAACCCCTGAGTTTAGGTAACAAAACCATAGATTTTACCACGAAACCCAGGGTGCTGTTACGAAAAAGTTAGGTTTTGCTTAGGAATTGAATTTTGATATGATCTTGGACAAAACCCTGGGTTTTGTTACAAAACTCTGGGTTTTGTGTGAAAAATCGCTGCTTTCATGAACAAAACGCAGGGTTAAGGTACAAAACCATGGGTGTTTGTACCAAAACCTTGGGTTTTGAGCACACAACACCCACAGTTTAAGAGCAAAACTCTTAGTTTTGATCACAAAAACCATTGGTTTTGTCATTTTTAAACAGAACCGTGGGTCACAATCGCCAGGGTTTTGAAAAAGTGCAATACCCAGGGTTTTGTAATCAACCAATCATGACAGCTGTTACTTGGTAGGCCTTCCTGGGCTACTCGACTTAAAAATAGCGCCAAATTACAAGTGGTCCAGTTTGTGTGATCATTCACATATACTCTTCCTCTATGCGATAGGATGAGAATATATGTTGTATATTAGTTAAAGAACGAGAGGTTGTGCATTCAGTGTTGAAAGTGATCAACACGGATCACGGCAAGAAGCTCTGCGTGGACTATTCACTTAAACGTCTTAATACACAGCTTCGAGTTCTTTAATTTGCTTAAAATATTCGATCAGTTGCAAATAACTAATTTTTCGCACGTTATATGATGAAACCCTGGAAATTTTGATGATTTAAATAGCGTTTTCGGTCCTATTTTTCAACCATTATTGTCTGAAATATTCATCAGTGTTTGGTTGCGGTCATATTGTCAATGACTGGCGTGACCTGGATGGGAAGCAGTAAACAGGGCCGCGTGGTCTGACTGCCATTAGATGTAAGACATAAACTAAAAAAGAAGATTTGCTTCAAAGAAAATCTGTCTGTGAGCCTTCAAAGGTTTTAAATATGAAATGCTACATCTTTTATCCATTGGTACTTCACATTCCATTAAGCTTATGGCTGGATGAAAATTTTAAAGTCCAAATGACCTTGACCTTTGACCTTTACACGTCACATGTAAATTGTACAGTGTTACAATACACACAATTTGAGCCCAACATGAACCAAATCGGATGAAAATTGACCAAATTATGGCAAGATAAAAACTTTCAAAGCGCCAAATGACCTCGACCTTTGCCCTTTTGAGGTTACATATGTTGCAATACCTACAATTTGAGTCCAACATGATTAGAATTGGATAAAAATTGACCAAGATATGGCTTGAAGAAAGCAACCATCGAAAGTGGCCTTTGACCTTGAGATGACCTTTGCCTGAAGTGAACCTTGACCTCAAAAATGACATTTTGGCTTAAAATTGACCTTTGACCTTGACATGACCTTGACATTTGAGATCACCTTTACCTTGCTATGATTGGACTCCTACACTCGGAACCACATGTACTATAGTACAAAAGATATTGAAGATTTGAAATTTAATTAGCCCTCATTTGCACAATTTTGAAAAGCATGACTTCTCATTATAAAAAGGCCAGACTTCATGCATCGAAGTATAATTGTGCCAAGTTTAGAATTTCTACGTGTAATACTTTTCAAATGAAATGACGGACAAATATGCCTGTAAAGAAAGAAAGAAAGAAAGAATTCCTAGAAAAACAGTATGTCTGTGTTGGCACACAGACATAAATATTCGATTGCCATATTCCAAACGTACGTGGACATATGTAAGTAAATGTAAATTTAAAGGAACAGCTAGTGAATTTATGCTGCAGACTGCGAACCAGTTCCATAGCTTTGGTGCGCCCAAGTTAGGGTTGACGTGAGAAGACTGAGACAAATTTGATCTTAATTCAAGTTCAAATGTGCTTTTTAATGTTTTTAATATTTTCAATAACTGTACGTTCATACTTAAAGCTAGGCACATTTTAGTGTTCCCGCTGATTAAACTTTCTTTAACCTCTCGGGAGTAGAAAGTCAAGCCAATGCCGGTGCTTACTGCCGCTGATCGCCGCGCACTGCCCATGAGTACATTACACAGCATTGGTAGTATCTGTTGTCTAATTGCAAAGGCCTGGCAGTGATCAATGGATGTGTTTATAGGTGGTGGATGGGATCGGCGGCGGTGAGCCGCGAAAGAATTTAGAACAGTGCGTTACTGGCTCTACTCGCTGGAAGGGAATCAAAGCTGAAGCCAACGTAGCCACCAGTACCATCAACGTGAGCCACTGCTTTTAACAACCTCGTAACATTACTATTTTTGATTTAAACAATTTTCTCGCGAGCACTAGCTTAAGGTAATGTTAAGCTTGTTTCTGATAATTTTGTTTATTTTGAGATATTTATGCACTCTTATATGGTGTCTGTTATATGTCCAAATTTGGATATGTGACAATCTAAAGAAACGAACAAAATATTTGTAATGTTAACATGGTAGTCACTGGACTTTGCTATCATTTAGGATCTTGATCACAGACAATAGGTATATGCACCGAAATGGCCATTCACACGAAAATATTTGTTAACCTAATTTTCTGATTATAACAAAAGGAAAAACTACTTTACTCCATAATTCCGTGAAAGGAAGTGCAATAGGGATTTTCAACGAAGTGATCCGTTCTTTTTATCAGAAATGAAGAGTTCTACAAACTTTACCAATTGAACTTAATTGTATTTGTGTCTTCTTGCCCAGAACCACTTTCTAGTAGTCTTTACCCTATTTCGCAGTCCGAACTCTTTACTCTCCATATAATTTTTTTTAAATGTTTTTTTTAATGTTTTTTTTCTATCAGTTTTGTAAAAAAGCAGATACTTTTATGAAAATTCCCTCATACTGTTTAGCAGATTGATATATTGATATCTTAATAGCACAAGACTGGCTATTATATCTTGAATATTTTTCCAGATATATCCACTATTTCAAAAACAAAAAACAAGAAACCAAAAACAAAAAAACAAAAAAACAAACAAAAAAAAACCAAACAAACAAGCAAAACAAAAATACAAACAAACAAACAAAAAACAAGAAACAAAAACAAAAACACATTTTCCCCAAAACGCTGGTGTTTATACAGTCATTTTGAATTACAGCTTTAATGCAGACAGATTATGCAAAGCCTTAAAGTCAATTGTGAATGTAGGTTTACTATATTAAGATTGCATATATTTCTGATGTTTGGTTTAGACGTCAAGTCATTTGCCCGGTTCGACATTACGTGCTATCTTTATGAATAAAACAAGTGTTTCTGTGCTCCTTGGATGTGGCGGGAGGGGAATGTTGGTGTACTTGTATGCTTCGCTGATTGGGTCAGTTTGGTTCTTTCTTTGTGGGTGTTGATGCATTTGTTTTCAAATTTTGAATTCTTAAAGCATGCGTGAATTGAAGATGTAAAATATATGTGATACATATAATTTATAACTTTTTGTATATGATTTCTGGTATTCAGTATTAAAGAACATGATCTCTTCCTTGAAAAATTGTGTACATCAAATGAATAAAATATTACCCAGTAAACATATAAACAGGCTTTAGTTTTCTGGCTGGCCTTCAGAAACTGCAAAGTGTCCTTTTGGTCACCCACCGCGGAAGCTTTCACGTTGTAGCAAGTGGCATGTCTAAATGCAAGAAAAGAGTTAGCTTAAATCTCCAATTACAGTGTCTTTTACACTCGATATGGTGTTATTTATATGTGTGACTCAAAAACCAAAACAGCTTCCATTCACTTACTAATGGAAAAGACGACATATAAACAGGATCTTCAACCAGGCAAAGAAGTACATTACAAAACCATAGATGATAAACTTTAATGTATGGTGATTAAGTTCGGGATAATTGGGCTAAGATCTGACCACTGGACCCTGTGGAAGAAACAGTCTTTGACTGAACAGACCAGCCGATTTTACTACCACTACTACTACTACTACTACTACTACTACTACTACTACTACTACTACTACTACTACTACTACTACTACTACTACTACTACTTATTATTATTATTATTATTAGTATTATTATTATTATTACTATAATCACCCTCATTATTATTATCATCATTATCATCATTATTATACTGTAACTTGAGTAGCGCATGTGCTTTCACAAGCTCCATCACTAAAAATTAATAATATCTATAAAAGGGGAAATGCAATCTAGACAAGGCTCAAGTGAAACTTGTTAAAATATCAGCAACACATGAATAGAGAGAAGCAACTTAGACTTTTTCTTTCAGAGGTTGTATCAAACTGCTCTTAAGTTGTTTATGTAGAACCAATACTTTAATTATTCATGGTGCATACGAAGGCTAATGTGTGACAGAAATTAGAGTGGCTAACGCAACTGCTTCTGTCCCTTCGAAAGATGGTGTTCTGTAATTTGATATTTTCACCATGCTTTACCAAAACATAACGCAGAATATAAACATGTGTACGTTGTTTTTGCAGTTATGTTTAGGTCGATTAAACTTTACGTAATTGTATTTTAGTCAATGGTGTCAACATTTTTTGTGTGTGTGTGTGTGGGGGGGGGGGGGGTAATCAAATTATAATTACATTTCTGGACGCATTTTGCTCCAAGATTTAAACTTGGGGTGTCTCGGTGTTTCTGATAATCACACCTCAAAATTGGTCAAGTTGTTTTGGATGGGGGTTGTTTTCGGTTGTTTTTTGTTTTTGTTTGTTTGTTTGTTTGTTTGTTTTTTGTTGTTGATGTTTTTGTGTTTTGTTTTTCTGTTTTTGTTTGCCCTTTTTTGTTCTGGGTGTTTTTAGGGGTTATTAGAAACTGGCCACACCCCATTTAATATAATCCCAATTAGAATTACTTTAGCTAAATTAAAGCGGTCTTCAAGTTTGTATATTCCAGAACAAGTTTGCAATTTTTCCTAGAGGTTTAAAAACATTTTCTCAACATGGTAAAGAGGGTATGCAAAAACAATACGAAAAGAAATGTAGTATATCTGGTCGGCGCAATGAGATTCATCTCCATTTAAAATTTTAAATAGGCACATTACGTCATGGAATAAACATCTTTCTCGATGCGTGCCTGGCACACCAAAGACAGATTTTGATTAATGGCATGCCTCTCTGACTTTTATAGGAGATATGCATGTTAATTTCCCGCCAGAACTGCAAACCTAATTGCCTAGTCTCGCTTGGCGGTATATGGCGAGATACGGGTCGGTACCTGTGGGAACAAGCGGGATATTACTAATATTTTGGAAGTAAAGAATCCAAATTAAAGGCAGATGAAAATTTTTCTTGACATATATGGCTCGGGAATTTCTAAATGAATACCATTTTGGCATTTGTGAATTTGCATTTCTAAACAAAAAAAAACAAAAAAAGCCAATTTTGTGAGAAATGAACATATGGCCCTGTCTGTGACAGTGATGTGACCCACACGTGCCCCGTGATCGCCTGGCGTCAATCCCGTGCTTTGTGGCGGTAAAATTAATGTGCATACGGCGTATTCGTCATTTTTAATTATTGTAAAGCAGAATATTCAAGGGAAAAGTTGATGTAAACTACATTTGAATCTTGCTTTAAAAAGTTAAAGGCAGAATCATGAGGAGTGCCCTAATCGGACCTGTAACAGGGCCAATATTAAAACCCTTGATTAATAACGTCATCATAATTTATAATATAATCCTATGTAATATAACGTGTGTATGTAGATGTATATTTATATTTTTTTTCAGTTTAAGTTCATTTTAGTAAGTTGTATTTTTTTAAAGTTTAAAGGTTAAATGGGATACTGTGGTTCCTACGGAAACAAGCTGGCTTTGTTCCCTGCATATAGTCAGGAATATATTGTGTTTTGTTCAATTTACTTTATTTATACATGTATTGTATGTTATTTTACAAATTTCTATGACCATGTACCTGATCTTTATGATTAATAGAATAACATCAAAATCATCAGTGCGGGGGGGGGGCAGTTTTACGATAATGCCTGGGACCACAATTTCAAAAGGAATACAAATAAATTGGCCAGACAAAGATTATGGCAGCAGAGGGGAAGTCTTCTAATGCAGCTAGGCGTAACAACATCCCACTGTCTTTATATAATAGCATAGTACCTGTATCTTTTTTGTATGTGAAAATCCACCATTGACCAATTTGGGTCCACATTATATGTGCGGATAAGTTCCAAACAAGTTTGCTTGTTTCCCTTGTCTTCAGTAAGCGTGATGACTGACACACCCGTGACTTCGGAATGAGGGTTGGTGTCGAATACATCAATGGTTACCACAAAATAGATGCAGAAAACAGCCTATACATTAAAAACAATGACAAGCAATTATCGATAGTGGATGTGGAGGCTAACAAATATATTCTCATGACCTGTATCATAAAAATAGATTTTTGTAACTCTGGAGCTGTTCGGATGGAAAGCGTAAATGAAATGTGAAAAGCTGTCTCAAGAGTCATGCCCTCAGCTGTCCCAAGAGTCATGTCATCCATATGCCTACCACGAGGACAACATAATCATATTTTAAATGAGCAGAGGCGCATTAAACTAGTTACTATACTTGAAATATGAGGATTCCATATTGAAAATACTATGTTGTAGGGTTCAGTTCAAAGTTAAATAATAGATTAATACTGGAAAGTAAATCTGGATCATTTTCAGTTTATTAAAGTGGGAAAGCTTTTCACGTGGCACCCACAGAGGATGCACACAGGTACATATTGGATGTTAAGTTGCACATGGTGATTCAATCATACATACATACATACATACATACATACATACATACATACATACATACATACATGTATGCCTGCATGCATGCATGCATACATACATACATACATACATACATACATACATACATACATACATACATACATACATACATACATAAACGAATGCTTATAAAAAAGGTCAGAATTAGCTCTAAGGTGTGTGTTTTTGGCCCAATACGCAACTGAATACACAAACATTTCGAGGGATAGAGCTGTGTATTCCCATTGGTTTATATTTAAAGCAACCTTAAACAAACTTTTCACTTTTGCAGCTGTGGATATATGATTTTTGCGAGGTATTTAGTTATGCATCTTGATTTACTGTCAGAAATTTGGTGTCTGTATGTGAAGTTGTTTTCAAGTTATTAAGATGCAAATTACAATTTAAAGTAATGGGAATACACAAGCCTAGTCTTTTACTGACTGTAGTGCCCTCTTTAGGCAGTTATTGAACCTTCTGTTCTTGCCCTTGCCTATTGGCCATAGACCACAGTTACAAATCCTTCTATTTTTCATATTAGCATTTTTCAGTCTAAAAAATCAGCATTTTAGTATTTTGAAATTCCGTGAACGGCATTTAACAGATAAAAATGTCAGAAAAATATGGACGGATTTTTGTGATGCAATTCCCGGCTCGTTAATTTGTGATAATTGAAATACGAAACAACACCTGGATGTCAGCTTTATACAGGTGTATGAACTGTGCTCTTGCCAGGGTCACATCATTGTCCTTCCCCACCATAAAGTTCCCACTTGGCCTGGAAGAAAGTGCACCTAAATGACTTCCAATGAAGCAACTCTGCGATGCAGCAAACCTGACTTAGCTAACTTTATTTAAACAGAAGCTACAGCATGCTGAAAACACAGTATTTTCACAATTACGCACTATCTCCGTTGGGATGCGCAACCAGCCAATCACAACTGTAGTCTGTAACCTATTCTATGCATATATATTTGCTAAGCACGAAGCAGATGTACAAGTTACAAGCTTCTATTTGATACCTACCGATGTGATTACTCCTGCTAGGAATAAGCGTTTTGTTGATATACTTATCATCATTCCTCGCTGATTATGGAGTCCGTATTCGTGAGTTCCTGAAGCAAGACCTGAACAAGAAAAACACTAGCGTACGCGTAAAAAGTTGGCAATGTTGACGGCGGAAAAGTAGTTCAAGGTAGTTACCGAGGAACAGTGTGCACATGCACTGCGAGTGTTAAAAAGAACTAGGTTATAAAAAAGTTTTCGCATCACACCTGGATGAGCACAGCGCATAAGCGTAAACAGCTGCATTGTTCCCACTGTATGCAGCAAAATTGTCAGGGATCAGTTCTGTCCACAACTCGATATGGCAAATGTTTCCAAAGTTCTGTCAGTACTGCGCTTGTTAATTAATAAATTCTAGAGCTAGCCCGTTCAAATTATACTAAATAGTAGTCATTTATGAGGTTCAGATTAAGTTCGAAGACCAGCAACCTTGATCTAATTGCCAAAATCACATACCCATTATCGTGAGTTTTACATTTAACACCTTTAATTTCATAAACAGAAACTTTCTTTTTCTAATTTTTTTTTTTTTTTTTTTTTTTTTTTGCTTGATTTACAGAAATTGGTGACTTTTTGTCCCCGTTTCTGGATTTCAAAACCTGGCAGGTCCACATATATACAATTTTGCTTGAGTGGACTCACTCAATCCATACAAAACCCCGTAAACAGACCCAACTGAGTGGAACCACTCTCTTGGACCTCCTTTATCAGTTTCAAAGGCATCAATGAGTGGAAACACTCGACCCAACTCGCACAAGAAATCCAAAACGAGGTCCACATGAGGGAAAATACTCACTAAGACCTGGTCTATATCTATATTAAAGCCTTGGATGAGTTGAAACACTCAGTTGGCACTACTATAGTCACAAATCAGTTCCAAAGGAGGAAAAACACTCAGCACAGTACCAAATCCTGCCTAGTTGAGTAATAACACTCAAACGATTCAAACATGTTATTTATTATCCAAATGAATGTAATGACTTTAGAAGACATTTGAGTCTGTTGTCAAACTAAAGCAAAACCCAATAAAAAACAAAAGAAAAAACTAAACAAGTAAACAAAAGCAAAAATTTAAATAAAAAAAAAAAAACTCGGACAACACATCTCAAGGTGTGAAAATACTCCTTTGAATGTGTGCTTGGTCTAAATAATAGCCCTTCCTGAGTGAAGACGCCCAACCAGTGAGTGCAGAATTGTTGCTAAAATGAATGAATGAAGATCGCTGAAAATATCCATTTGATACACCAAAGATTTGATGTTTGGTCTGCACGCAAATGATGAGTGTATAAGAGTTCGATCATAGCAATGATGCTCATTTTTAAAAAAATTTACATGTGACCTCTAAAGGTCAAAGGTCAAGGTCATTTGGACTTTTGAATGTTTCATCAGTCATAACTTGGCCAATTTCCATCCAATTCTAAACATGTTGTACTCAAATTGTAGGTATTGCAACACTGTACATTTTTATAAGAATATATAACCTGAAAAGGGCAAAGGACAAGGTCATTTCCCTATTTGAAAGTTTCATCCTGCAAGAACTTGGTCACTTTTCATCCAATTTGGTTCATGTTGGGCTTAAACTGTGGGTATTGTAACACTGCGCAATTTACATCATTTGGACTTTGAAATTTGCATGCAGCCATAAGCTTAATGCAATGTGAAGTACCAAAAGATAAAAGTTGTAGCATTTAATATTTACAACTTTTGAAAGCACACAGACAAAATTTCCTTTCAAGCAAATCTTCTTTTCTAGTTTCTTTCTTTCTTTCTCTCTCTCTTTCTCTCTGTGTCTCTTTCTTTCTTTCTTTCTTTCTTTCCTTTCCAGGTAAATTTGTCCGACATATCATTTGAAAAGTATTACATGTAAAAACTCAAAACTTGGCACAATTATACTTCTATGGATGAAGTCTGGCATTTTTATAATGAAAGGTCATGCTTTTCAAAATAATGTAAATGAGGGCTAATAAAAGTTTTAAATCTTCAATATCTTATGTACTATAGTAGATGTGGTTCCGAGTGTATAGGAGTTCGATCATAGCAAGGTAAAGGTCATCTCAAATATCAAGGTCATGTCAAGGTCAAAGGTCAATTTTCAGCCAAAATGTCATTTTTGAGGTCAAGGTTCATTTCAGGAGGAGGTCATCTCAAGGTCAAATGTCATTTCAAGGTCAGAGGTGGTGGCTAGCCATAACTTGGTCAATTTTTGTCCAATTTTGATCATGTTGGTCATGTCAAGGTCAACGGTTCATCTTAAGCCAAAATGTCATTTTTTAAGGTCAAAGTTCACTTCAGGTAGAGGTCAACTCAAGGTCAATGGTTATCTCAAGGTCAAAGGCCACTTCCGATGATGGCTCTCTTCAAGCAATAACTTGGTCAATTTTTATCATGTTGGGCTCAAAATGTAGCTATTGTAACACTGCACATTTTTCAGCTTTACGGTCAAGGTAATTTGGACATTTGAAAATTTCATCCAGTTATAACTTGGCCAATTTCTATTCGATTCTTATCATGTTGTACTCAAATTGTAGGTATTGCAACACTGCTCACTTTTATAAGAACATGTTACCTCAAAAGGGCAAAAAGCTTAAGGTCGTTTGGCCCTTTGAAAGTTTCATCTTACCATAACTGGGTCAATTTTCATCAGATTTGGTTGATGCTGGGCTTAAATTGTAGGTATTGTAACACTTCCCATTTTACATGTGACATGTAAGGGTCAAAGGTCAAGGTCATATGGACTTTGAAATTTACATGCAGCCATAAGCTTAATGTAATGTGAAGTACCAAAGGATAAAAGTTGTAGCATTTAATATTTACAGTATTTAAACAGACAGATTTGTTTTGAAGCAAATATTCTTTTCTAGTTTCTTTCTTTCTTTCTTTTTTTCTTTCTTTCTTTTTCTTTCTTTCTTTCTTTCTTTCTCTCTTTCTCTCTCTCTCTCTCTCTCTCTCTCTCTCTCTCTCTCTCTCTCTCTCTCTCTCTCTCTCTCTCTCTCTTTCTTTTTGACCCTCGAATGTTTTCCGACACTTTTCTCGAACACTATTATACATAGAAACTCCAAACTTGGCATGATTGTACCTCCGTACAAGAAGTTTGACCGTTGTATACAGAGGAATGAGGATGTTTAAAATTATGCAAATATGGGGCATTTGGGATTTTAAATCTTGAATATCTTCAAAAGTATAATAGATAGAGATGGCTTTCCACCTTCTACTAGGGTTTTTTAACCAATGCGCATCTAATGAATTTAAAACAAAAGTTGTAGCAATTTAAATCATGCTAATAGCAGCATTAGAAAATTAAAAACTTAAATATCTTCAAAACGTTTATAGATAGAGATGCCATTTCAACTTCAACTAGGTGGTGGTTGACCATTGTGCATGTAATGAATCTAAAATAAAAGTTGTAGCAATTTAAATTATTCTAATTAGCAGTATTCGAAATGTTCAATCTTGAATACTTTCAACACTATAATAGATAGAGTTGTCATTCTAACTTTTAGTAGGGGGTTGTTGAACATTGCGCACCAAATGAATTAGAAATAAAAGCTGTAGCAATTTAAATTATGCTAAATAGCACCATTACAAATTTAATATCTTGAATAACTTCAAAGCTATAATAGATAAAGATGCCATTCCATCTTCTACTCCTGTGTTATGGAATAGTTGTACATTGCCATACCAATATGCTTTGAAGACACACACACTGATTTGCTATGCAGCAAATCATCTTTCCTAGTTTTGTTTTGTTTTTGTTAATATTTGGTATTGTATGAACATGAACCTCACTCCCCTACCCCAGCCAACACGCACAGAGGTTGAACACATGCATACAGGATTGCATATTTCTAAAAAATATCTCACCATGAATATGAAAAATTTAAATATTCCAGCTAGTCTTCATGTCATTTTTAAATGATTATGTCAACCTGGTCAAATTTTGTGCTGTAGATAAAGCTACATTTTCTGTTGTTGTTGTTGTTGTTGTTTTTTTGTTGACAATATCAAAACATTATTACCACTAATTTCCATAATAACGCCTCAATCCTCAGCCATATACAACGAATTATCTAAATTTTAAGCCAGTGATAGTAGACTTTCTGTGATACTGACTAGCCGGCCGCTCATATACGTTAGCAAGTGCACATATTTAAGATTCTGTCAATGCATATATGCAAACAGGTATGTTTCATTCTTTTATGTTTCATTCAACGTTGACTGTTTCCAATGAAAATACAAGTGGTGCTTACCCTGAGAAAATAAAATGTTTGATCTAAGATTTCAATCAAAATTTGGACAAAATCAGAATCATAATGTATTCCTATCATTGCCCATTTTGACAGTCCGTAACCAAGGAGGGTAGAGAGAGAAACCAAAGTATTGAATTAGTTGTAGTTTTTTTATGTGATGGGTATAAATATTTTAATGTATTTCATTAAATAAAAATGCAGTCGTGAAATCATCAATTTTAAATTTTTGCATTGAGCATTGTTTCAAATTAAGACACAACCAACACGTTTACCATTAACATTGAAATGCCCCAAAAGTCATGCAAACTACTGGCTGTAACCAGGGAAATGCTCCTCTGGCACTTCCCTGCTTTAACTATGTGATTTACTTTTTCGAATTAGCCCCCCCCCCATTTTTTGTTTTGTTTTTGTTTTTGTTTTTGTTTTGTTTTGTTTTGTTTTGTTTTGTGTTTTGTTTTTTGTTTTTTGTTTTGTTTTTTGTTTTGTTTTTTGTTTTGTTTTTTGTTTTTTGTTTTTTGTTTTTTTGTTTTTGTTTTTTTTTTTTTTTTGTAAACGGTTTACGGGCTAGATGACCAAAATTTGAAAGTAGGAGAGATCCTAAAAAGTCAGAGATAATGTAGATTGAGAAGAATGTTCGTTGGGTTAGCTCTGTGAAGTTATGTGATTTGGTGAATTTATTAACCTTGTATTCTAAAGTTTGTGTATTAGGAAGAAACAGATGAGAGCTGCTTATACCTTGGAAAAGTGTAAGTTAACGAGATGTTAAATGCCTTTTCTATAGGTCTGTAGGCTATTTTTTTTTAAAAAGGAAGAAAAACATTATAATGTTTGTAATCAAAAAAATAATCTGGCCTTGTATACATAAAGAAGGCTATCATTAAAAGCTTGGTTTGTGTAAGTCATCTTGAAAGGCGTCCAATTAGTAACTTGTTATGATGCCCCTGCAGGTAATATGAAATTACTAGTGCGAGAAAGGGATACATTGCCTAGTATACTACATTCAACTCTGACATTAGCTTGAATTGTGCCAAATGATAAACAATAAATATGTAACACTGACAAGTGAACATATTGTTTTTTACTGTAAATGACCTGCTCTTTTGAATAATATTGTCAATTTCCAAATATTTTCTAGTTTTGGTGACTTAGTCTGTATGAATTTAAAATGGGTGCAAAATTCAAACCAAAATAATATATATTGTATACATTTGTTCCTCAAGGACTTTATTTAGCATGTATATCAATGTATATACTAATAATACAGTAGAACATTCATTTAAAATCCCCCATAAAGAGACCACTCCCTATTGCAACCAACTTTTTATAATCCCACTTCTGTTGACATTAACAGTGTGTCTGAGCTAGTGAGACCTCTAAAATGAACCCTTTTAGTCATTCACAATAGCTTCAATGTGAGTTGCTCCTGCTGTTGGTTTTGACCAAACCCCTATCCCTGTGAGGTTTTGTTGGACCAAGAAAAAAAATTCCTTCATAAAAACTACTTAAAATACTCAAATATGAGAGATTTTGAATAAAATCATAAAAACTTTAATTTCTAGCATACTTCAAAATAAACCTAACGGTAGTGATACATCAACTAACATCAAATCCTGTGAGGTTAGTGGTTCATCACTGCACAATAATTAATTCTCCAGAAAAATAAAGTTTCGTTAAATAACCAGTATTTTAAGTCGTCATTAGGAAGAAAATTTGGTGACGTTCAAGAAAATCCACCCACGTCTATGTGGAAGTTTGTATGGTCATGTGGAATAACATGAAATGTAAAACTGACGTCGTTGTACATTAAGGGATATATAGGGTCATGGGTCTCTTTACATGGTAAAACAAACTGTAATCAGTTTTCCATATTAAAACTACTCCCAGCTAAATTTTTATTGGATGATCATGAATATTATGAACATTTTACCTCGCATACTATAATTTAACACAAAATCTAGTAAAAGTCCTACTGATAGTGTTCATTTTGCACGTTGAGTTGTTAATATTTCAGTTTCACAAAAATGAAGCTGGTTGCTCGTCAATGTTGAAACGGCAAACTTCATTCTAATCCATTGTACCATTTCTTTGTGAGATGATAAATATGTACTTGTGCAGTCATGAATTACTAAATCTACTCAATTAAAACCTCCCCTTGCATAAGACAGCACACCATTTCGCAGTCCTCTTTTTTATATTTATATTTTATTCATAAGTGTGTTTCGACTGGAGAGTTAGCAAACAACAATTGAATCTATGCTTTTACTGACAAATTATGTTTACACTACTGCAACCCTTGTCAGCATATGAATTCAAGTTGCACGTCATTCGCGGCCCTGCAGAATGTATGTGTTTAAATTCCATATTATTGTGCATGAAATGTAAAGTTTATGATTAAAATGTACCAATATGCAATACAACACATATGCATGGAGATGAAGCATGCGATCCATAGTTCAGTCTGTGAAATATAGCTGAAGGGGATCGGGTGCAGGTAAAACTGCTGCTTAATCTTATATATATATATTTTTTTAATATATGATCCTACAACCGAAGGCTAAATCTGAAATTTAAAGTATTTTTGCAGAAATCCTCCTTAAAGTCTTAATTTCCTGAGTTCATCATTTAAATCTATAGTTGATTATTTTGCTGAGTATTATTAACTTTAGTGAATAGGTTATGTGCAAAGCAGCAGAACATCGTGTATAAATACAATTAAAAGGCAATCAGAGATTGCTAGATCTATGCCCCCCTCGCCTTATTTATAACCTTGCTAATTACAGGTCTCATTTTAGAATGAATGCAGTTAATAAAAATAGGCTATCACTGTGACCCAGATACTTGACATACTGACCTACTTTTTTGTACGACACACTCTTGTGTCCTGATACATATGTTTGTAAAGTTTCATGATTCTGAGTCGAAGAACAACTGAGCTGCAACCCAGGAATGAATTGGAATGTAGTTTTACATATGTATCACCGTGACCCAGATACTTGAACTATTGACCTACTTTTGTTTCATGACACACTTTCAGGTCGAGATACATGTATGTGTGAAGTTTCATGAAACTATACTGAACCAAACAAATACCGCAACTTTTTCATTTGGGTTTATTTTCACATTGGAACTGTATTTAAAGTTCAGAAATATATGAACCGTTGTGAAATCAGTCTAAAATAAGGTACCAAGTAGTGTGACCTCAAGGTCGAGTTCCCTGACCTTGCCATGGGGTCATTGTCATGAATCAAGAGTGACTACAGCAGGCTATTTTACGCAAGTCTCTGACACCTGAAATTAAGGTTGCCAAGTCTTTGATTCTGGGACAGGAAAAGGCCACATTGAAATCAGCCCAAGCGTAACTGTGTGCGAGGATATGAGGCTTTCAAAGTTTAGTGGTTGTGCTGAATCAAGGACAACTGCAGGATTCAGTGTTACTCACATGACTAAAACATTCGCACCTTTACTAGTTGGGTGTAGCCACTCATGGACAATAAAAGGGCAGCATGGGATTCATTTGGCACAGCATTCCAAGAACTATGGGTCGATTATCAACAGTAGATCGGGAGAGAGGAATTGGCATGCTACAGGCTGGTTTATCTGCAGCAGAGGTGGCAAGAAGACTGCAAGTCCACAAATCCACTATATCCAGACTTGCTACAAGATTCCAGGAGACTGGGGCCACAGCTGATAGACAGCGTCCTGGGAGACCAAGCGAAACAACACCTGCACATGACAGACACATCAGGGTGTCACATCTGTGGAACAGAAGTCGATCAGCCACTAGAACTGCACAACAGACACCTGGCAGAACCAATAACAAAATATCTGCCCAGACAGTCCGTAATAGACTACAAGAACACCATCTACACGCCAGGCGTCCTTACAGGGGTCAAATTTTGACACAGGCAAGAAGGCAAGCCCAACGACAATGGGCTACTGCCCATACTCGCTGGACCGATCAACAGTGGAGGGATGTGCTATTCACCGATGAATCCGGCTTCACCCTGTATCATGCAGATGGTAGGACACGTGTTTGGCAACGAAGGGGAGAATGCTACTCAGATGCCTGTGTGCTGGAAACAGATCGATTTAGAGGTGCATCAGTGATGGTGTGGGGTGGAATTTCATTCACAGCCAAAACCCAGCTAATCTTCATTGAAGGCAATCTTAACGCTGCCCGTTACAGGGATGAGATCCTTCAGCCTGTTGCTGTCCCTTTCATTAGACACCACCAACTCCACTTGCTTCAACAGGACAATGCTCGGCCCCATGCCGCTAGACTGACGATGGATTTTCTGCAAGGAGAAGGAATTAACGTTTTGCCATGGCCAGCCTTCTCACCTGATATCAATCCCATTGAGCATCTTTGAGACTACCTTGACCAGCGTGTTCGGAGACGGGATCCAGTGCCCGCCAACCGCCAGCAGCTTCGCCAGGCTCTTCAAGAAGAGTGGGATCGTGTGCCCCGGCAGATGGTGCAGCGGCTAGTGTCATCCATGCGCCAACGTTCCATAGCAGTTACAGATGCTGATGGTGGTCACATACAGTATTAGTGGACATGCCAATTTGTGAACTTTACAAATCAATGTTGCCTGGTTTATTGCCAGCTGGTCGCTCCCTCGTTGACAGTTTCAGGTTTTTGTTTTTCACATGTTATGCCAAAAAGACTGCAGAATATGGATCTAATTTGTTTCTGTGATATGAAAGTAACAATAAATATTTAAGTTAAAAAGTTTAAGGGTTGCGTTATTTGTTTGGTTCAGTATAAGTTAAATAGTAAAGGATTTATAGCCCCGATATGGTTTTACAAGAATATGTCACTGTGATCCAGATACTTGACCTAATGACCTACTTTTGGTACATCACACACCCTTATATACAGAATCAGTGTGTGCAAAGTTTCATTATAATAAGTGGGAGGACAAGCGAATTGTAGCCCTGACACAAATAATGGAGACCCAGATACTTGACCTAGTGACCTAATTTTGTTTCATGACACACTTTATTGTCAAAATGTGTGTGTGTTTGTGAATTTTCATGAAACTTAGTTAGACAATAAAAGAATTATAGCTCTGGCACGATTTTATAAGGATATGCCAACGTGATCCAGATACTTGACCTAATGACCTACTTTTAGTTCATGCCACTCCCTTATGCGTAGTTGCACCTGTGTGTAAAGTTTTGGTAATCTAACTTAAAGGACAACAGAATTACAGCCCGGCCATGAAGCGTTGTGTAGCTTTACTTGATTCTGTCACGCTGACCCAGATACTCTATCTGGTGACCTACCTTCGGTACATGAAACACCCTTATGTGTAGATGCATCTGTGTAAAAATTCATTAATCTAAGTTACATATAGTAAAGGAATTATGTATAATACGGACACGATTTTACAAGAATATGTCACTGTGACCCAGATACTTGACCTAGCGACCTAATTTTGGCACATGACGCACACTTATGTCAAGATTCACCTATGTTTAAAGTTTCATTAATTTAAGTTTAGGTATAAGCGAATTATAGACCAGACACATTTGCAGACAGATGGACAGTCAGGGACGCATGAACACGCGGATGGATGAAAAAAGCCATTTCTGTTTGCCGATCCTCCATAAGGAAAGGGGCATAACGAGTAAAAATTATATAATGGAGTCCATTTTAAAACTAATGCAAAAGGATGATTTGGGATTTGACAAGGATTTAAAAGACCAGCCGTAAATTTCAGATCTTCAAAGTCCATAATTTTTGTAATGGAACTTTCAAGTGTTTACAGACAGTGTATGAACCAAGTCGACTGTATTATGCATCCAAGGTCCGTTATCTGTTTATTTCTGTGTGCCAACCCAGATCTTACTTTATTTTCTTTCTTTCTTTCTTTCTTTCTTTCTTTCTCTCTCTTTCTTCCTTTCTTTCCAGGTGAATTTGTCAGACATTCGATTTGAAAACCATAATATGTAGAAACCCCACACTTGGCATGATTATACATCCACACATGAAGCATTTAATTTCTGTAAAGACGTTCAACGGTTTTGAAAATAATGCAAATTAGTGTCATTTGAAAATTTAAATCTGAATGTCTCCCAAAATCATTATAGGTACAGAAAACCAATCCAAATTCAATGAATATGTTTGTACCACTGCACATTTTTGTAATTTACATGCGACCTGTAAAGGTAAAAAATCAAGGTCATTTGGACCTTTAAAATTTTCATCCAGCCATAACTCTGTCAATTTTCATCGAATTTTAACCATGTTGGACCCAAATTGTAGGTCATGCAACATATTGCATATGTTTGTAATTTACAAGTAACGTCTGAAGTTCAAACATCAAGCTCGTTTTGACCTTTGAAATTCTCATTTAGCCATCACTTCCTCAATTTCTAATCCAACTTTGATCACGTTCGACTCAAATTGTAGCTATTATAACACTGCACATTTTATTTATTTACATGTGACCTCCAAAGATCAAAGGTCAAGGTTATCTGGACCTTTGAAAGTTTCTTCCAGCCATGACTTGGTCAATTTTCATTCAATTTTAATCATGTTGGGCTCAACTTGTAGATATTTCAACACTGCATGTTTTTTTGATACAGGTGACCTGTAAAGGTCAAAGGTCAATGTCATCTGGACCTTTGGAAGTTTCATCTAGCCGTACATGCTTGAAACTGTCCCTTAGAACTGGAGGAAGTAGTTATATGTTCAGGCACAGCATGCCGTCCAGATTTATCACTGATACACAATTAAGTGGAGAGGCATTTAAGTGACCCAGTACCTAGATAACAGCCGATGTTGATCAATTACTTTCAAATTGTGTACCCTGCTGTTCTTGTCAGCATAATAAGCAAAATATGCATGCCAAGGAACATATAAAAGCTTAACCTAGACCTCCTATTGTACCCGACCCGACTTTTATCTACTAGAGATATGGGGCTATCCATTTCTAAAGCAGTGTTTCCATCATTTAACTTGATCAACTTTTATTCGATTTGGTTCATGTTGGGCTTCAATTGTAGGTATTGTAACACTGTGTATTTTTGTTATTTACATATGACCTCTAAATATCAAAGGTCAATGTCATTTGTACCTTGAAATTTACATCCAGCCATCAGTTTAATCGAATTTAAAGTACCACAGGACAAAAGTTGTAGGAATTGATATTTACAACTTTTGAAGGCACACAGACATGTTTGCTTTGAAGCAAATCTTCTTTTCTAGTTTGCTCCTACATCTTGTCCCTGTCATAGTGGTATCACTTAACAATTGAGATACTAAATGATCACCCTGAGATATAAACTGTTTATTAGGTACTACACGTGTTTTTGTTTTACTTAATTTTTCGCACATACAAACACATGCAACTTCTATTGAAGTTATGTTTTTGTTTCAGATTTGATGGGTACCTGTGGTTTTGTAGTCCTTTGACCAGGATCACCGAGAAACGTCCTCTTTTGTGTCACTGTGATATAAATATAGCCAGTGGTTTGGTGCACTGATACACTGAGTCCGGTTGCATCAAATTTATAAGTAAGTCAAAACAATCTCCAGCTTCCCATGTAATGGGCAGTGTTATACCAGTGTTATGGGGATGTGTGTGTGTGTGTGACTGTACTGTTTAGTGATAAGGTAATAATATAAGCAGTGGTCCCAGGAGGCTGTGGAGGGTGTCTGATCTCCATACTCAATGTGAGGATGGAATGACCCGGATATTCGTATACACAGGCATCAAGACAGCGCTCCTGTTAATTCATTGCATATAAGAATTCCTTTATGGCTTGAAAATGTTCTGCCTGTGTCCAGTTTACACTATCGCTTGTCATAAGACCTCTGTCTGATGTGTGAGACCACCCTCTCATGAGAGACTTGTCTTAACAATTTCGACGTGTTTTGCTTTATATGCAAATTGACCTGTCAGGAGGGACCATGTGTCCCTTTAGTGTTGAAGTGTTAGGTAATCATCTCTGTCTGGTGACAGCCATAGAGGGACTATTGTATACCAATGGCCGATAGAGCTGAATTGGACATAACCTAAAATTGACCTGATAACTGCTTATTTCTTCTATCTGACACATATGGCAATGCGAATACACACTTTTGTGATTTACTGTGTGGGCTGGAGGTGGGGAATGTGTTCAAGAAATATGCATCAGGAATTAAACTCGGGAGGGGGGGCAGGGTCATTTGGCCATTCTCCCCCCCCCCCCCCCCACGGTGGCGGTTGCGTGGCCAGCTGAATTGGTCACATGGTGGCAAACATTTTATAGACTGTCATGCTTCACATTTTACCCAGCTTATCACACTCCCAGATGAGGGCCATGTCTTATAGCCAAACGTTTTGCTGGTTTGTTCTCAATTGTTTATACTAGGTGAATGTTTAAAAATTTAGCTACAGCCATATCGTCAGTATTTCTTCGCTTTTGCGCTCATTTATATCTGTGGACTGGAAAAACACGTACAAAACTAGAAAAGATGATTTGCTGAATAGCAAATCAATGTGTGTGTCGTCAAAGCATATTGGTATGGCAATGCACAACTATTCCTTAACACAGGAGTAGAAGTTGGAATGGCATCTTTATGTATTATACCTATGAAGTTATTAAAGCTTTAAAATTTCTAATGGTGCTATTAAGCATAGTTTAAATGGCTACAACTTTTGTTTTTAATTCATTAGGTGCGCAATGTAAAAATACAGCGCAAAAATATTCTCCCCTCTTGAACTGAATGATGAAAGGTGAACAATCCCTTATATACAAATGACCCAGACTTTCAATATTTCAGTGATATATGTTCTAATCCCCTTTCAGATAGCCCCTACTATACAGAAAACAGTTTTAATGAGATAAATAATGAAATGGCTGTTTCCCAACTTTCCATATTGCACTTAAATATACGATCTCTACAGTCCAATTTTACTACCCTTGAGTCCTACTTAGAAGCCTTGAGCAACAAATTTTAGTGTTTATACACCAACCGAAACCTGGTTGAATAAAACTAACGTGGATCTATTTAATTTGGATGGCTATACACACTTTGCCCAAACCAGACACTATAAAAAGGGAGGTGGTGTTTCCCTGTTTTTTAAACAACATCTGCAGCTGCATGAACGGAATGACCTGAATTTGAATCACCACATGTATGAGTCACTTTTTTATTGAAGTTGAAAATATACTGAAAGGCAATGAGCAAAATGTAATTGTAGGCGTTGTGTATCGCCCCCCAAACACCTGTGTCACAGATTTTAATGACTATATCAAAGATGCTATGGAAAATCTTACAAATAAGGAGAAAAAAATATGCTATCTAATAGGTGATTTTAACATTGATCTCATAAAACACGACAGTCATATACGTACAAATGAATTTTTGGTTATAATTATATGGAAACAAGAGTCACATCCACCTCAGCAACACTAATTGACAATATCTTTACAAATGAATATGGTGAAGAAAGTTCTACATATAGTGGAATCTTGTACTGCGATATGAATGACCACTTCCCAGTATTCCATATTACAATGCATGAAGAAATCACTAAGAAGCCCGTTTTTAAGACTAAACGAATTATCAACCATTTCACTCTTTCGAGATTAAAGCAGTCACTTCAACAAATTGATTGGAGCAATACCACTAGCGCGACCTGTGCACAATCTGCATACTCAACATTTCATGTATCATTTTCCTATAATTATAATAAATACATTCCAAAGGTCGAATACATATTCAGAATAGAAAAATATAAGCCATGGATATCAGCATGTTTACTCAAATCTATAAAACATAAACATGAACTATACATTCAATTTCTTTACGGCGACATAGATAAAAGAATATACACTGCGTATAAAAATAAGTTGAATCACCTACTTCGTATCTCTAACCGTCAATATTATATAGGCCTAATGGAACAAAATAAAAACAATTTAGCTAAGTCCTGGAGAATTATAAAACAAATTATAAATAAAAGGAAAAACAATGTAACCTCAAACTCTCAATTTATACATGATGGTAAACTTATTGAAAATTCACATGATATAGCAAACTCATTGAATGATTGTTTTATCGATGTAGGACCGATACTGGCTCACGAAATACCACAAACAAATAAATGTGCAAGAGAATACTTGCCCGTACCAATGCTCAAATCATTATTTTTATTCCCTGTAACGGAGGAGGAAGTTATGTCGCCAATTACTACGTTGAAATATACTAGTCCACGTTGGGACGAGGTTGATAGTAGGGTAGTCAAAGAAGTAGCTATAGAAATTACAGAACCCTTAATATATATTATAAACCAATCTATAATTACAGGTGAAATTCCCTCAGAGCTCAAAGTGGCTAAAGTTACGCCTATTTTCAAAGCCATAGACGCTAAAGCATTCTCTAATTATAGGCCCGTCTCAGTTTTGCCAATATTTTCAAAACTACTGGAAAGAGGAATATATAAACGTCTAATTACATTCCTTAATGAAAACAAAATATTATATGACTATCAGTTTGGATTTCGGGAAGGTTATTCCACTGAATTGGCACTCATGCTGTTTTTAGACAAGGTCACAAACTCTCTTGAAAATAAAGAATTTGTAATTGGAATATTTTTGGATCTATCCAAAGCGCTCGACGCTATTAAACACAAAGTTTTATTGGAAAAATTAGAATCTTATGGAACTCGGGGTATTGCGTTAACCTGGTTTAGAAATTATATATCTAATAGAAGTCAATTTGTAATCTATAATGGGGAATGTTGTACTCATCAGACTTAGAAATGTGGTGTACCACAAGTATAAGTTTTAGGACCATTGTTATTTTTACTTTATATGAATGATTTATATCTAGTATCAGATGAATTATCTTCTCTTCTGTTTGCAGACGATACCACCTTTCTTATTACAGGGAAAAAACCTAAACAAGTAAATGATATATTTAACAATGAAATGGGGAAAATATCACAATGGTTCAAAGTGAACCAATTATCTGTAAACTTAAAAAAAAAACAATTATATGTTATTCCATTCATTCAGCAAATCAAAATTTATAAATGATCGATATCAAATTTGGATTGAAGATAACAAAATAGAGAAGGTTAATGTAACAAAATTTTAGGTGTGCTAATTGACGAAAATCTTAACTGGAAACGACATATTGAATACACTGCCAATAAAATAGGAAAAGTCGTTGGAATTTTGGTTAAAGCAAGATTTTATTTATGTAGAAAAACTTATGTGAATCTCTATTACACATTTGCTTGTCCATATTTTCTTATTGCACCATATTATGGTCATCTACTTACCCTTGAAATTTAAAAATATTAGAACGTCTCCAAAAGAAGATAATCAGAATAAAAACTTTCTCCCATCCTCAATCCCATAGTTTGCCATTATTCAGTACCCTAAATATTATGCCTTTTCCAAAAATTAATGTTTATCTAACAGGTATATTCATGCATAAGCATAAGACTAACAAGTTACCAATAATCTTCCATAATTTTTTCACACTTAATACAGGGATACATACACATAATACCAGACTAAAACACAAATATCATGTAAAAACCGTCAAATGTAATGGATCAAAATTTAGCATAAAATATCATATACCTTCAGTTTGAAATGATATACCAGGATTTCTAACAGACATCCCCAATAACAATTTATTCAAAAAGAAATATATATTTATATATATATATATATATATATATATATATATATATGTATATATATATATATATATATATATATATATATATATATATATATATATATATATATATATATATATATATATATATTGCAAACAAGTTAGAACATTACGTAAAGGATTGTAAAAAAACATAAGTACGAATTTTTGTTCCATTTGTTATGAAATACAACTAAGAATGTTACGTAAAGGATTGTAAACGATATTAATATATATGTATTTTTTCCACTTGTTATCATGTACAGGTGCATTGTAAAATTGTTTGATTACTTTTGATACTGTTTTTGCAAAACTAATTATATAGACTTTATTGTAATAGGGACCCATCTTCATTCCTCTGCATAAAAAGGTCAAGCTCCTTGTATGGAAGTACAATCATGCCAAGTTTGGAGTTTCTATGTATAATAGTGTCAGAGTAAAGTGTCGGACAAATTTACTGATGGAGAAGAAAGAAAGAAAGAAACCAGAAAAGTGTGTGTTGACACTCACACTTTATGTGTCAAATATGCCTTGAGTGTTTTCCTGCATCCCACTGCGGAACCTGTTAAGTAGTTTTTTATGACCAACAAACAAACAAACAAACAGACAAACAAACAGCACATCATTTGCATTTTTTATTGTGGGATGTGGGTGAAAGAAACCTCATGAAGGGTGTATAGAGAATGACTTTACGTATCACACATAACAAGTTGTACACAAACCTGAGTAGGGGAGCCAATTGGAGCCCAAATGGATTGTAGTCTTGAATGGAAAATATGGGAATGCTGGTCCTGTGCAGTCGTATTTAACAGAGATTAACTACATTGCCACGTTTTAATGGCACTTTCGTACACCACAGACTTTGCGTAGTAAACAAAGGGCATTCATGTGTTCTCGTCTTCTGACAAGGGCTTTCCAACAATTTGAAATGGAAAGAACTTGATGAGTTTTACCCAATCCAGGGCAATTGTGCTGAAAAGCGTATTTTAAACACCAGGAGACAAAGGCAGTTATGTAAGAATTTTAGGCGATCAAAAGTCTATAGCAGGGGTCAATTTAAAGCGGAGTCAGAGGGGTCCTGACCCCCCCCCCCCGCCTTTTTGTCCACAAAAAAAACTACAAAAGAAGATTTGCTTCAAAGCAAATCTGTCTGTGTGCCTTCCCAAGTTGTAAATATTAAATGCTACAACTTTTATCCTTTGGTACTTCCGATGGCATTAAGCTTATAATTGGATTCAAATTTCAAAGTCCAACTGACCTTGACATTTGACCTTTACAGGTCACATTCAAATTACACAGTGTTACAATATCCACAATCTAAGCCCAACATGAGTCGAATGGGATGAAAATTGAAAGTTATGGCAAGATGAAGCTTAAAAGGGGCCAAATGCCCTTGACCTTTGCCCTTTTGAGGTTACATGTTCTTTTAAAAATGTGCAGTGTAGCAATACCTACAATTTGAGTGCAACATGATTAGAATTGGATGAAAATTGGCCAAGTTATGACTGGATGAAACTTTCAAAGCGCCTCATGACCTTGAACTTTGAACTTTAGAGGTCACATGTACTTTCAAAAATGTGCAGTGTTACAATAGCTACAATTTGAGCCCAACATGATCAAAATTGGATAAACATTGACCAAGTTATGGCTAGAAGAAACCACCATTGAAAGTGGCCTTTGGCCTTGAAATGACCTTTGACCTTGAGAAAACCTCTATCCGATTTAAACTTTGACCTCAAAAATGATATTTTGGCCTAAAATTGACCTTTCACCTTGACATGACCCTTGACCTGGACATGACCTGGACATTTGAGATGACCTCTCATTATAAAAAGGCCAGACTTCATCAACAGAAGTATAATTGTGCCAAGTTTGCAGTTTCGACGTGTAATACATTTCAAATGAAATGTCGAACAAATTAGCCTGTAAAGAAAGAAAGAAAGAAAGAAAGAAAGAAAGAAAGAAAGAAAGAAGAAAGAAAGAAAGAAAGAATACCTAGAAAAACAATATGTCTGTGATGGCACACAGACATAATTTTTTGTGCATCTTGAGATGACCTCTACCTGAAGTGAACCTTGACCTCAAAAATGACATTTTGGCTTAAAATTAACCTTTGACCTTGAGATGACCTTTGACCTTGACAGGAACTTGACGTTTGAGATGACCTTTGGCCTACTTTGATCGAACTCCTGTACACTTGGAACCACATCTACTATAGTATATAAGATATGGAAGATTGGCAACTTTAATTAGCCCTCATTTGCATAATTTTGAAAAGCATGATCTCTCATTATAAAAAGGCCGGACTTTATCTATAGAAGTATAATTGTGCCAAGTTTGGAGTTTTTGCATGCAATAGTTTTCAAATAAAATGTCGGACAAATTTGCCTGTAAAGAAAGAAAGAAAGAAAGAAAGAAAGAAAGAAAGAATTCCTTAAAAAACAGAAAAGTGTGTGTTGACACACACACTTTAATATTACCACTTTGAAAGTGCTGCAGAGGTAGTCCAGAGATGCAGTTGCATGTGACTACTTCCAGATGTGGATATGGGTGTAGCACTTGACTTTCTGGCCAGTGTCCTGGGCTGAATCAAATTTTAAATGCAAGGGTCAGTGAGTGTCATTCGGCCTAGATACTCCCTGCGCCACCGGGCTTTCTCATGTGAATGATGCATGTGCATGGAGTCATGACCTAACTTTGACACGTAATGATCTAATCCTCGCAATGACACGTTTGCTTGCTTTAATGTTGGGCCCAGTATAATTTGTAGTTGCAATAAATATGGATCGTTCTCTTATAAAGAAGCCAAAACTAAAACAGATAGGGTCCCAAGAAACTATGGATGGACAAAAAGGTAACAACCCTTATCATTACGTATACCGTATGCCATGAAGCGAAATGTGTATGCTTATCCACCCCTCCCAGCAGCAGGACGGCCAAATGTAGTGAATTTTGTGTCTCAGAGATATCAAATTATCCTATTAAAATGCAGTTTCAAATACCAGGGAAATACATCTCAGAGCAGCTATCCACCCCCCCCCCCTTTTTCCCCCTTTCCTGAAATCCTGCATCCGCCCCTGTATAGTTTGCGCTGTGTTGAAGATTCCGAAACAAAATTGGGTGTATCACACGGAAGAAAGACTTCGCGTGCACTGTCGTTATCCATGTGTCGGGCCATGTGAGAAAGTAAAACTTCACTCATGAATGTATACTACTTTGGCATAAATGATCAGGCATTTATTCAGGGGTTCTAATGGACCCCACCACGACGCAGAAGTTGACTATGCCTGCATAGACTATGGACCAAAGTAGGTGACAGGGTGACTTAACAAACGCATGCATATCACTATCAGCACTGTGTGTTGAATATCAGAGGGCTAGCGAGGAGTGACATTACAATACAATCTGAAATCAATGGCTGTGATTTTGATGTAACTCGAGAACTGTCCCAAGTTGTCCCTCCATCCCTTTTCAGCGCCATGATTTGATGAACTTGCAATCTACTAGAATGGATATTTTAATGTTTTGCCTTACCGGGACCCAATAGTCCAGACCCACCAACTGATGACATATATTTACGACGAACGCTTCTGAAACTCAAAATCCAGGGCTCAAAATACGAACTTTGTTTTTTGTATGAAAGGGTACCAGTCATACGTTCAACATAGAAAAAAATCTTTTAGAATATCATTCTATTCATTTCCTCAATTATTCATGGCATCTTGAAAAGTTTGAGTGGTTTCACTCAAATACGATTAAAACGAACAGCTCTGGTCTTTCAAGTTAGTGCTTTCCCTCCTTTTGACACGATTTGGAATCAACTGAGTTTTTCCACTCGCCAGCAACCCTAAGCTTCCTCCGTCTTTAGCCACACCAGGCCCATATGAGTATTTTCTCTCGTAATGGGCCCCATTTCGAATTTCTTGTACCAGCTAGCCGAGTATTTGACACCAAAGCCTCCATGCAGTGCATCCAAGTGAGTGGTTTTTCGCATCAGGACCTCTTTCTGGGTATTTTGTACCGCATGACTGTTCCCACTCATCGATGACATGATAGGGCTGCTTCACAGTTCTCACGGCAAAGAGCGAGACAGGGTGCACATGGCGAAATACAGCGAAACGAAACGAACAATATCAAAGGGTTTTGGGACCATTGATTTTCACCCATTGAAGGTAACAAGAAGAAAGTACTTTTGCACTTCGCTTATGTCTACATTTACCAAAAGCATATTCCTGCTTGATTATTGCTTCAAAAAAACGACCAGTAAACTTAATGTTAGTTATGATGCAATTTATATCCCGATCTTGATCGTAGTATACTGCCCCACCACTTTTATGTCCATGTGTTTGCTTGTATGTTTGTCAAACAATGGAGTCGCCTATCCATAATTTCGCTCATACATGCTGTAAGCGTTAGCACTCATGACATGTGCAGCTATTTATATTTCACCAGTGACACATATTTATAAGTTAGGTTGCCTATGAAAGAAATTTTAATGAATTGCATGACAGAGCCAGAAAACAGAAAAGTTAACGAGCAACGTTAGTCTTGAGTAGATTTATCACAGCCACACAATATGCATAGACATACAGAACTACTGACAGCGTAGTGGTAGAGCTTGTCTCTATGAAACAGAAGGTAGTGAGTTAGATTAATCTGGTGGTCGTCCTTTTTCCACTATAGGAACTATATTTATTTTTTTAATGTCAAGGTGATATATATATATGTATATATATATATATATATATATATACATACATATATACATATATATATATATACATATATACATGTATATATGTTTTTAAGATAAAACGTGTTATTTGTAAAAGCTAGCACTTTGACGCTTCACGCCGTCAAAGTCTCCTATACGGTGTAAAGTTGCAAAGGTCTCATCGGTGATGCGGATACCTGATAGTAATCTGGTTGTCCGTTCCTCTATCTGTCTGTCCATCCGGATTTCGCGGCCAGATGATATCTTATAAATTACTAGTATAATTTGTTTAAAATTTTGTCAAAGTTGTTTTTCTAGGTCAGAAGGCCATTTGTAGAAGATACATACAAAGCTTTTATGATAGTTCGCCAAAGTTGATCTGATTTGGGGAGGAAGTCGTTTGGGATGGCGTAGCTTGACCTTGGGAAGACGTCAAGATTTGTGTGCTGTTACATGCTAATTTATCTTCCCATTTCATTTATGTTGGGCCCAAAGTCTAGGAATACATTTTTCTAATTTAGAAATTTACATTTTTCTAATTTACATGTCACCTCCAAAGGAGAAAAAGGTCATTGCATTTATCCACCGAAAGATCTTCATCTTGGCATAGCGTGGCCAATTCTCATTCAATTTTAAATCAATCATCTTTGGCCCAAAGTGTAAAAATTGTAACAAGGCACATTTTGGTAATTAACAAATAATCCTTAAAGGTCAACGTCACCTGGTCATCTGAAGATTTACTCCTACACCTTCATGCAGGCCAGAGTAAAAGATTCGAACTCATGCAGACGGCCCCAATGTTTCAACTTGTTTTGTATGAGCGTAAATGAATTGTATGTGCCTGTGACCTACTGTTTTAACGGTGACCTACATATGGAAAACATATTTGCGCACAACTTCAAAAGTTATTACGAAAGTTGCATGATCATTATATATTTGCATTGCAGGACCTATATGGTGGCTTCATTACGCCATGGAAATTTAGCTTTTGACATATGCGTTAATAATAATAATAATAATAATAATAATAATAATAATAATAATAATAATAATAATAATAATAATAATAATAATAATAACGTTAATGACATTATTATTGTTATAATGGTTGTCGTAATTATCATCATTATCATTACATATTATTATTATTATTATTATTATTATTATTATTATTATTATTATTATTATTATTATCATTATTATTCTCATACGATTATGATACAATAATGAATTTTATTATGGATATTATTATTAGTTACAGAAGCTCTTCTGGAGAACAGTAACGACGATGCACGAAGACAGGGCTGTGAGGACGAGAATGAAGGAGGCGAAGAGGACAATTAACACTGGGCTAGAGCCAGACGGGATGAGACAAGTGAGAGTGGACGGACAAGAGCGGCAGCAGAAAGGCGCCAACGTAGATTACGAGATTTTGTAAAGAAAAAGCATGAGAGGTACAAGGTGCTGCTGGATCGTGCGAATTCACTTCTTGAGCATCTGGAGAACTTGATCGGAATATTGGAGACAAAATAATGTCATAGTGTCACATATGTGTGCAATTAATATGGTGAAAACTTGAGGACACTGAGACTAAATGACCTTGTGCACAAAAAATTATGTCTGTGTGCTAACACAGACATATTGTTTTTCTAGGAATTCTTTCTTTCTTTCTTTCTTTCTTTCTTTGTTTACAGGCTAATTTGTTCGACATTTCATTTGAAAAGTATTACACGTAGAAACTGCAAACTTGGCACAATTATACCTCTGTTGATGAAGTCTGGCCTTTGATAATGAGAAGTCATCTCAAATGTCTAGGTCATGACAAGGTCAAGGGTCATGTCAAGGTGAAAGGTCAATTTTAGGCCAAAATATCATTTTTGAGGTCAAGGTTCAAATCAGATAGAGGTTTTCTCAAGGTCAGAGGTCATTTCAAGGTCAAAGGCCACTTTCGATGGTGGCTTTCTTCTAGCCATAACTTGGTCAATGTTTATCCAATTTTGATCATGTTGGGATCAAACTGTAGCTATTGTAACACTGCACTTTTTTGAAAGTACATGTTACCTCAAAAATGCAAAGGTCAAGGTCATTTGGCCCTTTGAAAGTTTCATCTTGCCATAACTTGGTCAATTTTCATCCGATTTGGTTCATGTTGGGCTTTAATTGTGGGTATTGTAACATTGTGCAATTTACATGTGACCTGTAGAGGTCAAAAGTCAATGTCATTTGGACTTTTTAATTTGCGCACAGCCATAAGCTTAATGTGATATGAAGTACCAAAGGATAAAATTTGTAGCATTTAATATTTACAACTTGTGAAGGCACACAGACAGATTTGCTCTGAAGCATATCTTCTTTTCCAGTTGTCATCTGTAGTTCCTTTTAAACTCGAGGAAAGATACCATCGATTGTGAAAAGGGGCACTGGATAAGTTTTTCATGATAGATCTCGCAAACGTATGGTCTAACCGGTTTTGGAACTTTTTGTTCAGTTGGAGATTTGGGACATTTGGGTAAACGCATATATTTTGTATTATATGATAAGTGGTAAATTGTCCTCGAGGTGTTGTAGTAAAACACACGCACATAGTCTTTCATGGGGGTGGCCCTTGTGCAGACTCAATGTATCAATAAATGAAAGACAACGACTCGTTTTATGTGTTAAAATGAAGCATATTTTTGAAGATCCTGCTATAAAATATTATTTCGGATTGTAAAGATTATCAGCAGTTCTTATCATTGATGGTATGTTTGGTGTCTTCCAGCCCCATGTAAACAAAAATATATCAGAAGAATGTTTTCTTCCTTCACTGAAGAGACTTGTCAGTTGGATGGTGCTGCATCCATCGTCTGTTGTCTCGACATTTTTCGACAAGTCGTATTTCCATTCCTTAAATACCATCAGCCGGTTTCATTTCAAGTTTAATGCGGATGTACCGTGGGTGGGTGTACACAAAGTTGTTCATGGTTCAATGATCTCTTTTTATCTATTTGTTTATTTCGTTGCAGGCCATTGAGGACTACACAAACTGTGATGAATAAGAACCTGTTGCGGTCACCTGGGGTGTCTCTCTTGGCGGCGAGATAGTTCAGTTGACTGTGGTAGATCCCATTGCTTTCAAGAGTTGAATGGTAAATACGTTTTCTTAATGGAACTATTTTGTTCTGTCTTGCACAACTGATTGAGGAAAATTGGCTGTCATGTATCTGCAGTTTCAACTTTGATCATATCAATTTTCAAAAACAAACCAAAAAACCGACTTATTATTTTCATCTCCAAAGCCAATTGCACAATTGCACAAAAATTAGTTTTGGAAGATCACACAGTGAAACTCTTGTTTTGATGTTATGTGATGTAGTAAATCTGGGATACTGTTTAATCACAATTATGAATTGATAATGATGCATCACTTACTGATTTAAAGATGTTTACTACCAATATACAATAACATTGAGCTACTGACAGAGGAAAACTTGCATTTATTCTTTGTTACATTATTACAATAAAGCATAAAAATAAAAATTTAAAGAAACAAAAATAATGATTATATTTGAAATCAAAGCTTACAGAGGTGAGAATGTCTTTTGACAGCCTCAAAACACAAAACTAATAAATGAAATGTTCCTACATACATCTGAATGCAACCATGTCATATCACCTGATGGCAGTTTGGGTTCGGCGTTTGACACGAGAAAAATAAGCTTCCAAAGGGAGGGTATTTTTATAACAGGAAATCAGACTGTGTAATATAACTTTTGAAATGCATCGTGCCTATTTATGGACATACATGTACATGTATGATCATTTGATACTCATATGTGATGGAATGTTCAAAGTGAGTGCATAAACAGTATTTGGCCATTGATATCTACGATCTTTGCGATTACAACAGATATAGCACCGGTATTTTGACATTACACTCAGAAATCAAACAATTTCATTAAATGTACCATTTGAAGCTCAAAGTTGAAGTGCATCCATGCTTTGATGCGGATTACACGGCAGCCAAGTTTACATCCGTTGCATACAGTTGATTCACATACTGCATTGTAACCCTGGCAAAGAAATCTCAATATAATCCGTTCCACAACATTAATTTTGAGGTCAACTTCTAATAGAGATTTGACCAAGCGATTGGTGTTTCTGTAAAGGCAATGGCCGTGTTTATAGAAGGCACAGGCAAAACTGGTAATAATGTTGCACCTGAAGAACTGTGCACTGGCATATACTTATTGTAAAATAGTTTTGGCTTTCATGAGCTTGCGCTCTGAGGGTTAATAATTGCGTCTGCCATGGCAGCTGCTGTCAATACCAACTGTTATGAGAGAACATGCATCTTTTGTAAAATACCATCCTCGGAAGTTATTGACACTACAGTTTATCTCTCAGGGAGATATGCCTCTATTTTAAGACCGCTTGCAATATGAAACAACAGTTCATAGGTAAAATGAGTGATCTTGAATCCTGAGTGATCAGGTACCGCTGTCATTGTGTTTTGGCATTTTTGAGTGCCTTAGTGTGATAACACCGAATTCTCTTCTTAACCACCCTCGCTGGCCAGTCTGTAGCAATCTCACTTCAGGTCTCTTTTTTTTGGGGGGGGGGGGCGCATTAGCTATCAACGTCTGCCATCATGAGGATGAAGGTTTATCATTCTAACTTGTGCGTGTACATTTTTTAGAAATTGCAATTACACGCCGAGGAAAGCTGTAACCTTTTGGTATGTGATCTTGACAGGTCTCTTCTACAATTCTCATTCAAATTGTTTTTCACTGCTGTTGAAGTTAGTTAAATATCGAAGCAGACGACATTTGACTGCCGACCGGTTTTGGTCGGTCTAAGGCGTAAAAGGGTCAAATTACATAAGAATACAGTTCAAAATGTAGACTTCAGAGTGAAGTAACTCCATACAGAACATTATGTAAGTTTACCCTTAATCCTTGGAGGGCCACGTAACAAAGCCCCCATGTTGTAAAAGCGTATTTTACCTGGTGTTGTGTAAAATTATCCTGCAGCGTGACGTGTACTAAGCCCGTAGGGCTGAAGGTCATTTTAATACAGATTTGCACAAATGGACACATGAAAACAAAATTACACAATTCTAAAAAGGTTAGTGTGAACACATCATCAAATTTCACTGTTTGCTATCTGCATCTCAGGTTGAAAGCTACTAAAGTTGCAGGCAGACTTCATTGACTGTGCGATAAATGATGCACTGTGTAGTGCCCTGGAGTTGTCCCAGTTCCATATATCACGGAGGCTGATAACTTGTGTATTTATTGACAGTTCTCTGTTAATTTGCAGATTCATTTTCTGTTTTCAACAGGTGTTTTTTTTTTTCAATTCATTTCTGTGTTAATGCCGGTGGGATTTTAACAATATCAGAGTATCAAGCAGATACTCAGCTGATGTAGGGTGTGCCTAAATTTGGACAGATGTGTAAAATGTACTGCTTGGCTGTGCCATAGGAGTGGTATATTTTTGGTGAAAGCTTTCAGCCCCGTACAAAGGAAGAAGCCTGTAGGTCTGCTTACTAGGAAACATGTGATCCAAAATTTATCGAAGGTCTGAGTTCACAAAGAAATCAAGACCTTGATACATCCAATAATAATAATAATAATAATAATAATAATAATAATAATAGTAATAATGACGACGACGACGACGATGATGATGATGATGATGATGATGATGATGATGATGATGATGATGATGATGATGATGATGGTGGTGGTGGTGGTGGTGGTGGTGGTGGTGATGGTGGTGGTGGTGGTGATGATAATAATAATAATAATAGTAATAGCCATTGAACAGACAATAAACTGATACACACATGAAATTCGAAAACGAAGGGAACATTTGAAAATCCTGGGACATTATGACTGATACAGTATACACCTGGATGGCCATTGGTTTAAAGGCCTTAATCTGCATTATCTTTCACGTGACCTGGGAACTTGGTGAAGTCACACCATTTGACCTAGCAGAGTGTGCTGGCGTTGCAGTGTTTCTGTAGCTGAACGCATCGTAATATCAAAAAAAAGTAACATCAGTTTTGATGTGAATATGAAATGGACAGACATATGATGTACGGGTATTAATAACACTCCCAGACTTGTATTTGTTACAGCTTCAGTCCCTATTGTAAGATCTGAAGCTGAGTAAAGGACCATCTAAGCAGTTTAAAATACAAAAGTGCGTGGAATGGGGTAATACGGAACTGTCAGGACTGATGCAAAACACAGATTTGTCAGGACTGGTGCAATAGAAAAATTGTTAAGACTGGGGCAATACAAAACTGTCAGGACTGAGACAATACAGAACTGTCAGGACATGGGTAATACAGACCTGTCAGGACTGATGCAGTACAGAACTGTCAGGACTGGGGCAATACAGAACTGTCAGGACTGGGACAATACAGAACTGTCAGCACTGATGCAGTACAGAACTGTCAGGTCTGGGGCAATACAGAACTGTCAGGACTGGGGAAATAAAACTGCCAGATCGGGAGCAACATGTAACACTCCAAGGTCCCTAATACCCATAGCACAGCTCAGCAACTCAAATAGAACTGTTCAAATTTGAATATTTAATACAATTGAGCCACCAGGAAAAAAACGGGGAGCTATGATTTCAAGCAATCACTGGGATTACTCCCCTTGCCCACTCTACCTATAGTTTAATTGCCCATTTTTTATGTCCATAAATATATATATATATGTCCAATAAATGAATTCTTGATATCAATGGATAAATTATTCATATCAATAAATGAATGTTTGATATCGGTAAATCCAGATTAATAATAAAAGGGCGCCCCATAGTATTCACGAATTAAAATTCTTGATATCAATAATGGATTATTGATATCAAGAATTCGAACTATTGATATCAAAAAATTAATTCTTGATATCAGTAAATTGAATCATTTATAGCAAAACATTAGAAGAAATACTGATATCTAGAAATCGAATTATTAATGTCAAGAAAGGATTTCTTGGTGTCAAGGAATGCCTAATAAATGGTAAAGGTCCCCATTGATATCAATGATTCATTTATTTATATCATCAATTAGAATTATTGATATCAATGTATGAACTATTGACATCAACAAATTGAATTATTGATACCAATATATTGAATTATTCATATCAAGAAATAGGAAATGTTTTTGATATCAATCAGTCGAATTTCTAATATCAATAAATCGCTATTTTTGGTATTAATAAATGCCTAATAAGTGGTAAAAAGGCGCCCCATAGATCATGTACAATTCGAATTTTAGATAACTCAAATTCGGATAACCGGCTTGCCATAGACATATTATGAATTTGGTGCTGTGGTGACAAAAATATACTTGCCCCGTAACTGCATTGTGCTTTTTATTATAGATCCATGGTATCATATACTGGAAAAGCCAACATCATTCATCCAAAAAAATACGTATTAGGAGGGAGGGTTTATTACATTGAGACAAACGTTAACTCGCTCGTCCGGAGCCACAAACTATCCACTTTTCGTGTGGAGAGCGATCAGCATTCATGCATGTCACAGCGATTTGAACACTCTTATTAAATGGTTCCACAAACAGGAGGCCGAAACCTGTACCGACCTATTATAGGTGAATATTGTTCGTTAAAAAAACTGTTTTAAACTGTCAGCAAAGCTTATTCTACAAATGCTAATTTTTTCATATCTGGCATTATTTTACTGAAGTTTTAATTTTACTCTTTGGACACAGTGCTCATTACACCTATGTTGCAATGCCATTTCACTGTACTTTCATTTTCACGATTTTGTGCCATCAGCGAAATGTACTGAGTTCACTCGATCAGTGGTTCCAATGTTGTTCCAGGTCAACAACAGTTTTCAAAGTGCCCCGAAGAAATCTGTTGATTCTTTCTACCATTGTAAGGGATAGGTGGAAGTACTCATGTTTCATGCTACAACCACCGATATTACAATACTTCAAACGTTCTCTTATGATTATTTGGCAGCTTACATAGAGTTTTACAGACTGAATAGAGTGGGGCCAAATTTTCGTGTACGTAGTTGATGTATTACTCACCAAGAGCACTGGTTTCCCCTTGATTTTCCACAGAAAATTAGAGCGGCTGGTACGAGATATTTTGAGGGAAAACAGTCATATCTGAACAGACAACATACTCTGTAGCTTCCAGACACAAAGGAGGGTGGTATTCTCTCTATTTTCGTGTGTTACCGTTTATACAGACAATTATTGGAAATCATGATATATGCTTCGCTTTGATCTGAAAAAAAACCTCGATGTTTTCATCACTTCCTCCTGTTTTGAATCAAAATCAGTGGACATATTCTTGGAAATTTGGCATGCCTTGGGATATAAACTTGTATCTGTACTGGGTCAGTCTCGGTACTTCGTACACCAAAAGTGGTATTTTTGGTTGACATAAATGTCATGATTCGGATTCGAACTGGGTGGCTTGGAGTGTACAACTGAGGGGAAATTGTCGATTTAGTAGAATTCCAGGTGAGGCTGATTTTTTACTGCTTTTCTGAATGTTGACAAATAATTCATTTGATCTTATTTAAACATAAGTATTCACCTTTCATGAAATTTGACAGTCTTACAGTAGAACCTGAAACCTTAAGACCAAAACTATGAGACAAAATACAGATAAGTACCAGCTATGAATTTCAATAATGGAAAGTAATGAAGAAGGGGCAGTTTGGGGAAAGTGCAGAACCCCTGTTGACATGTATTCTGCACACCAGTTATTTAAGGTAGCGTCCACATTTCGACTGCAGCGGCAAATATCGTGACTCATCATAAAAATGAATTTTTTTCCATTTTCATGAAGTCCATTATCTAAACTTTGTGCTCACCAAAAATCACTTTAAAAAAATAAATATTTATATGAGAAAAATGAAGAAAAACATCACCAAATTTGGACTGTCAATTACACGTGCTTGGTCTGTTTGTTGAATTATGTAAATTAATCGCCAAGTTTAGATAGCACTCGGCCGCCGCCTATGGCCCTGACAACGCGGAAATGCGGTCGACTGTGAAAATGAGACAATGGGGCATCGCTTGAGTGAATAGACACTGCCACATGGTACGAAGACGAAAAGATGTAACTTCTACCCCTCCTATATCGACCGAGAAATTCTCTGTTCTTTTTGTTTATCTTATGGTCTATGATTGAAATAAAATGTGTACTACAAAGTTGAGCCGGAGAAAACAAACCGTATTCCCGCTATAGACAATCATGTACGAAAACGGGCCATTCTACCTTTCATTGCGATTTACTCAGAAAGCAATTTTCGCAAGATCAATCAATTTTGTACACGACATTTAAAAAAAAAACAGTAGGTTTATCCTATCGAAATGAGCAGATTTTGGAAGGTAAATACCTGAGCTGGGAACCGTATCTGGGATTTGCCGTTCTAACTATTTCTTCCCTGACTTTTGAAGCGCTAAAAGTGACAGAACTGTAAGACTTTATGATGGCGATGAAAGAGTTCAACAACATTTGCAATCCTCATTCATTTCATGAACGGTAAGAACGATTCCTGAGTATTGGTCAGTACTTTAATCCTGCATAGTTTTTAGACTTAATTGTCTAATATTTTTCCAGGGGGCGCTGCAAAAAGTGCGATCTGATACCCTCTTGGAAAATTACTCAAGACACCGTCAAATTTCGTCACATTTATACAAAACTTAGTTCTTTCAAATCTAGACATCTGTACCATTAAAATAAGGTATAGTTTTCTGGGTGAAATGGCAGAAACGAAAACGTTATAAGGGGTTAAAGTCGCTAGTTTTATACGCGCGGTCGAAATATGGCCGCTACTTTAAAATAAGAAAGCCCAAGCTTCGGTGGCCATGACCTTAAGTTTCCTGCCATTTGATTGGTCAGTCGATACGTTACACTTATATGTGGTTTTACCTGCCTCACTGAATGACAACATTGACAAAAAGTCGATACATTGGCCCAAGGTCGTTCAGGGTGAATATGAAAATACATATATTTGTCAATATCTTTGCCTTCTGAACAGATAGTATAACCTTCCGTGCTCTTTTCGCAAATAAAAGCGTTCTGAGTTCTTTCGTCCGATGTTGAAAGCTGTTAACTTGAGAGAAAAAAAACTACTATAGTGATAAACCTGTAAAATCATTCAAACGAAGTTGTAAACGCAGGTTAAGAGGACTGGAGTGGACTGGTAAAAAATAAACCTTATTTGCATTGCGCTTATACACTTTATGGTCTGTAGAAGTTGACAGGTGACAGGCCTCTGGCATTGAGGACGTCAGGTACGAATGCCTGTCACCCCTGCAGGCTATATACGGGCACGGTCATTACTCATTTTTGCAGTTTCCCCTTTGTGACACGATACAATGTGAAAGTTTTGACTTTTACCTGTTTATGTTTTGAAAAAAAATGCTTAATCTTAAAATTGCCACAGGATGGCGTAAACCAACAAATGCGAGATTCAAGAAAATATTTCACAATTTTATTCAAAGTTTTTTTAATATTTTCAATCCTTCACAAACATAATGTATAAACTAAACATTTACACTTTAAGCATTTAATGATTAACAAAAACGATGACTGCTCTTCGAAGCTTGAAGCTGCATTTTAAGATAAATAAAAAGCGCAGGCATAAAGTTGCCAGGTTGCATCAGTAGCTGATCTTGACTGGTCCCATCAACGCAAGATGGTCATGTGAAAGGTGCTGCTTTTTTCGAAAGTGGAGTTGGAAATTACTCCTGCGTTTATGGATTTTGTTTGGTTGGACAGCAACTGCGGATACAGGCAAAGCTACGACTGATGACGCAGGAGAAGCTAGTTGGAGTGTCGGGGACGTGGGAAATGGGAGCCGTGGGGAAGTTAAAGTACGGTAGTACCAAGAGTCACTGCGCATTGTGAACAGGCCATCCCAGGTATGCACAGGTAGACGTCGTTTGCTGTCCTCATTCTCCAAAAGCTAAAAGCCAAACCATGTGTATATATAACATATTAGACATGCACATCCCGTATCACCGGTAGCGTGTTTGCCTCAAGTGAAAATATTGTGGAACTTGGCTTTTATATTGTGCATTCGCCGTACAGGTGCATTAGTTCTGTCGAGCTCAAACAAACGGGATATATCTACTCAAAATCAGGAGTTTTTTGTTTTTGTTGTAATACACATAGCTAATTATTCAACCAGGTCCGCCCTCCAGAGGCCAACAGGTATAATAAACAGACAAATGAATAATACATTAGCTAATTGACTTTTGGAAAGTAGAACTTTATGTCTCAACATTGAATATTTCCCTCGCCAATTAATGAATGACATTTACAAATGGTTTTGTTTTTAGGGGAATAGGAACAGCAAATGTAGTTAATACATGATTTATGTGCATTAACACAGTGCATACCCAGAATGCACGATGATTCCTTGTACTACTTTTACTTTCCGACGGTTCCATAAGCTATAACATTCTGACAGCTGTTTTCATATTTACCCTAATTCTCTTATGGTAACACACACTTTGAGAGTCAGATTTATTTTCAGAGAGTCACAAGGTGTGTTATGTTTGGGTTCAGATTCAGTGTATTCTTTTCGTGGCTCTCACTTGTTTGCCGATTTCACGAGAAAATTTGAAGTTGTGAACCTCTCTCAACTCCATAACAGTGTTAAAATCAGTAGATTAAATGCAAACAAAAGTGCGCCATGTTGTCGATTTGTAAAATATATAAGATCGTTTTACTGGAGGAATGTATTTAGGACTTTATATTATAGAATTTTGCACCATTTGTATGGGTAGATCAACCACGTGGCCGAAACAATCTACGGAAACGGCCATTGGTGTTAACGGCGTTTGTTTATTGCAGTGTAAAGTCTCATTGAAGCTAAACTTTTTCTATGATGACCGTCAATAACAATATTAATGATTCTAATGATGATGATGATAATAATAATAATAATAATAATAATAATAATAATAATAATAATAATAATAATAATAATAATAATAATAATAATAATAATAATAATAATAATAATAATAATAATAATAATAATTCTTTTTGGATCAGATTATGTCGAAATGTTTCTGACAGAAGAAAGTAGTAATTTTATTTTGCAAAGCGGAAATAATGGTGGATATGCCCATAAAAAGTTGAGGATATGTTACTTTTTTTCCGCCTCAGAATAACAATAAATTCTCTCCCCCCAACCTCCCTCCCCCTCCCCCCCCCCCCAAAGAAAAAAGTCACAGGGAATACGATTTACTTGAACAAAGTTACATAGCACAAGACCTTAAAATTAATTGCAAGTGAAATGTTTCAGATCTGTGTGCACTGGGAACAAAACATGCATCAAGAAGTATTTCCAAAGTTTGAGGAAGTGAGGAAGAAAACGCAGGTATAATTTTATATACATATATAAAAGCTCGTCTGGCTAATCTGTCACGTTAGGTGGAAAATTTATTTTACAAGGTTTAAAATTGACTCTTATGATCTCCATGTATGTTTTAACATCAAGCCTTTACAGACAAGATTCATATACTGTAGTTCTAGAAATTTTCGCGCGTGTTTAATTTCGCGCAAACTCATTTTTTTCTGAAATTACAGAATTTTTGCGCATTTTAGTTGCGCGCAATCCAATGCCAAACAATGTAGTGAAATACAATGCAACTTATTTTCGCGCATTTTAATTTCGCGCTTTAGGTGGTAGCGCGAGAAGCGCGAAATTAAATCGAGCGCGAAAATTTCTAGAACTACAGTATTACATATGCAAGTGCCAATTGTAAATGTGGGAAAACGTTCTTTTGAGCAGTTTATTCTCGAATCATCAATTCCGATAAGTCCCCCCCCCAACACACACACACACACACACACACACACACACACACACACAAACTCCTACCCAGTTGTGCCTTATCTACTTGTCTTAGACTTTCACTGTGTTGTGCAGCCAAACCAACGAAACCTAAACAGTCACAGAAAAGCTCTGTGTGAGCGACCCGTAAATCACATTCCTTCTTAAATCTCTTTTCTCACATTTTTAATACATAGATACATAGATAGATAGATACATACATACATACATACATACATACATATATACATACATACATGCAGGCATACATACATACATAAAATACATACGCACATACATACACACATACATACGTACATACACACACATACAAACATATATATATATATATATATATATATATATATATATATATATATATATATATATATATACACACATATCTTCACACACACACGTGTGTGTGTGTGTGTGTGTGTGTGTGTGTGTGTGTGTGTGTGTGTGTGAGTTTGTGTGTGTATTTGGATCTAACAGTGAGATCACAAGCAGGATGTTGTAATTTTGCAGTTTTACGTAAATAATGAGGTCGAGTTGTACCAAGTTAAACGAAATTTCATTCAGCATGCTTACTGTTTTGCCAGCGTGATATTTTTCAAAACTTGCTTGTCCTTCCATGCACAGCTCTTTGTTGTATTCCATGACCTCATTTTTAGGCGACAAGAATACACCTTGGCACCTTGCAGCAAAAACAAGAGTCTTTCATAATTCAGTACCAGGACAGCCTTAGGATAACAAGTAAGTACAGGCATTAACGCTTTGCCAGTTAGAAAGAGATTCGCTTTTCTTTGAGCGCATCCCGCCGGCGCCACAGCTGTTGACTCACGGTGTGCCAACTTGCAATTGATATGTATGTATGTATGTATGTATGTATGTATGTATGTATGTATGTATGTATGAATGTATGTATGTATGTATGTATGCATGTGTGTGTGCATATATGTTTTGAGAGAAGTGCATGTGGATAGAGAAAGACAGACAACCATGACAAAACGTATGAAATCGTATATATATATATATATATATATATATATATATATATATATATATATATATATATATGTATACAGAGTTGGTGCAAATATTAAAACAAGTTACACAGGTTTGTTCATAATTCATATCCATCGATATGATTAAAACAAATGGCGATCGTTTGCTATATATATTTATTTCTGGAGGTTAAATGTTATTTTGTGATGGGAACATGAATGAAGAAAAATCATTCTATAGCGTTGTAAGCTTACAGAGTGACCAATTACGTACACAAGTAAACCAGGTTTTCTTTTTATTCTCTTCTATACCTTTATCCATTTACTTGGGCATTCATTTATTTTTTTGGGGGGGGGGGGTTGTGTTTTGTTTTGCTGTCTTTTTTTTTGGGGGGGGGATCGATTACATTCGTCAATTCAACTTCACATTTTTTGTCCTACACTTTTTCAGCTCAGCTGACTCATCAGTCGGCTGAGCCTGCAGGATGGTCAGTAGTCTGTACTACTTGCGTTTACCTTTACATTTTAGACTTATTCTCCAAAACCGTTCGCCGGGTCATCTTTAGACTTGGTGAGGATGTGCCTCTGGGGAATCTCTGCACAATTTGTTCAAAAATTCTGCTCCAGTTATTTTTCAGATTTGCAATGATTTTTCCCCATTTTGTTGGGGGGGGGACTTTGTAAAAATCTTCACGAAACCACTTGGCCAATTGTTTAAAAATTCTAAAGGAACAATTGTGGGGAACTCTAGACCTTAATTGTTAAATAGGTAACCCTGTTTCTTTTTCTTTCCATTTTTGTATGTTTTTTCTATTTTCAATCTCATCTCGAAAACCGTCACTTACAATATGCTGAAACTTCGTGGAATTCAGCATAGGTTAAGTAAACATTAGGAACCGTTCAGATCACTAGTTTATAACCGTTTTTTGTAATTTGAGTATTTGTTAAATGTTGCACACATTCCCATTCCTTCTCATATAAGCAAGTGGGATGGTAATATACGTTTTCGACTTCTCAAAAATCCTCTCACAGATTCCTTCAAACGTGGCGGAGCTTTAGCTCGGGCAAATCTTTTACGGAGTGTACTCGAATTGCCATGCTTCATTTCGGATTTTTTTTTTCAATGAATTTCTGGTTAATTCTTCGTAGAACGGGTTCAAAAGTGTCAGAAATCGCTTGGTGAATTGCTTGAAAATTGCACGGGCACACTTCTGGTGAACCCTTGACTTCAATTTGTAACACAGGTGGTGCTCTGATTTTTTTTTTTAATACTTCAAGTGACCTTTTGTGTTTTATCATTTTTTTGAGCTTTTCTTCCAAATCTGTCGTTGGATTCTCTGCAGACTTGGTGGGAATTTACCTGGCGCCAATATCCATGGAGTTTCCTCACTTTATGGCGCTAAACATATTTCCTTTTTTTAAATATATTATTGAGATTAGGAATTATCGGTCGGAGACATGAATATGTTAATATTGTTACTATGCGGATAGCAGCAATTGTGACACATTGGCTTGCATCTCGGTAATCGTGGATCCAAGGCCCGCGGTTTCTGGTAAACACTAACAGGAAAGTGCTTGTGGGATTTCTTTTGGTGTTGTTAATTTTGATCTTGAGTGACCTTGAGAGATCAAAAAAAAAAAAAAAATCCTGTATCTGAACAGAAGTGAACCCTGGGCCCATGATTCCCATCATATACAGACAGGGAAGTATCTCTGGGGTTTCTTTCGGTGTGCTTAAATTTGACCTTGTAAGGTAGAGGTAAAACTGATGCACGGTATACATGCTGGGAAGTTTGGATCCTGTCACTTCAAAGATGAGAACTCAGAGGTGTGTGAATGAAGACGTTGATGTTGCAAGCGATGATGTTCTTCCATAGGGGCCAGTCTGACAGTGCACATTGATGTCATATTGTCAAGGTTACAGGTTGAGTTTCTTGTACTTTGTCTTGATAATAGGAAAATTATATCAGCCACAACTAAAATGCTGCATTTGGTGACAATCCTGTATAAAAATTAAAATGAGATGCACATGTTGATCTTGACCCAAATCCCATGCCACATGACTACATCAGCGAATTTAATTTGCGGAGTTGTAAGTCGAAAACTAATAAGTTATTGTTTTAAATGGTCACTTCAGACCTGTGTAGACGATGCTTAGATACTCCCTTATGATGATCTAGTTCCGAAGGTCAAATCACTACTTCAGTCTGTACATCAGAGAAAGCTGAGCACAGGACTGTCACAGTTCTCCATTTTGGGTCATTGATCTCCTTTAACTCTCTGTATGTTATACACCACGATGTTATATGTATCATGTTTTAGTAGTGATAAAAATATAGACCCGAGTCCGTAATTGACAGCTGCTATTTTGCAAGAAAACGTTATCGCACTGCGACTTTAAAATAGGATAAAGGACCTCCAAAATTATGGTCTTTTGTAACAAGTTTGAAAACAAAGCACAATTTATGATGCAACTACGGAGTATTAAAATACCTGCAAGGGGAATTTCAAAGGAGTCAGTTTTGAATTTTTTTCTGAAGATCAGACTGCCTACGGTGGTGTGGCTCGCTTTGTCCCTGCATGCAAAGCAAAGACCTTCGCTTTGCAAGTAACCCTGAGAATGGTCTCAGAAGACTTTTCCTGACACAATCATTAATATTTGCCAGATTGACCATGTAGCTTGTGCTTGGTATTATTATGTCTCAAACAAATATCTGTATATTTTAAGGGATATGAGAAAAAGTTTCCTTCGCTGTGGTTTCTCAGAAGACATGGCGATGTCGCAGTGGTAGCTGATGCAATTTTTTCTTATGGCAGGTCAGATACACCAGCTGACAAACCAGCCAAATGGGCAAATTAACATTGCAAAAGAAGTGCTCAAGCGAAAGCAACAGATGCAGATGCATTTGGACGAGAAAACACGAGAACTTCTAAATCTGCGTTTGGTAATTCTTTCGTGTCTGTCTCTTACTTTCACGGTGACTACTTGTCTCTTTCTGCCCTTTTTTGTGCCACTGCTTCTCTTTCCCTTCATATCTCTATGTGTCTGTATGTCTCCTTCCTCTCTCTCTCTCTCTCTCTCTCTCTCTCTCTCTCTCTCTCTCTCTCTCTCTCTCTCTCTCTCTATATATATATATATATATATATATATGTTGTATATGGAAAGCTGTTTCTTGTTTTATTCAGTATTTGGTAATATAAACAACAATCGGTTTGATCATCTGATCAAATATTTAATGATATGAACAAATCTATTTAATCATATGACCAAATCACAGTATGTATACTTGTATTTGGTCTTATGATCCAAATAGTTTGATAATATGATCGAATCTACTTGTAAAGATATGATCAAATAAGAAAAGACATACCATGATTTATTCATATTATCAATTCGATATGTTCATATGAATAAATAGGACTTGGTCTAATACTAAATAATTATTAATCCATGGTGGGATGCTAGGTGAGGGAATCTCGCATCTCATAAACTGCTCGTTGTTGGCTGGCAGCAGCTGCTACGCTTGAATTTCCCTCCGCCATTTCGCGCACACTGGAACGTAGACAAGCGCATGCGTAACATGAAGTATTTTATCATATGAACAAATCGGCGAATTGGTTTGGGCATGTATGACGAAACTGATTTGATCATTTGAACAAATCATCCAGTTTAAGAGGGAACATCAACTTATTTAGCTTTAAGCTTATATGATCACGTGATTAAGTAGATTTGATCAGATGAGGAAACACATTTATTTGTTCATATGAACAAATTTATTTGTTCATTTGTTCAAATTAATTTGACCTTATGAACAAATCTTCTCTATTTAATCACATGAACAAATGTATTTGTTCATATGACCAAACAGATTTATTCATATGATTAAATGAGGAATATTTGATCAAATCTATTTGTTCATATGAACAAATATTTAATTATATGATTAAATACTGAATAAAGCAAGAAATGGCTCTCCACATTTGTATGTGCAGCAGATAATCTGAATATATTTGTTATTAGTTTCTTCTTGGTGAGTGTATGTACCATTTCACTCAGTCTTTACCATAAGTTTACCGTATGTCAGCCTGCCTTTAGCATGTAGACCTTCATTTTTGCAAGTCTGTGAATGACAAATATATATTTAAACGAGCCTAAATATTGGAATTTGAAACGTCTAATGTTCCTCAGAACTGATCGATATCATTTTAGTGGAAGTTGAAATGACATCTTCCTCTCATAGAGTTTTCAAGCTATTCATGATTTAAGATTTTCGTGTCATTTAATTAACATAATGTAAAATGCTGTGATCTTCGTGGCATATTCATCATACATGTATGCAAGCAGGGGCAAATAATATACAGATGGTGGTAAGAATGTCACCTCTATACAGAGGATGTCTAAGAGTTGGAAATATGAAATACCCCAAAAAGGCCCAGGGACAGCGGTGGGGCTTTTCGAACGAACCCCCACGCTCCTCCATCAAACACTTTATCTAATTAAATTATTGTCTGCAAGCACAATTCCCAAAATAAACATAATGACGTATTTGAACACTTAGTTTTGAAACATATGCGGGGATTGGGGTCATGGCCTCATTCCGTGGTCTAGATTCGTGCACACACTATGACAATCCTTTACGTATTTTTTCTTAGCCAATGAATGCCGCCTCCTTTCAGAAAAGCTTGCTTTGGGTGAGGCAAACTAGCTATAATTTGAAATGCTGGAGCTTCCTTTTAGTTATGTCTGTGTTCCATCATAGACATTCAGCTTTTCTTTCTTTTTCTTTCTTTCTTTCTTTCTTTCTTTCTTTCTTTCTTTCTTTCTTTCTTTCTTTCTTTCTTTCCTTTTCCTTCTTTCTTTCTTCTTTCTTTCTTTCTTTCTTTCTTTCTTTTTTCCTTCCTCTCTTTCTTTTTTCTTTCTTGTAATGTGTTATCTCTTGGCTCCATGCTCCCCGGTCCTTTACTTGAGAATCCGAGTTTGGCGAAGCTCTTGGCATTTATACTTGATATGACCCATTTTATTTATTTTTTATTTGATATGACTTATGTATGCATTTTAAGTCTGTCAGACGCTAGATTTGATTTGTGTTACCCGTGTTTAGATATTATGGTTACAGTAATGGAGGTTTTACTGAAATAATAATGATATTGGCGGTGCGCGGGGTGGTCGGATATACGGGGTTTTATGGCCGTCCATCGGCGTATTTGACCATATACGACGGTCCCATGCGCGGATGTATGGCTCGGGTCCCAGTGCCCGACCTCCCCGCCTTCCACTCCTGATGTCCATGCATTTCGATGAGTTTTAATAGTGTGTTGTATATTGAATTATGTGTACCTCTGTATATTTGGCTTAATAACAACAATTATCTGTAGGTATTTTGATCTCCGCCCAGCTAAAGGGTAATATGACATATTTTATTTATCTTTAGCTGACATGTTTCTCTGTATGTATTATCTGTATGTATTTTGATGTCTCCTCAGGAATGGGGGTTAATAAATATTATTCTTTCTTTCTATCTCTCTTTCTCTCTCTTTCTTTCTGTCTGTCTGTCTGTCTGTCTGTCAACAATCTGTCTATCTTTTTTTCTCCCTCTCTCTCTTTATTGTTTCTTCTGCTTCTTCGTGGTAACCAGAAATTTAGTCTGACAATTTTCTTGGAGACTATGATAGTAGATCCATACATGGAGTCGGGCGTTTGAACAAAAAGGATGTTTGCTTTTAAAATTATGGGAATTCGGGCATTTGAAATTATAAATCTTCAATATATACCAAAATATTGTAGGTATACATGCCATTTGCAACCTCTATTGATAAGTTTATGCTGAAGGCGCATCCAATGAACCATAAGCAAAAGTTGTACAGTTTTAATTATACTAATTAGGGGCACTTGCAACTATCAATGTTCAATATCTTTAAAACTATTGTAGGAAGAGATACTATACTTACTTCAGTTTATAGGTTTTTGCTGTAGGTTTATGCAATGAACAACAAACGAAAGTGACAATAGTTTTAATTTATGTTAATTAGGGTTACTTGTAAATATTTGTGGTAGAAATGTTCCAATTTGTTATAAGTGAAGGTGTCATTCCCAATTTAATTCATAGGTTTGTGCCAAAGAGGTGATAAATGCTCAATTGCCAACAACAATTTTTATTTCCAACAAAGAGAAGAAAAAAAGTGGCTACTGGCAAGCCAAATCAGCTTTAACGCAAAATGTTATCATTCGTTCTATTATTTGTTTGATGTACATTGGACAATATCTTATATGAAGGGTTGGAAGTAAAGCTCCATCTTGTAATGCTTCACAGACATTCAATACTACGATAGTAACTCGTAATTGCAAGATATGAAATAACAGTAGGTTGGCACCAATGAGCCACCATACAGATGCATACGGGTCAAAATAGCATCTGCACTTAGAATCTTGTTAAAATCTGGTGCATGGATTTCACCCCTTCTGGCCCCAGAGGCTAGTACGAGCAAGAAAACTATCTTGTAAGTCAGCCATTTTAACTGGATCGTTTAGGGATGCTTTTCTTCAAATGGTAGTCTTGTCATGGCCAAAAGAAATAAGCTCCTATCCCAGGTGGGCATTACATTTTTACCTACTGGCCTATCAGTGTAGAAACTTTGGCCTAGGGCTGACAAATGTGGATCAAATACCAGTGATTGAGCTAATTTCTTGTTCAAGGAGGAAGAAATCGCTGTTCCATATCCCTTAATAGTCCTTGGACTTAGCTCTTTCCCTTGAAACAAGTAGAAGAGAAAATCGGCCACATCCGAAGATGTTGTTGACCAAGGCTCCAACTGTTTCACACCACACCATTCAGTGAACAGTCTCCACCTCGAATTAAATGTCTATACAGAAGATCTTCGAAGTTTACCTCATGCAATTCTTGAAGCAAGAAGGTTCAAGAACCCAGCCTCCTGGATGTGTCATGCAACAACTGCCATGCATGAAGATTGAGCACTACCGGATTATCACGGATCCGGGATGTCCGAGGGTAAAGGATCAGTCTATCCCAGACTGGTATATGTAGCAGAGCCTAAAAACTCAACTCCAGTTGGTCAGCAGACCTATCCCATTTTGGCCACCAGGGGGCCACCAGGATGATCTCTGCCCTCTCTTCCCAGATCTTTCTCAGAACCTGAGGGATCATCTGGAGTTGAGTTAATATGTAGCTCCACTTTCCATCCCAGCTTAATGCCAGTGTGTCTACTGCATAAGCGAGAGGATCTGGGCCTGGAGCCACAAACACTGGCAATTTGTGCTTCTATCTGGTAAAGAACAGATCCATGTGAGGTATCCTTCATCAGCCCTATAATATCTGAACAACTCATGGGTCTAGGGACCATTCCATCCCTTTCACCTGTCCCTTTTTGGACAATTTGTCGGCCATTAAGTTTAGATGGCCACTGTTGTGGCGAGCCAGAGTCATTATTCCATTGCTGCTTCACCAGAGAAGTATCTTTTTGGGTCAGTTCAAACAACATCTTGAACTGCTACCCTCCCTGTTTGTTCAGGTAGGCCACCAATGTCCTGATGTCTCACATAACGTCACCCTCTTTGTCTTTCACCCACTGTTCAAACTTCTGCTGTGCTAAGCCCACTGCCTCCAGTTCTAGGTAATTGATGTGAAAGTGCCACAAGTGCAGAAGCCAGATGCCGAAGACCATCTTTGGGTCTGTATTGGGTCCACAGCCCTGCTTTCTTTGCATCTATTTAAACTACCAGTTTGGAATTGAACAGCCTCATCCTCTGTCCACACATGATGCTCTCTCTTAATGTCCACCAATGGATGAGGTACTCGTTGTGTTGGCCTACTCCGACCATTTGACAAAAAGTGGTCCTCTTCCACTTGGCTTTCAGGGCCGTGCCCAGTGGCTCCCTGTGTAGACATCCCAATGGAACCTGTGAATCCGTTAAGAATATCATACCTGACAGTGATAGCTATTGCTGAGCTGTTTGTGTGTCAACCTCAAGACTTTTCTTGATGGGAATCTGGAGTCTGTCCTTGGATGGGTGGCATTTGAATCAAACTAGATCGAAATGAGTGCCTAGACAGACAAACACCTGTTCGGATGTGAGGTTTGATTGTGCCCACACAGCTTCAACAGAAATTCTCTGTGCTTGATTAGCTCTTGATGAATTAAAGCTCAGACTACCCTGTCATCCAGATACACATACACACCATACAGATGAGACCAGTCATACACTGGTCTCCAGCGGCCGTCCCTTTCAGAGACCAAGAATGGTCTGCTGTAGAACCCTGGAGAAGAATGATCTCTCACTCTCTCTATGGCTCCTTTTGCCAACAGCTTCTCAGGTGCCTGTTTGAGGGACGACCTCTTCAGCTCTTGGACTGGCAGTTCAAACCTCCAAGGGACACATAACAAGGTTGGATGCTCTCTGAGTTGCAGCATGTAGCCCTTTTCCAGGAAACCTAACGCAAATAAGTCGCCTTTGATGGAAAGCCAATGACTGCAGAAGTAGGCTTACTAGCTGCAAAGTCACTGACATATCACCCCAGACCCATCTCAGAAGTTCCTGGCAGGTATGGAAGACCAGCAAGCACCTTTAGTCCTTATTATCTATATGACAGCCAGGCTTCTGAAAGGGCCTGTTATGCTTACCACTTCCAGAGGATGGTGCGTCACATAAACCTTGCTTCTAATGCTTTTTGTTCCAGAATTGCCTTGGTCTCCTCTTCTTTGCACAAGAGTCCTTAGCACCAGTAGCCTTGCCTCCCTGTCTCTGAGCTTTGGTTGTGGCCTTAGCCAAGTCAAAGATGGATTGGTTAGCCACATGCACCTGTTCCTGCTTTCGCCTCTTGACTACTTGATCCCTGATGGAAGTGAGAGCACCTCCAAACTAAAACGAGGCACAGTCATGATGGCTTGCTGTGCACTTATCTGGAGGTCAGTGACCAGCAAGCATGTCACCTCAATGGCCTCAGATTGGCCTCCATTGTGATGGCCTGCCCCAGGATGCTTCATGTGGGATTTCAGGCTTATCCAGTCTCTGACTGGTTCCGGGAGCAGCTGTAATATGAAAAGCCTATGCATGATGTCGGCAGACACAGCTGAGGACATGTCTAAAAAGGAGGAGATGGTAACCATCACTCTTGTATCATCCTCACATCTACTCAGAACCCCCCTGGGGGACTTTACAAGATGGACGGATTTATTTGCAAATGGCCTGCCCTTCCACATCTACCTCGATGGCCCTGATGTTGTAGTTTTCGCTAGGTACACAGTACCTAGCCACCTTGGTCCTAGGCTTTCTCAACAGTGCATGCTGCACCCAAATGTTAGAGGGTGACCTAGATCCCCTGAGCTGTTTGTTCAGGCTCTTACACTTGATCCACATAAGTTGAGAAGAGGAACCCAGAGTTGATTTGTTCTAACACAGATGGTGACTCCAGTGGGTACAGTGGCATTCCATGTCTCTTCGTGGTTGGTGGCAAAAGAGGAGCCTTCAAGGTGTCTCTGAGGACAGCAAAATTTTGACTGCTTAGTAGAGTTAAAGAGCTTAGAGGGTTCACTAGCCTTGACTATTTGAATCACTGTAAACCATGTACAATTCAACTGTTTCATGCAAAGAGCTTCCAATCAAGTGACAGTAAGCCTAAAGTGTAGATGGTCGTTTTGGCTGAAATTGTGTCTAGGATAACAGCATTCCTCAGCACACTTTGCATGCATGGCTTTCAAACTGCAACATTTGGTCCGTAGCCTAGTTCTGATAGAGTTAAGCTAATGCAAGTTCCTCCATATCATTGTTCTTCACGGATATGTAGTTCATACGTTTGCATTTGCTGCTAAGCTCTGCAGATGTCCCCTTTGACATTATACATAGACACAGATATATACATACATACATACATATATATATATATATATACATATACATGTGTGTGTGTGTCATAAATAGTTAATAGTACTAGTTGATAAGCATGACCATCTGCATATGCATATATTGGTGAACAAGCTGTCCTCTGTTTCCCTGTTTTCAATCTCATGTCGTATTTGCCTTTGATCTTAATGGCATCTTTGTGTCTCATGATTTACAGTGAAAGTTTCTCAATTTCAAAATGAATGCATGTGCATGATTACCCATATGTAAGCTCAGTTTGTTTGAAGTGTAAATGATACGACACTGTACTAAACAGCTACGTCAGGAAATGGAATGGCACATTAAATTTGATATTTTTCCGATGCCATTTTTAACATTTTCAAAATTGTATTCGTTAGTAATTTACTCAGCATAATTTTCAATGCAGCGATTTTTCGTTTTTGTTTATCAGATGAATCCACAGTACAATTCCATCAATTGGGAGTTGGAATAAAAACTATACCTAAAAATAGTTATCAGGATATTTAAAATTTGAATTTTGTTTATTGCCTAATTTAAACATATTAAAATGCTACGACTTTTGTTCACCAACATTGGGTGTGTCTGGATCATAAATTTGTGATATGAAATTGGCGTGTACCTCTCCCTGTAACGGTTTGGAAGGTATGCAAAATTTACGAATTTACACAATTTTTAAGGTTACAACATTGGTCCACAGATAAGTGCATCTGCATATAATATAAAAGCATACACTGCAGTTGCATTGGCAAATCTACTGATTCTAGTTTTGAATCATGCTATAAGCAACATGCTAGACACTAAGAACCATAAAGGGTGTTATCTTATCTTGTCTTCGGAACCAGAACAAGGCCCCCAGCCGGCATCCTACTGGGAGTAGGCAGTCTTATCAGATTAATCAGTATATGCTTACAGCGGGCAGCACATCAGAGTCTGCAACTCTACCCTGGGTCCGCCTTAAAACCCGGTTGAAGAGTCGCTAGTATAAATGAGGGACTGAAACCATCCTAATATATTCAACAATTAAGGTTTTCAAGTGCCCGAATTAGCATTATTTAATATGCTCCTACATTTAATTTGCCCACTGCATTGACAGCTGTCACAAACTTATATGCATAACATAAAATATTCTATCTACAGTAGTTTTGTAGCTATAAAACTCTTGCATTTTAATTGCTCCTAATTTGCATTACTTTTAAATTCCTGGCAGTTCAAGGTAAGGTGCCAAAGTTGATCACAGATGCAGTGTTTCCAGTGATTGTCAAAACTGTTGCTTTTACAGTGACTGATAAAAAACCAATGAAATAGATTGATAAATCAATCAGTCAATGAAATAATAAATAAATAAATAAATAAATAAATAAATAAATAAATAAATAAATAAATAAATAAATAAATAAATAAATACAGAAAACTAAAAAAAAGGGAAATCAGAATGTCTGTGTTTCCACACGGACATCAAATACCTTTTTATTTACATGTAGAAACTGGCACAAAAACTTGAAGAGACAGTGAGCGATCTGCGACCACTTCAGACGCACATCCTTGATGAACAGTTAGTTTGGTGGCGGCGGCAACAGCAACTTTCGGACAACGGGGCACCATTGGACGACTGTCTGGACACGCTGCAGCAATGGTTATGACTCTATTTTTGATAGCTTGCATTTCTCTCAGATTTTTTGGCACTATAATATACAAATTGCTTTGGAAAAAATCTGGCTATTTATATGCATGTAATGTGTAACTTGGTCACTTGTGAAATGTGTTGTACTGATCGGACTGCAAGTTTAACTCTCACAAACTGCACCCGATGTGCTCTATTGCTACTTTTTCCATTGGAAATTGCCAGAAATAGTCCTGTGTCGTAAATGCGGTCTTATTTTTGTTTCATCAAGAATAGTATCGGACATTCTTTACCAGCTTTCCTCCAGGTGTTCTGGGTTCATGCAGACTTTTGATCTGATAATATAAAGTGTTTTTAAAGACAGCAGCTGGATAACTTCACATTATGTGCGTTATACTCATTATAAAGACAAAGTCAAATTAGGATAGATTAGATTAGACGTGTCAACCTTCGCATACCGAAAAGCGTTTATTCTCGCTCAAGTGAAAATATACAGGGTCAAAAAAAAACTTTACTATTACCATTTAAAAAGGCGTTTACCCAATATATTCAAGTGCGCAATATCGTCATATCCAATCCAGCCTGTGGAAACATACATGTGCACCATAATTGTTTGGGAAATCAAAAGTCATCATCGCTTGTATCTCAACAATAAGGCAATTCAAGTAGAGGAGTTAAGGACCTCAGATGGTAGCTCTTGACGGTTTTTATATAAATTTGCCAGTTTGACCGTCCAAAATGTCAAAGGATTTGTTGTTATACAAATTAGTCAAGCTAGGCAAATGATCACCCTCAAGTGCTGCCCTCCTCTGGGGTCCTAAGTGGGTCTATTGCTTGATGTAATGCATCAAGCGTGTGTTAACCCTTTTATGGTCAAATTGAATACGTGGACAAGTCCGTACACTTGCATTGCGACAGCCTTCCACACACAGGCCACAGACGATACCAATTCTATTGGGGGGTGTATGCTTCATGCCAATGTGCTGCGAAATTTATATTTAAATGCGGCTGTTCAGCATATTTACCATGCATATTCTGAAGACAGTGCACACATTTTTAGATGGTAGATCAGGAAAAGGCAAAGACATGTGTCACAACTCCCAACCGTTACACGCACCTTCAAACGAGCAAAATTTTAAACGTTATAAATTTGCAGGCACGCATAATAACGCACGCTGAATGAAATGTCTATTTTTTTTAGTGTGCATTGTATTTCTTGATAGATAGGTAGTCGAGTACGGTAGTGGGGATTCCTCGATCCTTGTGCTTATCATTTTTGCCACCAAACAGTAAAGCAAGTTGGCCATCGAGTGGGAAAGACGATAGGCTTCTTCGGCTTTATAATCTTTGCTGCCCCATGATTCTCAATGACCATAAATACATCGGTTGAAACCATGGAGATAGAAGACTAGTTTTCTTATCCATGTTGAAGCCGCTTTCATTCACTTTGCGAGTCCCAAGTTGGTCAACAGACGCAATAATCGTCCATTACCCTGCACTTTCCCCAGCACCGCCAAGCCGACCGCCGTCACTATCGGAATAGGAAAACACGAGCCCATCGATTTCATCGTTTTTTCGTGGCTTTTTGGTCTCCTCAATATGGGCCTGATCTTGTCAAGCAGTCGATACAAGAACTACTGGCAGCATACCTGACTGGTTAAAGTTTGTTCCTTGCCGCTGCTACGACACTGGGTTGCAGAAAGCGCCCGACTGCTATCCAAACTTTGGCGGGTTATTTGACATACGTTTGTCAACAGACGTGCACGCTTGGGCCAGCAAAAACTTGGTCGTGTTTTCTTCCCTTTTCATCACGTAAATTTTGCGGTTTTTGGGATTCATGTTTCGTGACAAGAAAGGTAAAGTGCCAAAATTTACGAAAATGAAAATCAGTTATTTTGTGTCGGGTCATGATTTTGCCGGTATAGCTCAACCCCTCCCGCTACCTTAAGTCAACAGCTTTCCTCAGGTCCAAAGCGCGCTAAGCAAAAAAAAAAAATGTTGACCTGGATCTTACTGTGACCGTGGTCATACCGGGACTGGAGTGAAGGGTCGGTTTGTAAAGAACAGAAATCTAGTATCTTTGTGTTAATTCACTGCCAAGACATATTTGAAGAGTGGAAAGGAACATATTTGAAGAGTGGAAAGGATACAAGCCTATAGAGAATCGTACATGGCTGAGAGTGAGTTACTATTTACCACACCAACAATGATCCCGAGTGAGAGAAAAATAGTATCTCACTCTCCAGCTATACAAGATTTTCTTTATTCTATGTTTGATTGGTTGTTTATTGCAAGAAATATGCCCTACGCCTACTTTCAACGCCGACCTGGTGTGGTTGTTTGTTTACGTTTGTCGCGGTTATTCACGTCACGCGTGACGTATAATCAAACATCGCTCGTGCACAATCAATTTTGTCTAAATGCCATTGCATCACGTCACTGATGCAGGCACGTCATAATTTACTTGTAACAATGTTTAGGTCATGTGATCTACAATGAGTTAATACTTTTGAATTTCACTCTAGAAAATGATAATTCATCCTCAAACATAGAATGAAGAAAACTTTTTTTTACCCCTTCAACGTAAAGTTCCATGGCGCCCGCCGGACACTATACCGGTCATGAGTGTACTTTCAGAAAACTTTATTCATATTCGATTTAAAGCAGGGCCTTTCGGGACAGGTGCCTGTGAAACACATTATTATTGAAAAGTCCAGCTGCCAAGGAAAGTGGTTGTCTCACCGTCCAACTTAGCGTTGAAACGGTTGATATATTTCACTCCAGGTGTGAGAGACTTGCAGACATGATCTGGCAAAGCCGACAACAGATACAAAAATTGGACATGCTATCGTCCCAGTTGCCCATTGAGATTCCGCATGAACAGCAGCAATTGTTTCCGAAGCTCGACGCGGCCATCACGGGACTTCTCTCTGCTCTTGTTACCAGGTAAGATGATGAAAAGACATGCTTCTTATCCTGCAACAGCAATGTGGGCATCACTTTGGCCCCATGGTTGTTCTTAGCTTGGGCACAGTGAATGAAGGTTCACGTGTTGATAATAACATATTCATTATATTTTTCAAATTGGCATATATCCATGGTATATTAGAACAAGCCTGTAATTAGTATCATTAATGTCAGCTGTTTTCCCCTGTATTCGTGATCCTTAAATACGTTCCAAAACCATCAAAAATGCCTCCACTACAGTAAAAACAACATGCAGAATCATGACTTTTCAAAGGTTTAAAACCTGAAGTTGCCGTTTTTAAAGGTGTAAGACACAGAACAAGAAACTGACATATAAAGTTCAAATTGCAAAAGGTGAATATCAAAGTAGATTTCTTGAGAACTGATAGACAGAGAAACTTTTACAAAAATTAAAGTGAAGCCAAACAAAATAAAATAATAATAATAAAATAAAAATTGAAACGAAACAAATTTTACCGGCAAGTGCCAGCCGAGGGATCTCCTCCTGCAGAGCCACTTTTGGCAGCATTTTGGGTGTCCTTGCAAGGGTATTATTCATGGCCGGAAGAGACGTCAAGTGGTATCTAATAGCAGATGTGCTTACAAAAACTGACGTGAAATGCATATTTCTTTTTGAAAAGCGAAATGAAACAAACGTTTTCTTATGAAATTTGCGATGCAGAAAACATTTTCTTATAAAAATTAAAGTAATGTAAAGAATATCTGATCAAAATATGAAGCGGCAAACAATATTTTCTAGACCCATGTGGAGGTCCCCAAAGCCTCATAAATATGGCTTTCTCTTGACAATGTAAGCCCTAACGACAACAAACGCTTGTCACATCTTAACACTGCTATGTACTGTTAAGGCTTCATTGCTTGTCAAAGGGTCATTGCAGGCACATCCATGGATCGAGGATTGCTATGGACGGAAGCTGTTACGGCAATCCGAGGTCCCTGGACTCGCCTGCAGTGACTCTTGGACGAGTGGTAAAGTGTATTCTAAAATCTTGCAAGGTAATGTGCTTACAGTTGTGCTTTTTGTGCCAATCTTTTCTCACATACGAAAGCTACAGGCAGACACTGGCTTGCCCTGTTCAACCAGGGACGTTTTACAGACTGAAATCAGGTGTTTCTGGTTCAACTGGGTTGTTGACAAAATTCAAGGTTGTGGACATCTCACAATGGCCCACAATCATGCTTTCTGATTAACCGAAGGCCCTTGGCAACCAAATATTTTTGACTATTTGTGACACGTTATCGGCCCTGCATTCCTTAACCTTCATTTTTTTGCGACCAGCAACAAAAAGTAACTGTAAATGCACAATGTACGTGCGTCTCGAACTATTAAAAAACCACGTGCATATTACACTTTCTTGTCTCCGCCTAATATTTAACAAAGATAATCCTTGTGATAAATTCCAAATATTAAAAAGTGAAACTGGAACTCATAAAGTAAGCTAAGAGGTAAAACTTTTCAACGGTTCGTAATTGAAATGCCCTTTGCACTCACCTTTATGACATGTATGGGTAATGGCTAACCTGCAAATCACACCAAAATGTATTACAATAAAATCTCCTATGAAACCACTTCTGTAAAGCGAACATTTCTATGTTAAGACCCCCAATTTGTAGTCCTGCTTTTGTTTATCCTTAACGAAATTATATCTCAATTTGACCATTGCCCTTTCAAGATCGCTTTTTCGGTTCCTGAGTTTGCATTAATAGGAAGATTCCACTGTATCTTGGCGCAGTTAAAAAAACAAGGCTTTCTCCATAGTAACCAGAACACAAAATAAATGCATAACCTTTAGAAGACTGAGTCAACAGTTTCCATGGGCCACTCCCAGCGCCCCGCCCAAGAAAACTTTTGACATATGGCATGTTATTCTCGATAACCACACAGAATCAGACTAGATTTACCCAATGATGCCTGTTGATAATTATGAATCGGAGAAGTAACAAGCGGACGCATCGGTGGTAGGTGCCTCAGGTTCTGGTTGGACTGTTTGCAGCACGTTTGTGGTAGAGATGCAGCCACCACAGCTGATGAAGAGAGACAGCAGATTCACGACCACCGTCAGCTTGCTAGTAGGCAGCAGACTTAATGTGCACATGAACCCACCCGCCGTCAGGGCCGCCATTATCAGGTGAATTATGCATATGATGCAGATATGGTCTGTAATGTTAATACGTATAGTGCCAGTCACAATAAATAAATAAATAAAAAATAAAAATAAAAATAAATAGATAAATAGATTAATAGATAAATAGATAAACAAATAGATAAATAAATAAATAAATGAATAAATAAATAAAATAAAATGAATGATAAAATAAAATGAATAATAAGATAAAATAAAATAAAATAAAATAAAAAAAAAAAAAAAAAATTGCGATCATCTGAATTATTACAACAATTCCTGGTTCGTTTGTCGCAAAAAGACCCTCGATGTTGACTTCATTGTCCATTAATTATGTTTTGTTTGAGCTATTAGGCGACTAATTGCGTCTTTCTGGAATCATCACGAACAGGTTCTTGTTATATCATATCAGAAGATCTTTTACGAGGAATGACATCGCTGGCACTCCTAAATTTTATCATTTCCATATCTCCTTTTTCACCCTTTCCTGAAACCAGAAAATCGCCAAATCACCACTTTCTATTGTTTTTATCAAACGTACGGCCCATTGACGAATTGACGAGATAACATTAAATCGGGGGGGGGGGGGGGGGGCAATCCACGTATGGATTCATTGTATATTTCAAAGAGTGCGTAAAGCTTGTCTCTAGTTAGACAAAGTTAGATAATAACTGATATGTAATTGATAAGATTAAAGTGAAGCGAACCTTCACAAAACTACATGTGGGATCTTCACTGGAAGAAAGCTCAACTCCAACACGAAAATGCACTCCCATGATTTGAACAAAATATCAAAATGTTCATCCTGAAGAGAAAAGACGACTTATGACCGCAAGCGATCGATCGTACAATTTGAATGAAGCAATTTGAGAGGATAAGACAACCTGTCTACCCATAATTCAAGCAAACATGAATCATGAAATTGTTAACCACAATGAAGTCAACATCGATGGTCAGTATGTTCATAACATAAAAATTTATCTGATTGTTTAAATTTCAGTGAGAAACAGGTCCGCCAACTATTGCTTAACAATAAAGACGTCAAGGAGGGCTGCGGAAGACTACTGAATAATGTAGGCATCATGGACTATAATCAAGCAAAAGGACGACTATCAGTCACTTTTAAGAATATGGTGGGTACTGTCGAAGTCTTTATTCCATTTGAGAAGTTGTGGACCTGAAAGTGGGAACCAGTTCGGCTACAGTCTAGTCATTTCTTCCCATTTCAAAGATAAAATGTGGCAAGCTTTGCACTGAATTATTATAAAAATCACAAAATGAATTTTAATTCATCAAATAATATCAATGCAGTGCTGTTTTGATGCTGATGGACTTAAGAACAGTTTCCGATCTGTGACAACTCCATATATAGTAATTATACTGGATCAAAGGTACAATATGGAATTAAGTGGGCAGTGTTGATTGTAGCATTCACGCAAGCCTACCTCCAGTGAACAATTCTCTTTTTGAGGTGGTCACAGCCCCTGCCGTTCCGTGATAAATATATGAATTAGCAAGAAAGTAAGTATCACTAAGTAAACAAACAAGCATACAAACAAACAAATAAATAAATAAACATTACACATTGGAAGCAACAGTGGCATAAGTTTCTTTAAAACAATTTTCTAGTTTGCTTCAATTTTGTGCTTAAAATGTATCGATGTGAAGGAAAACAGACTTAATTTAAAATGGAATATGCTGTGCATTTGCTCATATAAAATGGAAATCTTTCTTGTCAATGGTCATGTCATAACGCGTACTTTCTGTTCTATGCTTTTGGTCAATTGATCATGATGGTTTTCATGAACATCATTCAAAATGCAAGACTGCATACTAATTTAGTTCTATTAACGGAAGACATTTGATTCTCTCTTCTTTTTCTTTGTCTTCCACATATCCGTGTTTGTTTACTTGTTTGTAGCAACTAAGGACAATTAGAAGAAGAGCAGACAGAAGAGGAAGTGAAGTAAGTAAACAGGCGGTTTCCTAATCTCATACCATGTGACACGGCAGTAAACCATAGTCAAACATTTTGATCATGTTTCCCGACCTTTGGCATAGAAATCTAGACAAGCAATTTCTGCATAGGTTGGAGATAATAAAGTAGGCTAAGACTGCTGGGCCAACTCTTATCTTCATGATCTTACCTATTCTATAATAAATTCTACCAGTGTATCCACCGACAAAATATAGGGAAGGTAGATTTTAGCCCCTTATATCTAAGATTGATAATATCTCTCGTAATGCACTGTCAGTATAATGTAGAGCCGTATCATTCATGATCAACTTCAGGATAACATATAACATTGAGCAACTTATAGAAGAGTGCTAATTGAGGCCATTGGTTTTCCTCTGTAGTTGTGGAATACTGTTTATTTATTTATTTATTTATTTATTTATTTATTTATTTATTTATTTATTTATTTATTTATTTTGTTTGTTTGTTTGTTTGTTTGTTTATTTATTTGTTCGTTCGTTTGTTTGTTTGTTTGTTCGTTCATTCATTCAGTCAGTCAGTCAATCAGTCAATCAGTCAGTCAGTCAGCCAGCCAGTCAGTCCGTCAGTCAGTCAGTCAGTCAGTCAGTCAGTCAGTCAGTCAGTTAGTCAGTCAGTCGGCTAGTTAGGAAATCCGTATTTCCCGATGTAACAATATCTTTCAATAAACCCTATAAAATTCTTAAGTGTCAGGTTAAAAAGTTTTAGTATGCCTAATTACCCCTCAATTATTTTACAATATTTATAAATATGGTACTATTATGATTATTATCGTATTTCAAAGGTTGGTGTGACCCGTTTCAAACCACCGGTTACCTTTTATGGGTGACTGGCTGTCTTAAGTCAGGAGTGAAATTTGTTTCTTCACATAGGTGTTGAAAGCTGAATGTTGATGTTTCGGTAATTTTTTAATCCCAGCCCCTTGCTGTATTTTTGAGTCTGCTCTCACTGCTAGGTTTGAATTTATGAACGTGGGTAATGTTATTCTGAAGTATTCGACGCTGGGACCATGTCATATCGCTTGACTGCATTCTGGTTTTTGGACTTTAACATGAAAATACCCTTTCTGGTAGAGTATATGTTTGCCACATTAAGTCATACAAGTTGTTTATCTACAAAAAGGCATGGGATTCAATTTTGGCTTAAGAGGCACGGTCATTTAATGATTATACATGTCATATGAAATGCAAACTACACTAACAAGAACAGTATCTTACCATTGATTTTCAAATTGTTCAATCACATTTATGTATGCGTGGGAATAGAAACAACGTAATAATCGCTATTTATTGAACGGTGGAAGGATTTAAGAAAAATCAATCACTCGCGCTAAATTAAAAGCAATTTTATGACTGAGTCACCAACTCGCCTTGGCAACGGTTGGGTGCTAAATGTTCAAGCCACACCTATGAAAATACTTGACCTAGGGAATGTTATCTTGATAGGTCTCGTCCACATTCAAACGTCCATTTGCAAATATACATAATTGGGCAAAATTATCAAAATATTTGACCACTAGCCGCTTTTTTTTGGAGGGGGGGGGGGGCGTGGTAGTTAAATCCACCTACAGGCGGGGAATACCAGATCATTTCAGCTTTGCATCTTGACTGCAATAGCTGATAACAGTGAAATATACTAGCTCGAAATAGGTACTACGCGGGCGAAAAAAGTCATTAGACTTTGTCAATGTGCCATACAATCTCATTTGCTCCAGTATTTCTCTGTTTGTTAACAGATTGTTACAGAAGAGAAATTTTCCATTTTGTTTCAAAGTGAGTTTGCCGTGGGTGGCGGACAGTTAGTCTTCAAAGTCTGGGTAAGCGTTGTGATGAAGTGATATATCTGATTTTAAATATTTCACCAATAGAACTTTCTACGTCTCTCGTTAACTCTTTCAGTGCCATATTTTACACTGACTCAGCAGCTTTCCCTCGGTACGCTTTTCGCGCATTGCCCCGTCTGTTTTTGTTTTGTTTTGTTTCTTTGTTCGTTTTTTACAAGAAATATGAATCTAGTACCCTTCTTATAATGGCAGTTTGTATTAAGAAGTTCAACTTAAGTCGCAGGTGGCACTGAAAAAGTTAGTATTATTGTTATGTGTATGAACTTGGCGAAATGTTAAAAACAGCTGTGCACATGTAAGAATAAATGAAAACAGCAGTTTTGTTAATTGTGCTAATAGTCTCGAGTTCATCCATTTCATCTCAGAAAAAAAATGATTCTTGCAGGTCGGCCTTGCATTTTGTATATCTTGCGCTCTCCAGCAGGCTCCGACAACGTTCACATGTCCCAAGAGGATACATCCAAAGTTCAAAAGATTTATCTGGAATCCTGCTTTTTTAAATCCTGGAGCGAAGCGTAGGGATTTGAAAATGCAGGATTCCAGATAAATCACGAGAACAAGGGATGTATCCTTTTCATACCATGCCTTCTTTGTTTTCATGAATATAAATGCATTTTAAAATGTATTCATTAAAGCAAATCAGTCCTGTGTTGAAATTTAGCCATAGAAATTTAAAGCAGGGATATATTATGTGTATGCAGGTGACATATATATCCCTTGAGAAAACAAAGGAGGCATGGTATAAATAACTGAATAAAACAAAACAAAGAATCTGATAAATTTGACAACACTACGTATTTCTGCGAACCCTAAACTGATACGCACGGCATTGCACAGGCTTATAAATTCGGGTGACATTGAGTAGGATGTTAGGCCATGTTCTGGTTCTACTGGTCTTAATCGCGACCACTGGTAAAGCGGGTGAGCTCGGATTCATCGACATGAGGAGGTCCACGAAGGAGCCGTTTACATTGCAGTATTAGCACTGAACGATGGTCATGTTTAAATGGGACCACCCAAAGGGTGTCCCATAATGTTTTCGGTTTATGCTTTCTCCCGTCTGTCTGTGGTTCAGTTCGTTCAGCATCTGCTTGTAAAAACGGTATCTCCAGACTTTTCCGGCCACCTGAAACCCAAACATTTACCGCATTGCTTGGTATGTTGACACCATTTCTCGACTTTGTTACATATCGGTGACTTTGACCTCATTTTGAAGGCCACAAAACCCATGTATGTGCAAAGGTGAACCCATCAGTCTTTGTTCTGCATTTAAATGCCTCCGGTTCTAATATAGTCATATCTGTAGGCTGAAATGTAGCAAATAACCCACAAATTTCAACGTTTCATGACTTCTTGTTTATAATCAAATTTATTTTACTCTTATTTTATACATTTATTTTTCTTTAAGTCGAGAATCGTTTTTTTTTCTTTAAGACTGATCTGTCAATCAGAAGCTGATATGAGGGATAAAGAAACAGTACGTACATTTTAAGATTAATATAAACCAGAATTTCATTTTTTTTCTTAACACAGACAATATCATTACCCGTGGTGGTCACAGTTAACGGTAATCAAGATTGTAAAGCTATGGCAACTATTTTCTGGGACAACGCGTTTAGCGAACCAGTGAGTACACGGTATCTCGAAGTGTTTCATTCATTCTTATTTCTAAATTAAGTAAGTCACTGATGATCAACAAGCGAAAACGGAAAATAAGTGTAGATCGCAATGTCTGTGGAACTGATAATAATCATGGCGTGAACATACGAGATCTAAGAGTCAATATTGTCTATTGTGATACTCAATACAACCGTCTGGGCATAGCAAAGTGTCATATGATTTTCATTTCTTTTCGAACAAAATGTGGATGGGAATAAATCTCAGCAACCATTTACATTCTACACAGCAACTACAACAACATCATCAACAACAACAACAACAACAACAACAGAAAAAAGCTGAAAAAAATGATAGTTCTCAATATTTCAACTGAAAACAAAAATTCAATCCTTACCAGTAAAATTTTTTGTCAGGTGTATGTTTTTATTGTTACAATTGTAACTAGAAAAGAAGATCAAAGCAAATCTGTCCGTGTGCCTTCAAAAGTTGGAAATATTAGATGCTACAACTACTTCACATTCCAATAAGCTCATGGCTGGATGAAAATTTCAAAGTCAAAATGACCTTGACCTTTGACCTTTACAGGTCACATGTAAATTGCAAAAATGCACAGTGTTAGAATACCCACAATTTAAGCCCAATATGAACCAAATAAGATGGAAATTGACCAAGTTATGGCAAGATGAAACTTTGAAAGGGCCAAATGACCTTGACCGTTGCCCTTTTAGAGACTACATGTCCTTACAAAAATGTGAGTACATGTTGCAATACCTATGGTTTGAGTCCAATATGATTAGAGCTAGATGAAAATTGGTCTAATTATGAATGGATGAAACTTTCAAAGGTCCAAATGACCTTGATCTTTGACATTAAGAGGTCACATGTAAGTTTTAATGATGTGCAGTGGCACAATAGCTACAATTTGAGCCGAAAATGATCAAAATTGGATTAAAATTGACCAATTTATGGCTACAAGAAAGCCACCATCGAAAGTGGCCTTTGACTTGAAATGGTCTTTGACCTTGAGATGACCTCTACCTGAAGTGTACCTTGACCTTTAAAATGACGTTTTGACCTGACATGACCTTTGAACTTGACATAACATGTGAGATGAAGTTTGCCTTGCTATGATTGAACTCCTATACACTCGGAACCACATCTACTATGGTATATAAGATATTGAATATTTAAAACTTTAAGTAGCCCTCGTTTGCATAATTTTGAAAAACATGACCCCCGATTATAAAAAGAAGAGACTTCATCTATAGAAGTACAATTGTGCCAAGTTTGTGGAGTTTCTACTTATAATACGTTTCAAATGAAATGTCGGACAAATTTGCTTGTAAAGAAAGAAAGAAAGAAAGAAAGAAAGAAAGAAAAAGAGAAAGAAATAAATAAAGAAGAAGAAAGAAATAAAGAATTCCTAGAAAACAGTATGTCTGTGTTGGCACACAGTCATAACAAAACAAGGGGAGACGAGTCCGTCGTCCGTAAAAGCTGCATGTGTCTTTGATTTCAATTTTTCTGTTTTAGTTGTATTAATATTACAGGACAAACCGTCAAAACCCTTTCCGGTGGAAATTTTCTTGTATTCCCTGAAAGGACTGGTGGTAACTGATTATATATATATATATATATATATATATATATATATATATATATATATATATATATATATATATATATATATATATATATATATATATATATATACACATACATACAAGGGAACCTCTACATAAAAGCAGCGCACTCAATAGTTAAGGTAACTTCGAGAGAATGATTAAGTTAGCCCTTGTGTTTTAAGCCTCTTATCTGACACATAGTCAGACGGGTTTCTGTCAAAATGGTATCCTAATGTTTTTTTCCAGGGACGAACGCCTTTTGAAGTGCCAACGGAGGTACCGTGGTCACTGTTAGCAGAATCCCTCAGCTGCAAATTTAACGCCAGCACAGGCGTGGTACTGTCATCTGAGAATCTCAACTACCTCGCATCCAAGCTCTTTGGTATAGTTTCTCAAGTATCCATTTACCTATTACCATACCTTCAAAGTTAACACTGATTGACACGAAAGGTATTTTGAAGAACGAAAACTCTTGTGGACAAGAAGAGCATGGGAGATTTGTTTTGGTTGAATGTAACAATTTACACTGCTAATAATTCCCTCTTTCGACAAAGTAAGTGAACTTTTTCCTATATTCTCTAAAAAGAAGTTTATGTATATTTTAAATATAGGAAGACGCTTATACAATTAGATGCAATTTACCTCACTGGGGGAAATTTTGGATGGAATTATTAAAACCTGAGGTCAATCTTGATACATGTGACCTGCAAACAGGAAAAGGGGCACATGAAGTCACCTTCATTATTATACTTCTTATTATTATTATTTTTTGGAGGGGGGGGGGGGGTCGGATGCCTCTCTCTCCCTCTCCCTGTTCCTATCTCAGCTACACGCATGTTATATGTTTGTCCAAGTTTTTGTGTTAATTGCTAAATACATATTGTGCATGTATATATGCGCATGGCAAAATGATTTTGTATTTTTTTCTCGCCAAAATAAAGCCTGAAATTGTACCTTAAACCAAAAATGAATGAATACGATTTTGGTTTTACTTTAAACGAAAAAGGAAAAGAGTTTTTATTTTGACCGTGCTCAAAGTGTTTTCAGCAGATCCTCACAATTTCTTTTCTTTTTCTTTTTTTTAATTTGAAACGTCACACAAAGAAATGAAAGATGGAACAAAAAAAAAAAAAAAAAAACGATTTACGTCACATATCCTTGCTACCTTCCCATACTCACAGTGTTTGTAAGAACTGATCCAAATGTTTTTTGAGCAAAACTATCAAAAAAAAAAAAATCATGTAACAATTTGTGACCCTAAGCATAGATGAAAAAGGTAATTTGGAAGAGTATGCAATACACTGTTATATTCAATCTACTGACTCCCCCACGTTATTCCTTGATACATGAAATAATCATGCAAAGAGCCTGCCCTTTGATGTGGCACGCAGTGGAAGAAACTGACCTATTTATCTTACAAGCAACTCGGCCTTTAGACGTGGGCAACCAGATTCTGAACTTTTTCTTCATCTTGATTGCATCGTAAGCAACAGTGATGTCACTGACAACGTTCTTGCTTTGTATAATCGAGAATACCATATATTTCTAACAAATTTACGCGGACGTAATTTTGCACAAACTTGATTTTTCAGAAAAGTTGAATTTTTTCGTGGATCGATGGTAAGCGCAAAAAGTAAAATGCAAAATAAATGGCAACCCTCCTGGACTTCATTGGCCAGTGCAGCCCAGTCTTTATGAACCCTGTCTGAATTATAATGAATTTGAACGTGTTGGCACAAAATGGAATTTTCCATCACTTTCTTGCCTGATAATGTAATTCGATCACCTTGAATATTTTCTTTGGAGAAATTGCCTTGAATTTAATTCAGTGCAATGAGTGGTAGGGCGAAAAGCGCAAAATCAAGGTACGGGTTGCCTGTGCAGACATACCAAATCGGTCTTTGATTTATGACACTGACTTCTAGTGCCTTCGGGCGGGGTTACTTCTTATTGCCGTGGTGTTAAAAAATAAAAAAAAATAAATAAAAAAAAAAAAAAAAAAAGAAGAAGAAAAGGAAAAAGAAAAGAAAAACTACCGCGGTGAGAAGCATCTGTCTTGGCAGGCAAATAGGATGTATTCACATTTAAATGCGGTCCTACTCTAACACCTATTGAGCAAAGGAGGAACCACCTGCTTCAGGGCAGATCCATGTATTCAGCATGGTCAAAAGTATTTTCTCAATAAAATGAACAAGATGAACACAGAATGATCTTGAGAAAATGTAAAGACATATATTTGAAACATAAAAGATGCCCAAATTGATTAGAAATTGGCTTTCTTTTGGTTGAAAAAGTGATATTTGTGGATGTTTATAAAGTATATAATACAAATCTGCCCTGATCATGGTGGAAGCATCAGTCTGTTGTCCTGGCAACACAGGAAGTGAGCAGGACCGCAGTTAAATATGAATGTCTCCTATTGCAGTAATGTGATGCGGGGAAGCAAAAGAACTACCACAGAAAGGACAGACAGGGTGTTTCCACATTGCGTCCTGAACTGAAAATTAAAAGTTTGGTGACAACTTATTTGTTAAATAACATTTTTCAGCTTCAAGCACTGATACAGAGTTTAAATAATTTTGGAAATGGTGTGATTTTCTACTCAGCCTTAATCATGCAAAGATGGGCCAACTTCCGTGCCTAAAAACGACAGCTCGGACTTACTACTCTCATTTAAGGAAAATGAGGAGCATTTAAGTGAAGTGGTATTTAGCGTCAGTCAAATTACTTGAACAAAAAGGGCAAAATTACTATATTTAAGTGAGGGTCTACTATAAGTCCGATTTCGCTTAACTTATGGGTTCACAGTGTAAATCCACCACGGAAACTTTTGCAACCCATGCAGGCCTATAGGCCGACACTTCATGCATAACGTGAGTACGTTCTCTTTGCAATAAATATGGTAATAGGCATATTAGTAAACCATTCTGGAAGTGGTGGCGATTTTGGTTATGTTTAGCGTATCGCCTTTAGATTGCGCTTAAGGTAACGTCCCACTTGTACCCACCAGTTGCTGGCTGAGACATGTTGCGAATACGCAAAACCTGGCTCATTCATTAACTGTTTGATAAATACTTCCGTGTGGGTATGTTGTCATGTGGACTGTGTTCTCCGACGCATAGTCATAACAGAGGTGGGGCGTTTTTGTACTGTTCCATATTCATATTTGTCACCAAATCGATGTAGTTCTACATTCTTCTTTCGCTGTCAGCTCAGCTGATTGGCGAGTCAGGGACACCAAAAAGTGGCAAGCTCACTAGGCCTTTTTTTATCTTTGGCACAAGTGATAAATTTCGGGGTTTAAGTTGTTAGGGCTCCATGTTTTGGAAAAGAACTAATGTTCATAGTTAAGGAAAATATTTCAAACGTTGAGAGGACCGATTTAAAACCACCCGTTGCCTTTCATTGGTGAATGTCTGTCTCAAGTCAGCAATGAAATTTGTTTTTTTCACCTTGGTATTGAAAGCTGTGTGTTTTGTGTTTTGTTAATTATTCAATATATGCCTTTTGTATTATTTGACTTCGCTCTCATTGTTGGGTAAGAATGTTTGAATGTGCGTAAAGTTTTTCGGAACTGCTGGTTGAAAACATGTGACACAGGAAGTAGGTGCCGCTCTCACACAAAACCGTGCATCTGACGTGGCCTATTAAATATGGACCTCATCGTGATGTCTACCTTTGCTACAAAATGCAATTTAGAGGAACCGCCTTTGCAGAAAGCGCTTCATGAATATACCACTCCAAGGAGTGGCACAGCACGAGGTGCTTATACGAGACATGCGTATTAATTTCCTGCGGCTAAAATCGACCCAAACGTGAGATAAAACTATTTTGAGGTCGTACATTCGTTTGTGGAAATATCGAAGTGATTAATATGCATAACTAATGCATATTATTGCATCATATTTAGCATTATTACAGAGTTGGTTTTCAAGATTTTTAAACAAAAATGGTAAATAAACCATTCAATGAAAAAACTGTGATGGGAAAGTGAAAGTAAAAGTAAAACACAGTTGCTACTGCATCAAATTGATAACTAAAGGCTTATTTTAAAGAAAATAAATTTTGGTAAGAAACATTATTTTTTGCAAAAATGCAAATAAATGAAGGGAAAAGCTTTACATGACTGAGAGTCAGTGTACATAATTTCCCTATGGCAACAAACACGCCAATTTTGCTTTCATAATGTGTGCATTTTGTACTGATTATCTTTATGACTATTTACCTTTCGGGAGATTGCGCCAATACATTTTCTCGGTGAAATGCGACAAAAATGTGCCGTGGAAAAATGACAAATGACATATCCTCATTGATGACAAATAAGTGAACATAACGTTGACATGAGAGGGAGACGACATTTATTTTATAGGGCACTTTCTGACAATAATAAATGGAAGAAAGTGCACACCGGTACATGGGCTTTGGGGCACTGAGGGTAAAGACTAAGGGCTATTGCCTACACACTATACGTCTGTATCTTTTAAGTCAAGGCAAAAAACCAGAAAAAGTTACTCTTATGAGATTATACAAGAAATTGCTGAAATACGCTGAAAAGCAAAGGTAAACTGTCAGAGGGCAGTTTTTAAAAACAAACCAGAAAGGTTCAAGTCAGTTGCTTTTTCACAACATGAGTTTTTTTGTTTTTTGTTTTTTTTAAACATGATGATTGCACTATTGGTTTCAGTATCCTTTCTACGGTTAATTGACAGGGAATACCTCCGATAGAATAACAAACTCCTAACGTATATTAAAACAGGGCCTGCAGAAGATTATTCTCACGGAGCTGTAACTTGGGCACAGTTAAACAGGGTAGGTACCACGAATAACAGTGTACGTTAGCACGTGTCATGTGCCCTCTTAAAAAATTGTACCTCACACACCCACTCTATTTGGTCTCTGTTTCTTGTGAGTTTATTGGGCCCTGACATGTCATATATCTTACAAATTAAGCCCCTTTTACTTGACGCTTCCTGTGTAGCTCTTGGTAACTCGCATATTTTCCTTATTTGATCCTTAGGACTCCATATTTCGACCTGGGTACCTCGTTCACCCCCATCTTTTGGTCCCAGGTACCTGGCACATCCTCAATATTTGGCGTCTGCAACCTGACATATCTTCCATGTCTTGCCTACGATACCTCACGTATCTTCTTCATTATGCCCCTGCTACTTTAGAGCTGGCTTTGTCATAGAATTTGTTTAATTTACCAGTGGGATGCAAAAATAAAAGTCTGTCTTATGTGTTGGATCTGAGGGTGTTTCGTCCTGTGGTCAGTATATGTCATTTATCCAGATGACACCTGGCCAAAATTTCTTTTTCACCAGAACAGTAGTCACTGGCTGTAGTATATCTGAAAGGGGTAGGGGTAGGGGTGGGGGCATCTATTTGGGGATTGCTCAGTTAACCATGCATGGGCAGTGTGCCTTTAGTTTTTCCACCGTAGTGAATAAAACTCTCAAAGAAGTAAACACGTTTTACTAAGAATAAAGTATAAAAAATAGAAAATTTAAATAGAAAAAAATGAATAAAACATTAATAAAAAATTTAAAAGCCGATTTGTAGCAGGTTTATTGCTACCTCGCACACCCTCTCTATTTGGCATTTGATACATCACGCATCCTCTATATGTGGCCTTGGTACCTCGCGCAGCCTCTACGTTTGCAAACGGTAATATTTTATGCCTCTCTATTTGGCGTCGCGTACCTGATACACTCCATTGCCCCCTGATACCTCTGTGGTAGTAATTGCTGTTTGTACTTGCGTGTATTTGAAGTCATTAAGAGCTACTGTAGCAAAAATCTTCCCAATTCAAAATGTAAAAAATAACTTCACTGCCAATAAAATGTCTGTATCATTCATGTGTATGAAGTGTTCAAAATTCTGTGCGGTAATAACGACTTCTGGGTCATGACTTGAACACTTTTATCTCTCCTCAGGTGGATCCAACTCTAAAGGGAAGTGAATGTATTGCCTTTGCTTCTGAGTGTCCATGTGTGTGTGTGTGTGTGTGTGTGTGTGTGTGTGACACAGTACTGGTGCTTAATATGGAGAGTTAGACTATAGCACTTGATAAGTAACTTCACTTTCTGCAGGATCCATTGCCCAGGTGTAACTTCTCATTTTGGGACTGGTTTTATGCCGCACTCAAGTTGACAAAAGACTGTCTGTTAGAACTTTGGCAGGAAGGGTAAGTCGAGGTTGTTTTCAACTAAACCAAGGGATTGTCATTTTCCTGCTTGACATACCATGTGGTCTTTGGTGTTACATATACTACAACTGCTAGATGCCTTTTTCAGAAGTTGCTAATGGAAACTCCATTATCTTAAAAATGGTTGCGCACCGGCCCAATTGGAGAGTTCGAAGGCACAAAAATACACATTTATGCTTCAGAATAAACATGTTTTTCTTGATTTTTTGTACAGTTTTGTTCAAAACTCATATCTGATGAATACATCACTGAATTTTTCCTTCCAGTAAATCTTTTAAATGAAAGGTGTTTAGAGACATTTAATGGATGATTGTTCACCCAATAACCTGCAGATGAACATCTTCAAAATATAAAGATCTAGACAGTTTTGCCGTTTTCATTTGTATGAGAGGGCAATGCTTAAGATATGCCAAAACGATTTGCCTCATTACATCTTGTTTATTTTCGTTTTGAACTGGAACCAACTGTCAGAAATAAAATGCCACTTCGTCCAGCAGCACGGCCTACCTATAGAGTGGGGTACCAGGGTCAACAGAAGACGATTTGGCCTTATACATATAATCGACCGCTGTGAAAACTGCATGGTGCCAAGATCAAAAGATAGCGTTATTTTTGCAGGCCGCCTTTTCGTAGATGGCTGACCTGATTTATTAATTTTTTTTCCACAGATTATATAGTTCATACACAAAAAGTAGAATTCAACTGATGGAATACTCGCAGGAATTAAGTCTCCATGAGACAAAGAAACTTAGTTTCACATACATTGGGCTAGAATCGTGAACCATGTGTCGTGAAAAGCGAGGGCTAAAAGCCGGCCTGGGGTCAAATGCAACCCAAAAAATATAGACCTTAATCCACCCATATTATTTCTCATTTTCAATGCAAATATGTGAATGCAGTGTCTGTTGAAGACCATGTTCTAAAGATGGGCTGAGACTTAGTTTTTGTACACTGGTGTTACCCTAGCAACTTTGAGATCACGTTGGAGGTATTATATCCTAAGTGATGTATTTTCAACCTGTGCAATGGGTTTTCTAATACACTCGGACCCATCCCTCAGGAATTTTGCTCCAATGTTGTCATGGCCGTTGACTTAGATGTGTTCATTCTTCACAATAGTTTCAAGTTTTTTCCCTCGAGTAGTCCCTGGATACTAAAGAAATTTAACTCAATACCTTTATATTTCTATAAAATTTGCCCTACTTTGTTTCCATCAAAATCTCCACTTGGGAGTTTTTCTCCAAGCTCAAAGACAATATTGGAAAAATGTATTCAATATATGTACAACTGCTTTACTGTGAAAACAAATGTCAAAATCATCTCTCATTTTGAAAACTAGGATTCTGTTTGTTCTTTGATATTTAGCCAAGAAGACCAGAGATTTTATTGTTTTCTCAAGTTTTTTTTTTTATTTTCTTCTATCTTATCAATTATGAATTTTTTCTTTGCTTTCCCAAGCAATATTTCAGTCTTACTTCTTAACCGTTTTTACTAATCAAACAAAACTGTTTTTCCCTCTTTTCTTTATTTCATAAGCGCATAGTCCCTCTCACTTGTCTGCTCTAGTATCTCACTACTAAGCCACATTTTACTCCGTTGCTTCAACCTGATTTTCTTAACATGGGCAATGACATCAACTACAGATGTAAATATGACTTTGAAGTTGTTCCATTCTCTTTTAGCATCATCACACTCAAGAGTTTTTAACCAATTTTGTTGATCTAGCAAGTCACAGAGATCCTGGGTTTTTTTTGTAGTCCTTCATTGATCTTATTTGGCTCACTTTGCGTTTATGAAATACGCCTTTATGCAGTTTCCTTGTGCAAAAGGTCAGTAAATGATCACTTACTCCACATGAGATAACTGTGCAGTCTGACACTTTGTCATTATCTGAAACCATAACAAGGTCAGTAGTGAGAACACATGTTGGAGTGATCATAATAAAGCCTTTGATAATTTGTGTCAAGTCAAGAATGTTCAGGAATGTTTTAAAGTGTCCTGCTATAACCTATCATTTTCGCTTGTATGTATATTTGTCTCAAAATCTTCCAATAGATAAGATTCTCGTTTATAAAAAAACTTGGTTAATCTAAGGACACATTCTCAAGCTTTTGATAGAAGTCTTTCTATTTAATAGGCTTGTAGCATCCTCCAGCTTAAATTGGTTCTGTTTCCAGCAGTAATATAGCAGTAATATAACAGTTTCCAGTCCGTCTTTGTAGATTATCCCTCTTGTTATAGGCCAAAGTATCCTTTATATACAATCATACACCACCACCTGTCCATTTCGGTCAGTTCTTTTAACTATGTATCCTTAGATGGCTATTGCATTATCTGGAACTGAGTCATCAGGCCATGTCCTTGTTATGGCTAGTACAGAGCTACCTGTTTCCTCTGTCAATATTCGAAACTGGCCCAGTTTAGGTATTAAACATCTGACATTCAGTTAGATGAAATTAAAGCCTTTGTTTTATATTTGCATACACGAATGCATATTTTATTGCATAGATTTAATGCCTTCATTGAGTGTGTGTTTTCTATTTTAGCGTCATGTACACACATATAGTGTATACTCTCATATAATTAAACAAGTTTTGTGGTGCAAGGAATTTACCAATTTCTATTCAGAGAAAATAGTATAGGTGCAGTTTGGTAAGGGACTATCTCGATTAGTTTAAAAGCTCGGTTGGTGTAGGTTTTGTCAGGGACCATCTTATCATTACAATCAGCTCCTATGAAGAAAACATGTTTTTCCAGCAACACGTGAACTTCCATGAAATTATTCTGTGTACGTTGCAATGATATCAATAAGTGACTTCTGACCTTAACCTTAGGGCCTATGTCACCGGCAATCAAATTTCGGCAAGTGGCCACCTAAATGCACATTGTAACCAAGTCTGGAGAATATTGGATCATTATTTTAAAAGTGCTCTGATATAAATCAGGTCTGGACATGCTAGACATTCAAGCACATGGGCAAACAAATGGCCCGATGGGGGGAAAATGCATGAATGTATACAGTGATTACAATAAGATACGTTCATTTTGTGTGTAGAGCCCCAAATACACGATTTTATAAACAGTAGGTGACCCCAAAATATGCGCTAAGGATTGCATTTTTGATAAAATGAAACTCAAAACAGAGAATCTATACATAGGACAAAGTAATGTTTTCACACTCATTTTACGCTGTATAATTTGGTTACCAGTGTCCAAATTTGGTCCTATTTATCATCACAGATTTTTTGGTTTATTAAACATGCTTTGAAATACTATTCCTGGATGTATCGAGCAAAAAAGCCTAGGGTCAGATGCCAAAATTATAATCATGGCGCATAGCTTCAAAAATGCCTCACATTTTCCTAGCTAGACAGTCCGCCCTCTTGCAAAATTGTGGCGTATGCAAATTGCCCCCCCCCCCCCCATTGTTAGGCTTGGCACCATGCGGATATGTTATCTCCACACATTGACAATGCATGACAACCTATATTCTTCTTCAGACCCCATCTGACTCAAAACTAAGGCCCTTTTAGGCTTCTTGCTGCTGGACTGACTTCCTCTGGAAAAACCTTAACTTTTATTCAGATATGGATTCTGTCAGCTATATCTTCCTAATCTGCAACTTGAACAATCTTTCACTGACCTGAACGAACACGTGTTTTCTATATAAAAGCGTTAATTTTGTTTCATGATCTTAACTATCTAAATTGCATCCGAATGGGAACAATAGACAAATACTTGCATCAACCCCATGTATCGAACTTGTGATTAAGGAAAGCGGGCAACATGTATCTATTCTCAAATTGCAGCGCCATCTATGGGTTCATTAGCAGACAAGAAGCATCAAAACGTTTGATGCAGAGACAGACGGGCACTTTTCTGTGTAGATTCAGCGATTCAGAACTCGGAGGAATAACTGTTGCATGGATAGGAGAAGATCCAAAAAATCCAGGTCGGTAAGGGGAAAGCAAAGATGCTATACCGCATGTGGCTAACCTGTGTACAAACATTCAAATGTGTTTAGAAACCTCAGCTTTAAAAGATGGTTTCTTCTGCACAAACCTACCTTTTCCGCGTTTGCCAAAATGTGTTTTAACCAGTAGCAAACGCTTTGCCTTGCTCTTGTTCAATCGCCTCAGGACTGAGTCAACTTTTCTCGCCGCAGTCTGGGTGTAATGCGCGCAGTGTGCGTGATGAGAATCCCTTTCTTCATGGAAAACGACACTTACGACACTGGACCAGTTCCGGTATTTTTCTGTTAAAATTTTGCATGCGGATATAACCACATTACGTGGGTTGAAAGGTATCGTTGGCCAAACAGGCCATGGGCTGTTATATATTTAGTCAGCCAATAAAAAATCTCATATTTAAATTGTGCGCAAAAATACAACTTTTGTATTGGTTGATTTAATTAGTGCATTCAATAATAATGTATTAATAAATACGTTTATTACGCAAAAGAAATGTATATATTGCGGTTAATAAATACAGCTGTCGTATTGATTGAGTTATTGCGAGTATTCAATCCTTTCATGCGAGAAATAAATAGCTCTATAGGACCCATTTGGACAAACATATGAAGGAGGTACATACTTTTAGTTTATAAAGTGTCCTGAGTATTTTCTCCATCTGTCACTTTCCTCAAATTCCTTCCACAGTAGCAAGACAACAAGGGGCCCTACGCTATTTTTGGTACCTATATTTCATTTCATATAGACTTATTTTCTTTTTATGCTAGGCCAAAAAATGGTATGGAATCTTGCTCCATTAAAACACAAAGATTTTAACATTCGTGGTCTGCCTGACAGGATTAAGGACCTGTCAAACCTGGTATGGCTGTTGCCAGACATCCCAAAGGAACAAGTGTTCGGCAAGTACTGGAGCCAACCAACAGGTAAAAGTTTTGTGCAGTATCGAGTGCCCCTGCCTCCAAAGCAGACCCAAGCTGCGTATTTTGTCTACTCCGCTGGGGTCTGCCCTTCTTTGACAAGGTCACTGTTCTGCATTGGAAAAGTGACTCAGTTTCTAATTGGCTGAGTATGGTTACTATGGTAACAGGCTTCAGTATACTAGGGACCAGAGGCTGTTACTGGTTCAGGCAATAATGATAAACTTCCTGATTGCTGTCTCAGTCTAGGGGGATGGTCACAGTATAGTTCTGTTTCCCTCACTATAAATAAAATCCTGTCGAAGAAGGGCAGACCAAGTGTAGTTACACCTAACTTGGTCTGCTTTGCAGGCAACGAGTGTCCTTAAACCGGCATTTTTACTTGATGCGTAATCGTCGATATTTTCCCCATGCGCACTGTGCATATATGAAAAAGGGAATGAAAAATGCTGCTGCAACCAGGTGGCAAATTGTATGTATGGGACAGGCCAGTATACATAATCTCTTGTCGGTTCAAGAAGTGGGTAACACCTCAACTAATGGTGCCCTGGCGGGCAGACCTGGCTCTCAGAGAAGAAAGGAAAGCCAATTATCACATGACCATTGTTCAGTGACATTACAGCACGAGACCTCACCCAGGAAGTAAAAAGTGGCTCACTTTTTTCTACCCAATTCCTATTACCTTCAAGCTGTAACGCGGTCCGTTACGGGTACAGAATTAACATACGCTTCAGCTTTATTTCCTATCCCATTCATTGTTCATGATGAATAAGCAGGTTGAATAAAAAAAACAGTGGTCTGTTAATGCAAAGTGGCTTGTGTAATGTGAAATAGAAAAAATATCGATGTACGTCAAAAAGTTTGTAATAATCGTCGAAAAAAATGATTGTGTTATTTTGTTTTGTTTTCTGTGCTATCTGCGAAAGGTGAAAGTTTTGATGTGATTGTTAAAATTGGTTCTGCTGTTGCATTGTTCGTGAAAATACCTGTATTTTCTGAGTGAATTATGATCACTACCATCTCAAGCTGAGCATCGCTAAACCTTTCCCAAATTTGTGTTACGGTGGTATCACTTAGTAGCATGTGTAACCGATGAGACAGGAGAGATCGACACGGGGGGCTAGTTCTGACCACACCAACAGATCATTTTTCATGTTAAAATTGCTTTCATTAACCATCTTTTCAGGTGAGGTACCACCTCGAGGTTATATAGGAACAGAGATAGTTGCAGTAATTTCTCGGTGAGATAATAATAATAATAATAGTTAATAATATTAATAATAGTAATAATAATAATAATAATAATAATAATAATAATAATAATAATAATAACAGATCAAACGTCATACAGATGGAGCAATGTAACGGAAATTTATTTTGCTCAAGCTAGCACTGAAATACTTTCCAAACGTTTGTGGCTACAGCTGATTTTGAATCAGTTAAACTTTCGGCATTGTTTTAGGCTTGTGGTATTTTGACAACGCCATTGAAAAATATCTCTTCATTTTCCCAGTGACTTTCTAATATTTTATTTCAATGAAGGTTTATGTAGGTGAATCATATTAATGCCAGCTCATAGCCACATCAGTCCTGTCAATTAAAGCTCATATCTGGGTCATATCAGTCATGATAATGAATGTTCATTTGCGTGTTAATCATGTGAATTCAAGTGATCAAATTTAACTCACGCATATTTTCAACAAGAAGGCATTGGGTATCACCTAACACTGCAAAGAAACCATTTTATGTCAAATGCGTATGCATTTATAAAAATTGCCTGAAGCAGTCTTTAGATATGCAAGATTCTAAGGTTTGTAAGGCAAGCAGCCCAGCCACTTCCAATGTTATCACAGATGGCAAGAAAGAAACGCATTGACATTGCTCATAAGATCTGAACACTGCTTGGATTCCGCTCCCAATACTATATGCTGCCAACAGAAAACGCCACCAGTGCATGGGAACTTGCTCAATGCTACAAATTTCCTTTTGGCGACTATTGACCAATGACAGGAGGTTTATTCTTCCCTGTAATAGCTCCACCTGTGCCTGTTGCATGCATTTATGCAATTGGTTATAATATATGTATGTAACACAGACACAGAGACACACAAACACACACACACACACACACACACACACACACATATATATATACATATATATATATATATATATATATATATATATATATATATGTGTGTGTGTGTGTGTGTGTGTGTGTGTGTGTGTGTGTGTGTGTGTGTGCCCAGTTACCCGGCGAGGTCTGATAAATCATGTATATCATGTATCTATAGTCCATGCCTCCAGTTATCATTGATCTAATTGCTTGACCTGGAGCATTTTTTACCTGGAAATATAGGGATGACGATTTTTGAGTGGAACGTCTTTTGACGGGAAATCTGAATCTAATTTCACAATAATTCAGACAGAATGCAACTTTTGCTGTGATCTGAACTGAAAATAGTTTATCTTTCGTTCATATGTCACAAGCAGAATCCTGTGCACTGAGCAATCAGTTAACGCAACCAACTGCTTTTTATTCCAATTTGAACAGATATTCATTCAGGATGACATGCTCAGAATTAAGACGAAGAGGGCAAATTCTAGAAAGATTCAATGCATAGATGATGTTTCCCGTTTTACCCATAAAATCATATTTCCCCAAGTTACCCACTAATGTAACTCTTCATCTTCATATCAATATTTCTTTCATACTCATCCCCGTCACCAATATCTTCTTTCAGAGAAGTGTTTTGCATTTGTCGGAACAATTAAGTGATCTTTCTTTCACAGTATCCACGCTCAACCAGCAGTTCCACTGAGGTATGGAAACCCGACTCCAAATGTTCATTCACAAGAGGTGTCTGGGCAGAGTGTGTATGAAACCACTGGTCAACCACCACAGGGCTGTTCAGAGAGTGCTGGTGATGGGTACATGTTTCTGTGCTGTGATATTTTGTATATATTAAAGTTTTTTTTTCTTTGTTTGACGGAGGCTAAACGTCAAAATGTTTTTTAAGTAAAATTTTAAATTTGATGCAAACAACTTTATACCCATACATAGAATAGAAATGCTTCATATGGGATTCTGGATCGTCAAACAGAAAGAACATTCAGTCTTTGACGTAATTTGGGGTTTAACATTTTCAACGATGTGTATCCATTGACTTATGGTATCAGAAAATGCATATCAATCACCTGGCTTTACAACTTTGATGCATGAAGTCGGGAAGCAACCTATTTAGGCATGTATTTAGAAGTATACGACTTGATAATCTATACGGTACATTTGTGTAGACAAAATATTCTCTGTTATTTTCAGAAGCCAACTCGAACCAGATTCAGTTGAAGACTTGTTCTTTGGCCTCAATACCATGGATTACCTTCCAGAAGACATAGATCAGATCAATGTGAACCAACTCGTAAATCTGTGTGATGAATCTATATGGCCGAACTGATACACTCAATATATACAACAGCCTCACCGATGTTGTAGAACTTCTGACAGAGTTTGTTACATTCATTAAGAGAATTTGGCGAACATGGTACAACAATTAGAAATGATATTATTATTATATTGTCATGCACTTTGACCAGATTTCGGTTACTCTCATAGTAAATGAGATATTAACTCATCCAGAAACAATTATCAAAGCTGAGTTTGATTTGCCTATTCAGATGTCTATGTCTAGATAGAGTTTTAACGAAGTTACTTTTGCATAAACGTTTGCGCAAGATACATTTCCAACAAGCACTTCTCAAAGCTGCATGTATGGTTAATAAAATTCGCTTTCAAATTACCCCAACTCCTATCATTCCACAAAATTGACAAGGATATCTTGTGGGCGTAATTCATTTACAGATGCGAGTGATTAGATTTCAACATCGAACTTATATTGAATGCCGAAATATTTTGTGATCCTGTTGTTCATTATGTGACGCGTGAAAAGTAGTGACAAGGCTTCAGCTGATCATTTAAGCTAAACCTGATGGTTACAAAAGGCGGTGGAAACTTCAGAGTTTATTTTGTTTGTCTCAAAACTTGGGTCAAATGCTCATGCAAAGCTACATTCTTTTGCAGGATTGGGTGCTTTGTTATATTTGAGAAATTCAAAGACTGAAGCTATATTTGAGAAATTCAAAGACTGAAGCTCTTTACATTCTATTGCTCGATAGCCAGCTCCATTATATTTGAGAAAATCAAAGACCTTAACTATTCCTGTGCCAGGTTTCGACTGATTTAACGATATCCTTGGGTGCAGCTCACCTAAGAATATCTGTTGCCTCTATCCATTATAGTTTTGAAGATAATAATAATCTGAAATTTAAAATGGTCCCAATTTGCATAATTTTGATCATTACACTATTATGAAAGATATGCAAAATTTCACTATAATTGCTATGCCCATTCAAAATTCGAAAATTTAGGCTGGAGTTGGGTCCGAGTTTCAGATGACTCAAACTTAGTTGAAAGATACACAAAAAGAAGTAAAGAAAGAATTATGGGAGAATCGATGTATCTCTGTTCGGCACAGACATAAACATAATGGAGGTAACTATGTGTTTGTAGCATGCAAACAAAAATGGTGTTCGTACTCCAACAACAGCCATACGAACAAAATATTGACCCGTGTACATGCAAGACTTTACTGTTCTGAAAAGTATGCTCAGATTGTCTAAAACATTAAAAGTTGCAAACATTTCCAAGACATTGCAAAACTTAATCTACGAAGTGGATGCACATGTTTTTTTTTAATTTCCCATTATTGTCATGTTTGCAGGTATAGTGTATAGACTGTCAAATAGTAAACGTATAATTTAGAGAAATATATACTCATGTGCTATTTTTGGCTGTGTGGACACGAACTGGTTTTTCTTTTTTTTTCTATCTTTCTTTCTTTCTCTTTCCTGCCTTTGTCAGAGGCAACTTACCATCCATAGCATAGTTTAGGAAAGCATTCTTTTTCTAAAATGTTCTTTGAAAAGAGAATGGCTCAATATCTTTATACATATGTGATTAGGATACTAAATCCAAATAGACATCATTAATAAAATATTCAGCTTCGGCCTACACTTTATTGCAGTGTGTCAATCAGGGGATGATAACTGCTTCAGACACAACCGAGCCAGCAGATTAAAGTTAATATTGTAAGTCATCTTTTAAGAATACGTTGACGACTGTTTGCTTTGTAACTTGGAGAACGGACACCTGGAATCTAGCGATACTAGATACCCATACCACACCCATCGTGGCTATATGCAGCAGCTATGCTGCAAAATATCGGCACACGTTGGCCAGCTTTTCTGTTAACTATGTCTTACAGCTTGGTTATGGTTGATTTAAATGACCGTTTTTTTACGGGTGGTTGTTTGTGGGGGTGACTTTGCTGCTCGGTAGCGTGTTGCAGCTGGTCCAAGGTTGTCCAACTGGAGCATTGTAGCAAAATATGCATCACAATTCTTTAAATCGAAACAAAATTTAGCCAAAATAAGTGTTTCTCATGTGAAGAAGTTTATTGACAAAATGATCCAGGGAATGTAAATTTGCTGCTGCAATTGGACAGCACCATGGTCTTGCACGTCACGTCGCTTAGCATTTCAAAAGCGCCCATATCAAGGGGAATCTGATCGTTTTGACCAGGTGGACACTTGGGTCGGTACTTGCAGGTACTACTGTCCCTTGATTATACCTTTTTCCATGCACACAACCTGGCAGGTTATATCAAAGAGAGTGAATGTAAGAACATTTTCAAAAATAAGGTGAAATCATTCTTGATGTACGAGATGGGAGTACTGGTGAGGTACCACTTTATATATTTATAGTTTCAGTATCTTATCGTTATCAAGGACGTGCAGTTTATATACACACACACACACGCATATATATATATATATATATATATATATATATACATATACAGCAGGTCCCTGGAATTATAAAAATTGCTCCTTTGCTTGTATTTATTTATATATTAATGCATTCAAAAATGTTTGATTCATAAATGATTAAAGGTACTAACTTGTGCAAAGCAATTTAATATTTTTTTCCAATTTCATACTCGCATTTCTGCTATTTTCATGTTTTGGTCCATCATGGAAATAAGCTAAAGCAAGATTTCTTAGGCGTTGGTACTCCCATTTCATGCATCATAGTTTCGTGTGATTTCAGCAATTATGTTGCACCATCCTGGCATATGTGTCCATAAAATATTTTCAATCAGCATTCATTGATAAAAGTTAAGTACACTCAGGCCTAATGAATTTCTTAGTGTATTTTTTCTTCTATCGTTTGTTGAGAAAATACATAACTTACTTATGGTGGGATAATTTATCTCTTAATTTTCCCCGAATTAATAAACATAATATGTGTGCAAAAGTTCTCTAAAGCCTTACATGTATTAATGCAAAATTTGTCTAATCTGAATTGATAACATGGCGGTGTTTATTTTATTTTTATTTTTACTAATTTCAGCTAATTTTTGTCAGTTTTTGTACAATGTGAGGGAAAATAGCCAAATCAGTACAATAATGACTAAAATGTTGTGATTTTGTCAACCATGTGAAGGCAAGATACTCGAAACTCCCCACATAAAGCATTTTGCATGCTCAAATTCAATGTTTTTTAGGGGGGGGGGGTGCACCCCTAGACGCCCTGGCATGCCTTCGACCCTTTGGGCCGCGTGGGTCACATTTGGGCCACTGAAAAAATGGGGACTTTTTTGTGCCAATTGGGTCTCTAACTGAGTTTGTAGTGCTGGCCTACAAGGATTTAGTAGGGAAGGATGGCTTAAAAGTACCTTTTTTTGGTTCCATTAATTTTAGGTTTGGGCCTTTTTAGTAGAGTCTGTCAGGTTACCGGAACCACATTTTTGTTAGGTCTTTGGTACCTTGGACATTTGTTGAAACATGTTGAAAATGTTTGTTCTTTTCCCTTTTACACATTACCTCTTTTGACGTCAGTTTAATTTGTTAGCTGGGCACAGCCAGAGGCACTTGTTGAATTGTGAAAATAATTAGTTGGCTGTACAAACGGATCGTGCACAGAACTTGTTTTGAGTTAAAGACCTCTGTCAAAATGTTCCAATCTCAGAAAAAGATCAGCAACGAGCTAGAGCCATTATTCAGTTTTGCGCGCAGGCTTTTACCTGGCCAATCATTCCAGTAGCCCATGGCACAATCCAATAAATGGGCACATATTCTAATACAAATTGTGTGCAAAAATTGAAAAGAAAATTTGTCAACTCTTTTTATTGTCTCCTTGGATTCCTCATATCACCATCAGATAAACCCAAACACTTGGGGAGTATCTTAAACCGAGCAATTTTATTGGCTCCCATGACATGGCAAGTCTGTACATATAAAAAGGTAGTCTTTTCTGTCATGTTTGTCACTAAAATTGTTCACCCTGATATGTCATTCCCGTATGAGAAGAGAAATGGGGAAATTTCATATACACACTAACAAATAGAGGGAGCCAGTGTACAGTAAAGCAGAAACATAATTTAGGGTTTTGCCATCACTGAATCCTAGTTTGTTTCGATGAAATGTAATACGAACAGGATTTAACTGATTGTGACTGGATCGAGGCAGATAATTCTGCTGCATAGGAGTTTTCCCTGGGATTTTCCATTGTTGATCCTTCTGTATATAAGGAGGAGTAGTTGCCAAGCTAGACAGAACTGCGACTCTCAGGCATAGGAGAGCATACCTGGAGGGGAAGCCGAGCCTAAATTGATCTGCTACCTAACTACATTGATGAATTGGTCAAGAATAATGAAGCTTTGAAGTGGACGTTACTAGTACCCGGAGGAGTTGTTTCATCATTGCCAAACAAACCTACCTTGTGTAACCACCTAGTCAAATCCATACCATACTGACAGGGTGGTTTACAAGCTGTCACGTGATAAGATACTACCCGTTCTGCCATGCAGGCTGCCCAGCAATGATTACAGGTGACTGGGCAGAACATTAATTGTTGCGATCATGCGATGAAACTGTTATAACATCATAGTCACCTCACAACTCCACATGGATACGTGCCCCTAAGCCTTTGAAATGCAGTCGTTTTGCAAGAAAGAGAGAAACCTAATATGTTTTAGGCACTTCTTCACACACTCCACCGATGGCTGGTCTTGATCTGTAAAGCCAAGCTTGACATGAAGGCCAAGGCACACCAGGTCAAGACAGGCATATCTGACTCCATTGTATCATCAAAGCACTAAAATACACACAGAAAGTGGCTCCAGAAGCGATAATAAGGTACACCTGCCTCAGGAGGTGACTAGCTGCATGATTGCCCTTTCACGACAACACCTGAAGGTGATCTCTCAGGTAATAGACCAGTTCATAGGACTCAGGTTTATTCGGTTCATTTCGGGAAGCGCAACCTACTTTGTTTATATTTTGTGCTCAACCAGGCTGGCCAGATGGTACCTGGCAGGATCAGAAAGTAAAACACAGGATGTGCTTGGATTTAATGGAAAATCAACCGTCAGCAAACTAGAAATGCACGTTGCACAACTCATGGGGCCTTTCAAGTAAAAGAATCGCAATGCTTAGCACAATTCATGCTGTAATCACTAGCTTTAGCCGTGGCATCCGTTCTTAACATGAAGGCATGGGCCGGAATTGGCCATTTGCTGATTGGACAATCAAGCCAACAATGGAATGCATAATTAATTATGATCCGGAAAAGTTCGGTACAACTCTGTATGAACAGGTTTATTATAATGGGGCTATACCAGAATGAATGACAATAACCATGTAGTGTGATGCTGTGGAAATGGCGTGCATAATTAATGCACAGGGCAATGTGCAAATGTCTACCTAACATGGCTTGCTATACAATATCTGTCAAAAGTTCTATTGCCTGACTTCTCACATTGGTTTGTTTAACGTGGATCAATGAATATTGCGAATAATTCCAAAGTGATGCAAAGGTGTACCTTGCCACACTACCTGCCATCTGCCGTTCGTCATGTTTGTTACGATACCGACATTAGCACATCTGATGACAGACAAACCCAGGCCCAGAATAGGCAAAATCCTGCAAAAAGCGTCCAATCCTGAATGCACCAGCTGGTATTCTCTCAAAACATAAGACAGGAAACTATGGCTCTTGTCGAGGAGCAGTACATTTCAAGGCATTTTTTATGAAACCATACAAGTGCTTTTTTCTCGGACCAGGCATAATTCAAAAAAATACTGAGAGATGTGAATATTGAAAGGAATGGAGCATCGGTTTTGCTAGAGAAAATTTAATAAACATTATCACACACCACCCTGAAAATATTAATAAACATACATTATATTCAATTAAAATTTACCCCACCATATGATCATCTATCCAGCTGACCAGTTACCACAAAGAAGTAACTCAAAAATAAACTCTTTCGGCCAGACTTCATCAAAGGCTTTTCGCACGTCTTAGAATATAATTCGACTTTCGTTACCACTTTCAACTCCATGATGAATTTTTACGTAGCACTGGCAAGTTCAGCTATAGTAGATTTCTTTTAAAGGGGAAGACCTGAAGCTGGCACCTTTGGATAACTTATAATCTTTTTTTCATATTTTTTGGATAGTCTGATACTTAAACTACATGCCCCAAAAACTCAGATGTGTGAACATAAAATTTATATGAGATAATTGATCTCAAAACTTTTGTTTACACTGAATAGTTTAAGAAGTACTGGGCACATGGATTTGTTTGCATAGGCATGATAATGAACCATGTCATTGTTTGCATAGTCATTAGTACATGACCCCTGGAAACCAATTGAGCCATTGACAAGGGTCACTCACATGAAACCATTAGCCCTGGAGAAAAGAATGGGCCAGTTCAGACTAATCATTACCAAATTACCAATGTTCTGATAACTTTGAAATTCTCTATTGATGTAATAACAAATTAGCACAATCCACTTACTGGTCCCCAAATATGGAAAGCCTTTTTGGCTCTTTACTTCCTTTTCTATTTGAATGTTGTGTATGATACAGTTTCAAAGTTGGTATTAACTGAAAGGCATATGTTGATTTATTTTAATGTACTGAGTAAAACATTATTGATTATGAGTATGTGTATTGAAGCGTTGAGTCAGATATTGCTCACACTATCTGTACATTGTATTACTTTCATAGATTTCAAAATCTTGTGGATTTGTCATGTGATTGACCTTAATTACACTTACCGGTATTTTGCTAATACTGCTAAAACCTACAAGGAACATGTTGGTCTTTTATGGCCAAATATAGATCATCGGTTACATATATATGCATTTTGATTTCTAGAGTGCATGGCATTTAACTTTCATTTATCTTCACTAAATGTGAGAGGTGTAGGTGACACTTTTAAGCGAAGGGCTATATTTTATTGCTTACGTATATTTCACTCAGGCATATGTTTTTACAGGAATCGCATAGCACCATAGACAGTGAAAAAATATGGAGAAGTGAATGGGGTGGAAATATGATTTTTTTCTCATGGAACAAATAATAGTCGGAAAGGTACCGTTTTACTTCCAAACAATTTAGATTACTCAATGCAACAGGAGATTGCAGATTCAAATGGAAAATACTTAATTTTTCATATTGTCATAGATAGTACCAGGTTCATTTTGGTAAACATTTGCGCACCCACAAAAAATTATGAAAAAGAACAATTAACCTTTTTGGAGTCACGGTAGGAAAAAATAGTTACATTTTCTGGAAAAAAACATAATCATTGGGGGAGATTTTAATACAATATGATATTTTAAAGATGAAAGGGGGGAAATATATCATCTATTTCTAAATATACACACAGTATTATTAATTTTGTTGATGGAAGAACTAGATTTGATTGATGTTTGGCGATCAAGAAATCCAGACGATTTTGGTTTTACATGGCAACAACGTAACCCTTTAATACAATGCAGATTGGATTTTTGGCGAATCTCTTCTTTCTCATTTCCAAATGTAAGAAATCAGTAGATCAACGTAGAGGGGTAATTTCATTCATACCAAGGAAAGGTAAACCTCGAATATATTTGAAAAACTGGCGACCTCTTTCATTATTGAATATAGATTATAAAATTTTAACTTAAGTTCTAGCCCTACGATTACAGAAGTTTCTGCCAATTTTGATTAGTGAAGATCAGACTGGAAATGTTAAAGGAAGATACATCGGGGGAAAACATCAGATTAATTTTTGATATGATACAATATTACAAGGATCAAAATTTAACTGGAATGTTACTTTTAGTTGACTTTGAAAAAGCTTTTGATACTATAGAATGGAGGTTCATAGGTAAAGTATTATCGTTTAATTTTGGTACATATTTTAGAAAGTGGATTCAGATAATTTACTCAGAAGTCAGTAGTTGTGTTATTAATATTGGTTATGCATCAGAGTTCTTTCATCTATCTCGTGGTGTAAGACAGGGTTGCACTCTCGCCCCCTTTTATTTGTTTTAGCAGTAGAAATATTAGCAGAACTGATTAGATCAAAGTAAGATATTACATATTTAATTTTTGGTGAAAAAGTTGTTAAAATAAGTCAGGTGGCAGATGACACCACTTGTTTTGTTGCAGACAGAGAATCTGTAAAAAGGCTGTTTAATGTTTTTGAAGATTTCAAGATATGTTCAAGCTTAAAATGTAATATAGAGAAAACTGCAGTGTTTTGGCTTGGAGTAACAAAGTTTACAGTAGATTTGGATATCCCAGTTTTCTGGAAAGGAGATTTTCATACTTTAGGCATCACGTTTGCCGAAAATGGATTGGAAATGAGTAAACTTAATTTTGAGGTGAAATTAGATGCTTTTAAAGAAGTTTTAAAAGTATGGAGAATGCGTGACTTGTCTTTGATAGGTAAAAATGTAGTTGTTAAAAAACTTGCAATCTCCAAACTTATGTATCCTGCTTCATTGATATTCATTGAAGATAATTTCATTTAAGATGTTGAATCTATGATATGTGATTTGTATGGAATAAATCAACTACAAAAGTAAAGAACTCTGTTGTGCATAAGAATTTGGACAAAGGAGGATTGAAAGTTATACATTTTAAGACTCAGATGTATTCTCTAAAATTGAGTTGGGTTTTATGGTTTCAGTGACGCTAAGTGGATATCAGTATTTCAAGAATTTGTACCTTTTATTAAAATGGAAGATCTATTTCTGAGCAGATGTAATTTTGATTTTAAGAATTTAGATTGTCCTTTATTTTATAAAGAATTAATAGATACTTGGAAATCATTTCAAAATTATTTTCATCCAAATAGCATAAAAGAAGTTCATAATGAATTTCCGTGGTTTAATCTTTTTATCAGTATTGACAAAAAAAACTGTATTTTATAAACATTGGTATTTGAAAGGTGTTAAATTCATTAATGACATTGTTGTTGAGAATGGTGTATTTTTGGATCAAGAAGTTTTAGAAAGAAAATTTAGTATACTGATTAATTTTTTGGAGTATTTATTGCTAAGATTGTCATATTCTGGATATAGAAAACAGTTACTATGCAGTAAAGTCATAAGAACATTTGAACCATCTTTAATACCTAGATTCAGACTAAATGGTAAACTGAAACTCATATCTGACATTACATGTAAGGAAATTTATTGGTGCATTGTAAATAATGAAATATCTGATTCTCCTACTTGTTTAGAAACCTGGACAACCAAAATAACTGGCCTAAAATATTTACTTTATCTTTCAAATGCACTATGGAGAGTAAAATACAAGCCTTTCAATTTGCAATCCTACATAAATTTGTAGTCCATAAAGCAAGATAGTTCAAAATGCAACTTGTAGATTCGGAAACATGTGACAATTGTTTGGAAAAAGATACAATTTTACATAGACTTTGGGAATGTCATGATATTAAATTTTTCTGGAATGAAGTTGAAGAATGGTGGAACATATTATGTCCTAATAATATTATATATTTATATGCTGAAATCATTATTCTAGGTTTTTATTTGACAGAAAGTAACTATTCGCCAAATAATTGTATTCTGCAAGCCAAATATCTTCGTCACAAACAATTATGTAACAAACGACAGGTGTGATTTGATAGGTTTCTTTCATATTTAAAACTCAAAATATCAGTAGAGCAACAAGTTTTATACTGTCAAGGGAAATACGATTTGTTTGTTAAAAGGTGGTCAGTCATTTATAATAGTTTGATATAATTTGTAAAAATAATTTTGAAATGGTCCTGACTCGATATGGTCGAAATTAATTATATTCAGTTATTTCATTACATGTATGTATGTTTAATTTAGTTGGCAATACCATGTATTTGTGTAAACTGTAAAAAAATGAAATAACGAATTATTAAAAAAAAAAGAAAAGAAAAACACGGAAAGCCGCATGTGAATCCACACCCAAACAAACCAAGTGTGGTGTTCCCAAGTTAAAAAAAAATACATTTAAGCCACAAAATATACTTTGTTCAATGACAACATCACAGGGGTAAAGCTACAAGTTTATTTCACACAATAGTTAAAACACAGGAAAGAAGAAATGAGTATGTGTCATATTACAGCCATAAATGCGAAAGAATTGGCAACTTTTTCTTTCAATGCGATTTTCTTAGAACTGTGTTTTGCTCAACCTCTACAATTTGTTCCTCGCCCCACAAACGTATGAATTCCCTATCACATTAAAATCAACAGCCATGAAAAGAATAATATCATATCCAGGAACGTTTCCCAGGAATTTTTTTTTTTTTTTTTTTTTTTTTTTTTTTTTTTTTGACAACCCCTCCCATGACTTTTGGAGCAACTTATAGAAGAAAAATGAACAACCTGTCAGGACTAAATTAAAAATTTTATACCTTTTTATTGATGGTATTTCAGGACCAACCATTTAATTCGATCCAGGACATGGATAAATATTTTAAATTTCTTCTGATTTCAACTGGAAAAAAACAATTTTGGGTGACTTCTGGGCGAAAAATGTGAAAATCCTACCAAGTCAGAAAGGAAGCTATACAATCTCGAAAAATTCCAATCCTGCAAAAAAACTCTATGGATACACATGTATGGATACGTAGTAATCAGAAAATATATAGTTTTAATGTACTTGTGAAAAAATTGAAAGGGTAATTGCGATCCAAAGTTGCCAGTCTCACTGCGCACTAGCTTCAAACCCCCACCTTAACGCGGAATTCTTGGAAGCTGCTAATTTTGTTACTAAGTGTTTGTAGAATTTGGTGTAAATTAATCTAGCCATTACTCTTGCGATGAATACTGGGCGGCGATTTGACTTTGTTTGCTGGTTTGCTTTTTTATAACGTATCAACGGGTTGGATATTTTTTCCATTTGTCTAGGAATTGGCTTCTTATGCAAAGATGAGTTGGTGCCGTGCTATCTAATATTACCAATTCCATTTAGACTGATAGCGCATTTAAGAGAGCACAACAAATTTCTTATGTCATTTTCATTTACGGAGAAGGATTAGAGTCTGGCATTAGTCCAGTATGGAGTATGATTATCGGGTATTTATCAACTGCAATTGTACACTGAATAACAAATTACATATTGAAAATGTCGGCCCTTTGCATTCTTTGAGCGGATTTCATTCTTTCAATAAGTAGAAGAATGGTTTGAAGGACTTCATTACCCAGTTATTGGCTGACCAACAGTTTTTGGTGTTTGGATCTGCGAGTTTGTTACGGAACCTAGATAAACAATCACTTGGAGACTTCTAGGAGCCGTTCACCAGTCTTTTATGATACAGTGTTATATTTGAAAATGATGTCGGAACCCACTTAATTGGAGCGTTTCCACCCGATGCGTTTCCGTCTGGGCTAGTTTAATGACAACAGTCATAAAAAGCTCGACTTTGGGTCGCATAGTAATATTTCGGGAAGGAATGAACTGTTTAAATGCGGAGGTGTAGGGTTAGGACCAATTCGTCTCAATCGCTAGGATCATTGAATGGTACAAGACCTATATTTCATGACGCATTATTTTGTCAATTTGAAACAACTGTTAAATGCGTCACAATGTACATTTTAATGTCCCATATTTGGTACCTATAAGCCTTCCCAGATTGAAATCCAAGCGTTGTTTCACAAAAAAAAAGGCACAGTGATCCAAAGTCGCATTGGGTGTAAGATGCTAAAGTCCCAACCTAAGCCTGGCGAATTCGTTATCATGAGTCAAACAGGGATCTTGTAAGTTTCAAAATGGTACATCCTCCTTCCTCGCTAGTCAGCATGATCCGAAGTAAAGACAGTGTATCGGTCAGTGAAGTAATCAGTCCTAATTAAAATAGTTTGGCTTGCCTTCCAAAGCTAAACAACACAGGACTTCGAAAAATTAATCAAGATAATTTATTCGGGTTTCGGCAGACAGGCCATTGGGCAGGGATAGATGGAAATGATGGCATTGCCCCTTGGAGTTTTAATTTCTATCGAGAGACACCAGCTGCCAATGTTGAGACAGTGCATGAACTATTATGTTTTTCACCACAAGTATATTTTATTTCATTTGAATAATGGTGCTCGCCATCTTTCTGCAATCAGTTCTTTTAAAAGGCGGCAAGTTGGTATAAAAATGAAGGAAGCATCGGTAGTGTATTGCCTTCCTCAGTTTCTTTATCATAGTTACCACGTGCAGTATGGCCAGACATAGTATTTTCTTAATTTTAGTTCCACTGCGCATTACGTAAGTACTCATTGTGTCACATATGCGTATAGCACAGGTTAAAATAGGTATAAATATCACAGTCACAAATGTGACGTCTCTGTTGTCCCTACACAACCTATGTGTTCCACTAATTCATAACGTTATTAAGTAACGAAATGTCATTAAAGATGGCAATCATTAATCGATGATGGCAGACTCTGTCCACACAAAAACGAAGTAACATAAAACCTGTAGTTCATGAAGGTTTCAGTACATCATGAGCACTATCCCCGATTTGATTGTATGTGAATAATCAAGATTGTTCTTTTCACTATGGACATACATCCAGATGTGTAATAAAATACAACTGCACAGTTTCAAATATATAGGCACTGGACGGCACACTTACATCGTTAATACCTCGAGATGCAAAATGTTTGCTTGAACGACGACACCCTCATTCGTTTCCTAAAAAGGTATTGAGATGCTGTTAACTATTAATCAAATCTTACAAAGGTATTTTAATCACACCTCTTTGAGTAACTGTCTGATTGGAAACTTTAACCGGACTAAACATATCCATAAAGATTATATCTCAAAGTTTTGAAAAAATACAGAAATACAAATTAACAAAAACAGAGTTAAACCAAAGGAATTAATAACGTTTGGGATTTTCATTTTTAAAATTAATGTATTTCACATTCCACATCTGCAACAAATGTAACATTTTTGTTACAGTTAGAATGATATCTGTTGAAAGCCAATATTCTAAAGAATTTTAATTTTTTATTTAAAATGCGGCAATTTTTGAAAATAAATAATTAAAACTGTTAAATTAATAGCAGTAACATCTGCTTTATAGGGCCCAAAGAAAGTTCCAGATTAAATACTCCTCCTAATCATTAAGGCAATCTGATATAAGACGTTAGAGAAAATTGCAAAATGATCAAATGAGAAGATTTACTCAAAACTGCAATTTTGACAGAAAAACATTAGTCAGACAAACGTTTCCCCCTTTTGTGAGCATCCCAGCTCATTTGCAGCAGCTGCAGAATGGCTACCCGAGAAGGCATCTTGCAGAAAAAACACTCATTGAATTTACATTTTCTCTGCACCTGATTTACTCCAGTCAGTTGTGGTCCCTTGGTCAAAATTCAACGTAGAATACTATGTAGTGTTTTGATTTGCACAATACTTACAGTATAAATGCATATAGAACTTCACCGGTAAATATATACTACAGAGAGAGAGAGAGAGAGAGAGAGAGAGAGAGAGAGAGAGAGAGAGAGAGAGAGAGAGAGAGAGAGAGAGAGAGAGAGAGAGAGAGAGAGAGAGAGAGAGAGAGGTACCATTGGTAAAGCATATAATCTAATGGGGCTAGTGTAGGCATTGTGTTTGGTCCATGTACCATTTGATTTTGTCACTCTTTCATAACAGTGTTATAGTCCTGAACAGGAGAGTTTGCTTTTGCTTTAGGCATGTTTTGGTGGATATTAGTGATTGTGCCCTCTGCGTTGCTGCAGTTAGTGTACTATACTCCTTGGCATACAGTGAAGCACGTTGGCAATTTGTGCGGGCGTGAAAACCCGGGTTCTAATATTTCAATGATGCTTCCTCTATCAAACTCTAAAATAAATGTAGGTACATACTCATTGGACTTATTCGTGTAACATATCGTGCATCTGAACATTCTTCAAATTGTTTCGCTGATTTAAATGTCACATTTGCCCCAGGTACTATGTCCTCATGTGTGTCGGCAAAGTACGCATACTGTCCCTTGGTGCACCCGGTTCTAATAAACTTCGGTATGGAACTGCCATTAATGTAGCGATATCCCATGACATCACCTTGTTTTATGGCAACATTCGACACTGGAAGATAATATATTTGTGGGCAAGAACTTCTGACCACACGGGTTGTATGTACAAGCATATATATTTTTATTGGATTCTGAATGGCTGAGACAAGTCTCCATATTTGAAACGAGGTGCGTCTTGGGTTATCAAGCCAGAAGTACCACCCCAGCAACTGTCCTGTTACTGGCAAAGTGCTGGAGGGATTTAGAATTATGTAACCATTTCCTTTGGCTGATGTTGACCCGAAACCGCTGGGATCACTTCCAAAATATACAAACTCACCTGCAGCAAAAAGAGATGTAAGAAATGTAATTTGAAACATAAAATATAAATCATATTTAAACATGAAACACACTGCCCCCACAACTCCATCATTTACTTATCTCCCTTATACCCATCTCATTTCACGTGGGGTGGCTCAATAGTTTGGACAAAGGACCATGAACATGTAAAGGTTTGGTGTTTATGGACGACCACAAACGACATTTTGATCAGTGTACACTTACGACAATATGGTATATCACAGTACTCCTTTCGGTACTGTAAATCTGTCGTGTAGCACCAAGGCCCTTTTTCATCTTTATTTGGATTTCTGCAATAGTTCATAGCTTCTGCCATCGTTGCATCTGGGAATTTGTCTGGTGAATTTATGTATTCATTGACATGTGGAATTTGCTGGTCCCATTTTTGGCATGCTCGTCCATTCTTCGTTTTGTTAATCTTGCCAGCATATTCATTTTCTGCTTCACTCTGCCTGCAGTCTGAAATAAGTAATTTCAACCAAATTACAAACAGGGAAGCAATTTCCATAAAAAAGCATTAGTAAAATCTCTCGGTGGCAGATGCTGCGTTTAGGCGCAGCTATATATGTAAGCTTTATTTAATAGCAAACAGATGTTTGTTCTGCCTTTGCTATGGTATTGCTACACTGTCATGTATGTATAAGTATGGTCCCATTTGTGTATACTTACACTTCATGACTGTATAGCCACAACTTTTACTGAATAAGTTCATCCTTTTTGTAGTAATACAGAGCTGTTTGCCTGGCCTAATTCCTGTTTAAATGCAAGAGCCATGAGAATAAAACTAAACTGATAGGCATAAATGATTGGAAATTAAAGTTTTGAGATGAATGTAAGTGGACAAATCGATCGAACTGAGTGAAAGAAAGTAAATTAGAGTGTTTTTTGGAATTACTGAAAAGCTAGACATTGATCCTGTTCCATCCTTTTCACCTGGATTAATATTTTTACATGCTAGACAATGGACGCCGTAGGAAACGGCGTGCACCAGCGGCACAGAACGTACGTGAGCGGCAGATGGCGCAGATAACAGCAAGCAACGGCAAAAGGACCCTGCAGCTGGCTTACGCAATCTCCACCTGGCTAACGCCACGTACCGTTTGCTAATGCTGTCTGCCACTGATTTTCAAAAGTGTTGGTTGGATTCAAGCGGCAGCCAGCGTTAGACAGCGGCGGTGCCACAAACTAACGCTCTATGCCGCTGGTTGTAGCCCAAATGCACATTTTATCGCCGAAAGATTTTGACAGTGAATAGTATGTTGGTATGTGCAAACGTGAAATGTATTACTGGAGAAATATGACACATAATACCAGTAGAGGTTCGATAGTTATGTTCATCTGAGACATCCGTATGTCCAGTATCTGTCATGCAATTCCATTCGAAAGAACACTTGGTAAAATGAAGTACCACTGCTTGACAAAGTGACTTGCAAAGTAGTCACCAACATAATTTGCAAAGCAGCAGACATAAATATGTTCCCGGTCAATACACCCCCATTGAAGTAATAAAAATATACATGACCAGAGGTATTTTTAGTCACTCAAACTAAACATACACACATACGTTTATATATACATACATACATACATACATACATACATACACACACATACATACACATACATACATACACATACATACATACATACATACATACATACATACATACATACATACAAGAACACACAAATTTAACCATTTCCAGACCTAAAGACCAAGAGAAAAAATGAATCCTGCTTTGTACAAATGATCAAATAATTAGCTCTGTTTCAGCATGGGGAGAATGAAACGTATATAACTGGGGATATAACAATCAAAATAGATGATAGTGTGTGTATATAATGTATCTTCATTTACAATGTTGATATTTGGAACATTATCAGCCAGTTAACGACTACACCTTAGTATCATTCTTGCTTAAAAACCAATTAACGCCAAGATGAAGAAACCACCAGTCCATGGAAATCTTCTGATTCCACAAAGATGACCATATTGTGATACGGTGGTGCATTATTGTAGTTTGGGAAATTGATTGGAACGGTACCTTGTACTTGTGCCTGTATTATACTGTATGGGAATGGAAAAACAGAACCTCTGGCATCAGGTGAATTACATTGGGGTAGTATTATTCTCGTGGGATGTGAAATGAGGTAGAAGCTCTTGTGCCAACTTCCCTCCAAATCCAAGTAGCTCACATGTGCCCTCAAGCCCGGTACATAATGCCTAAGTTATGGCATTTTTTCTGTGCAACTTTCAATAGCGACATCTCAAAATACATCACACGTGTCATTCCTTGAGCAGGATACAACTCTTCGTTAGCATGTAACCTTAATACATGCTTTGCATTAGATTTTGAGAGAAGGAACTGCACATTATATATATATATAGATATATAGTATATGCAACAGTTTATAATATTTCTCAACCCTTACTTTATCATGTTTATTCTAAAGAGCAATGAGGGTAAGAATAGCAACAAGAGGTCCATGGGCCTCGTGCTTTGGTGTCACCAAGGCTAAATATTGCAGTTACATCTTGATTTCTAATTTCCTGAAATGCATGCCCTCCATAGCCTTGAGAAAGTGGGTCAAGATCATCTATGTCATGCAATAGCAGACCTCCAACTCCAACTGCTACTAGACATTTTGAATTTAAGGTGTTTTCAACATATTTTGGTCTATATCTTCAATTATACTGTAGGTGGCACCACCAAATTTCAACAGGTGCCACCTACTTGACCTTGATTTTCATACACTTTTTAAGTCCTGAAAGTTATATGGAGTTGACTTGAAAACTGTAGACTGTAAGCCGATGCACTGACAAACACGAGTGATTATATACGCTCTGCGACCTTTGGTTAGCACAGCTAAAAGAAGGGAAAATTATCCTTTGTTTTCTGTGCTGTGCAAGTGTATCCAAAAAGGTTGTCAGTATTAGCAAGCAATCAGAGTGTGGTATGTTGGCCACTGGAAAAAGGCCATTTCACTACACCTATACTGGTGTGCAGCATCTACAGATGCTAATATACAAGGACAAGCAGAAGTAATTCAAGCAAAAGGGAGGCCTAACTACACTACATACAGAATAAAGCAAAGCACCCAAATTTTGAAAACCAGATATAATAGACCTAAGCTTGCTAAATTCATATAAAATGAAGACCATCTGAGAGTATAAAATCTTGTTGAGGCTTAAAAAAATTATGTGTGCTTCCTCTCATGGACCAAATTTTTTTTTTTGGGGGGGGGGGAGGGCAGGTAGGCAGATAATTTGGATGGGTCGGTAGATGTTTGGGTGGGTCGGTAGTTGTTTTTAATTTTGTCTTAGAGAAAGGTCGTTCCAGTTAGGGGAAACAAACCATTTTTTTGCCTTACAGTGACTGATTTTGACCTAATATTTCAAGATCACTTGAGCTTTAAAAAGAAGACAACCACATAAAGGATACTGAGAGAAACATGCTTGTTCATGGCTGTATCAGTGCTCATGTGCTTACACTCACTCATACTGATCGTGCCAGGAGCACGACTTGGATTTAATCAATTTTGAAACCTGGTAAGGATGCCTCTGTCCAAAGTTATATTGACAGAGAAATACTAATATACAACACAATTTTTGTTTTAATCAAAATATATCTTATATCAGGATTTAAAGGAGCTGTGCTCCTGGAAGAGGCTTTACTGAAACCCAAACTGTTGAAGGACACTGGCAAGCTTTCACCAGTGTACCAGACTTCCATCCTTGAAGCAAAATACAGCTTGGATGTACAATTTGTACCTAAGAATGTTGCATTCTCTTACTGGGGGAATGTATGTGAGGTGAGATCACAAGAGACATTTCTTCTATGTTTATATCTATTTAAGCACTTATACACATGCTTCTCTGGGATGAAAGTTAAATACATATCCCATGCAAATCACGAAATTACCCAGTTTGTTATGAAAATTCATGTACACTTGTGGCTATCATAAACAATGCTTCAATTCACACACAAGCCCTGAATGTTGCCATTATTTAGGCGCAAAATGCTGACAAATTTGAACAAATGCTGCTAAATACTCCTACTTAAATTGACTCCAAAAGCCAAATATATTTTGATTCAGCATCAAAATGTTTCAAGGTGCATTAACTCTAGGAGCTAACTGCTCTGTAGCCACTGAAGGCAACTTTCAGCCCAACACATGATAAACAAAATATTAGTTATATGAACTTTGTCAGCTTTTGAAAATGTACTGAATGAATGAAATGAATACAAAAATGCACCATTTGTATGGGTTGAAATCACTGGTCAGTGTCTGATACGCCCTAGAAGTGGTAGACAGCAGAAGCTCATTATTACCAAAAAGTTACTTAATTTTGTTGACCGTCAGAGACTTTTGATAGCACCATCCACAACATGTTCTTGCAGTCATGCCACTTGCGCATTGCTGTTTTTCTGCATCACAGTCCTTGGTACAACTTATTGCAAGTACATTAAATAGGGATTGCTCTAAAGTATCCTCCCTGTCCATGACAGTACTGTAACCCTTTGCTCCTCTAAATTTTAGATTGTTCATATCTGTCATGCATTTCAACTAGAATGCAGAAGGAATGCAAGCAACCACAAAAGATGGGAGACCCTGAGCTTCCCCAAAAGCGAAGGAAGGGGGAGCTGCACTGCGCATGGAAAAAAAAAACAAAGCCAACATATGGTTAGCCATATGCATCCATGGGGCTTTCTCATTTACAAACTTTCAAAATGCTTTGTATTATCATAACAAATGGCTGTGTGGTTAACCAAGTCAAGATGCCTCAGATTACATGTATTGATCACAGCTACATGTAGTACCTCAATTTATCTACACATGTAGGAAAAAAATCCCACTTCAAAATGGCCCATTAAAACTAAGGTCAGCATCGTGTAGAACTTGCTCATCTCAATGCACTTTTAGTATATACACAAAATGTTGCTATACTTGTATAGTTACCCCCCCCCCCATTAAGATTGAAAAAAATATGCACACATATTAAATGTTTTTCATTAACAATGCAAATAAACACTTGACAGCCAGTACCTTTAAAACCCAATCATCGCAAATGTACCCCCCCCCCCCATGACATTGAAAAAAGGCCAAGGTTCCTGAATGTTGAACTATACTTAACTTCCCACAAGTTGCTTCCACAGTATAACCTTCATGATCATAGCTTTATTTTTTTTCTTTTTCAAAAGCTACTGCATCCAAGAAGAATGGATAAAGGAACACATGCAGGAGATGACCCACAAACATGACCACAATCATCAACTATACCCTGTTGGCCTGTTCAGGCCACAGGGTAAAAATTATGAAAACAGGCCACATCTTTACTTCAGGCCAGTTTTGGCCACTTTACGGGGGGGGGGGGAGGGTTAATCATGATCTACAAATTTGGCTTGATTTCTATTTTTTTTTTTTTTTTTTTTTTGGAATTTGCATTTGCACTGCAAATAATTGGGAATTTGTTCCAAGGTTATGCTGAATGCCTGTCCAACCTAAAGGCATGTGCATGGAGAGGCTGCGAACGTCCCGACATAGATACCTCTGTCAAGGAGTTTGTGTCCCGTTACTGCTCTAACCAGTTGGTCCAGTGAACTGACACAAAGTTTAGAATGTACTTTGCTGATTTAGTATATTGCCAGTTCATCCAGGTCTACAGGGGCCTCATGATACCCCTCAAAGACCAAAGATGAAAAACGTTCACAGACTATGTTGACCACACACGATGGCAAGGGCACTTGGGTGTTCTTTCCCAGGAATCCCGAACACCACCGAATGAACTGCCCACAGGCAATGTATCTGTAGTGTCTGCAAAAAAAAAAAAATAGTGTTGACCATTTGACTAAATACATACATACTGATAATGAAAGCTTCTATGACAAAACCAGATGCATCAGTGCTTGACATTAACTGATTTAGGGGATTAGTATTTGTAAAATATTACATTAGAAACACTAGGCAAGTGTTGATAAGAGCAGATACGCTGTGTAGCAAATGTGCCTGACTCCTTTGACCATTCACTGGTCTCATCAGAGGTTAATGCATGCCAGGGTAATAACTGACCACAAGTTCAGCATAACGATGTCTTACGCTCACAAGTACAGGGAGTTGATATCTTTCAACCCCACTACTGTCCTTTGTATTGTATTAAATTTCTTACAAATAATGTGTGCATTCTCTGTGCTGAATGTAGGAGTTGTTGCAATGTCAAGCCTGAAGTGTCTTGGTGAACATTCTTCATAAATATTATGCGCAAAGACATATACATGTATATGTAACAAGATGACATTACAGTTAAAATTGTCTGGTTTCTAGAAAGTTAAATAAGAATGGTAATAATTTCCCTTCCAAAACATGAACATCCATAGTCAGGCTCTTAGGAAGGAGCCTTCTAAACACCAGTATCATCTAAAACATTTTATCATGATGATTGTGTGCCTGTATATTGGGGAAAATGCAATGGTAAGGCAAGAAGGGTACAGCAGACAAAGAGCATACCTTTTGCTCTTTTGGGCCTAACAGCTTGGAAATATCACAAGCCAAAAAAGTTTGGTTTCTGTCATAAGCTTAGTCCCAGCTGATTATTACAAGTGTCTGCTTCGGGTACATGTAACAGTCCAACATTCTGCTCTGAAATTTAATAAATCAGTGGTGAAATAGACATTACACTCTTGTTTGGAAACTACATGGAATTTATAACAAGCCTAAGAAGAGAAAAGACCCCCCCCACACACACACACACAAAATATGGTACCTGTGAGAGGGACCAGCCCAAGCTCTATATTTTTGTATTTTAGGTAAGCACAATCAAGTGCATACCTAGTTAGGCATACTTGTGGAAACCCAGGGTGTTGAGTGATGCACCTGATGTTCATCTCATCGTCTACCTCCTGATGGACTGGCTCTCTCATTATCTGCTCCAATTCGTCCACTCATGGCAACAAGAGGATTCGTCCTCAGTGGGCACAGGTTGACAAACCTCACACAGGCATCTGCATACATATATACGTGTATGAAAGTTTAAGTCATCCAACTCCTACATGTACCATGAGATACAAATGGTCTCTTTGTTTTTTCTCAGAGACAAGAGATGCAAGAAAGAAACTGATTCATGTTACCTGATCTGCAGTACATGTATATGCATGGATGTTCATTTCATAAAATGGATACATGTGCCACAAGATAGAAAGGGCGTGTATGTGTTTTTTTTTCTCACAGATACAACACACATGAAAGAAATTACGTGTGCACATGCCATAAACTTGCATGTCTGCTTTGAAAATAACTGATCTGCATACATGTAAAATGCTGACGGGATAATGTAATTATCATAATCAGGATAATACACATACATGTATAGTGTGTTCTGGCTACATTTCCCACAAATTTGCATGTATGTTTGCCTGGGAAAACCAAAATCAACTCAGGGCCAGAATTCTATACAATAAATAGTTATAAACATATTATGCTCTGTACCCATTAAATTTGCTTTCATTAGTGCAGTAAACATGCCATATGACCAGATGGCACATCATTTTCAAAAAGTGCAAATGCAGGGAGAAAATATTGGGGTGCCATCAAGGAAGAGAAGTACTAATCACCCAAACTTACAACTGTCAGACTTGTATCTGCAGTAGGCCTACAGCAGTTACAAACTCTTGATTATAACCAACCCTCCTGCCTTGAAATGGTCACATCTGGCAGCTGATCATATACATATGCACATACATGCATTTACAAATATGGAACAACCCATATGTTTTCTATTAACATGTCTCAAAGAGGTAAATAACTTGACCACTAGGTCTATAACTCTTGTACACACAAACACAAGATTGTGTTGTGCTACGTTTTGTAACCCAAGACAGCACCGAGTTTATCTGAGTTTAACTGTAATAATGAAAAAGAGCTCAAGTCAGAAGCATAATTTAAAAAAATTACGGAGTGTATTAGTGCATGTATATGTTTTCAGTAACTCTGATTTGGGTACAGATGGATGGCATCCGTATTTCCTTCAGCCTCAAGATGCCAAATCCAGTGTATATTTCTGTTAACTGGCATTGCAGTACCCCCGTGGACATCATGGTTGATTACCCATGTTGCTTGTGGTTTTATTTCTTATTTTACATACAACCTGTTGCCAATAAAAAGCGGAAGATGTTGCCTGCACTTTTCACATGTGCCCATTCACAAAGCTCTAAGCTATATAAATCCTGACGAAAGCTTTACTATTTAAGTCCATCATCAGATTCAACCTTTCGCAATAATAAAATGTTTCTCAGTAAGTTTCATTAGTCCTCAGGGCTGGCAGATCATATGAACAATCTTGCCATTCTAGGCCGAAGGCCTGCCATAATCATTATTTTTACTCCTGTTTTATTATATAGATATGTATACATATGAAAAAAGTGTGTGAAGTACCCGTTAATTACTCACAATTTCCTGTTATTATGATGCAACATCACGTATCTGGTGTTTATACTCAGAATGGGCCTGACTGAATATTTTTCTTTTTTTTCAGAATAAGTTTATCAAAGTATTGAAGGATTGTTATACAAAACAGTGGCATTGACTTTTTTGTAAATAGTTTGTATTTCAAATGTACAAAATAAGTAAATAACAGCATTACTATCTGACAAGAATGGAGATGACAAAATGTGATTGCATCAATTATGTCTGATTAAAAAAAATGTTCATTTTTAAAAAGCGATACCAGTTACCACAGACTTGTTGTAATACCATAGATATAATTCAAAATTGAAATGGTATAAAGGAGTCTAGGCTCCTTGTCGGCTTAGAGGGCATAGTTATTTTAAAGTAGTTGATTTAAAACTCAGAACCCATGTCTTATTTGAAATTGCAATGGTGAATCCATCAAAGTTTGAGCTGCACACATACATATTCACCAAGCAGAGATTAGTAGTATAGGTCAGTGTTTTTGATGCACAGTGAATCTAAGATATTACAAGGAAGCCTAAAATGCTGTAAAATGTTTAGGCAAAGAATACATCTGAATGCTACTACAGCACACTACTCCATACATGCAGTAGGTTGTAATTGTACTCACACTTGTTCAGAAATAGGCATTAACACTCTATCACCAGGTCATCGGGAATCCAAAACCTGTCGAGAAATGTAAATTGAATTGGTAGGATATCAATTCTGAGCCAGGAGCCAGGGACAATCCCAATGGCCAACAACTGAACCGGCTTAACGTTAGTCGTTACAGGGCCTAGGCCTACTCTGAGTACTCAGCCTACAACTGCCGACTCCAGCAATATAGACATCTTGGACTATTGTACTTCTTCATTGAGTCTGACTGCCCAAATCCTCTCCGATCGTCTCATTCATCTACTCTTTTACTTCGTGGATTTATTAAGCAGGGATCCTTTCCAAGCTCAATTGAGCTGTCACTGACAGTGTCAGGTTATGCACGACGCCCACGGCCAAGACGAGCATTGCAATGCAGCATGTGTTACTGTCACTCATTCTGTTTGGGGTTTCTTATTTAAATAGCAACAACCACACAAAAGTCTCAATTTCAAGTGTTGGTCTCATAAATATAATTCATATAATCACTTTTTAAACAATGACATTGAATTGTACATTTATAGTTGTATGATATGAAACTGATTTGTTTACCAATCTGTGTTCCCCACGCGTTGCGGCGGTGCTGCACCATAATGTTGCCCCCCAACTTCCATGGCTTCTGGATCGGCAGCCATCGCCACTGGCTCATACCGCCACTCAACTAGTGGCAGGTTGACAGATTACTCAGAATCTCTTTCCCTCGCACCATCATACAGGCCAAGATTCTCTCCAGACACAAGGGAGTCTGAGAACTCCGAATTGCTGCCGCTGTCAGACATGTTATCTCGCTTTCCGTCTTCTAAAAGTGTCACACCCGTGACGTCACGACTGTGCAACCCAATCATCGGCCGTTTCTGTGAACCTGCCTCTTTCGCCCAACAGAGAACCATCACCCAGCGACATTTGGCGCGAAAAAATATACGCGTGATATCTGAGTACGATGATTGACAAAACAGAAACTTTAATTTTATTTTGAGACCTGCCCTTTAACATATCATCTAAGGTCAGTTAAGACCGGCCATCCGTTAAAGTATTCTGACAAACAAGTTCTTTCGTCCTATTAGGACAACAATGCAATGTCATATGTTGACGATAAATTGTGTTTATCTGCCTATATATATATATATATATATATATATATATATATATATATATATATATATATATATATAAATTTTCACTCCTGACTTGACAAAAGCATCATCCAAAGACTATAATAATACCCTGCAATGCCAATAGATCCAGGTAACGGTAAAGAATGTCTTTTTCACTCATGCGAGTACACTGTCTCCTGATCGTCTTGTTTAAATAAACGTAAATTATTGGATTGATCGGTAATGGACATTAATCAGAAATTTGTGTTTATTATAAAACTTCCAGATTTACCTCAGCTGATTTGTTAGACAGAAGAACGTTTAAGATGGCACTCGTCCGTCTTTCGACCTATCCGAAACCGTATGCCACTTGCATTTTAGTACAAGTGTTCTATTATGATAAAACTAGTATACGTTAGAATCACTTATGTCTATAAATCTTGTGTCATCTTTGTATGTGGTGCAACCCATAGATGACAACATGCCAAATTATATCTCGAAAAGCATGCATATTGTTTCTGCCTGGTGATGACTTTTTTTATTTCAAGTCGATAGCAAACAAAGCAAAAACATTTTTAACAAATCCACGTATTCGCATAAAAATTTCAAAACATCATCTAAAAAGAATGTCACGAGTGCACACTCCTTGGCTGAAATCTCTGGAGACCCAAACAATACATTATGGACATTTTTTAAAAACCTAAAAGGCAGAAGTCAAATTTGGGTGTTGGTTTTTGATTGATAAGTATAACTCCTGAATTTGATCCTCGAAAAAAGTGCCCAGTGGAGCAACATACCTGTTGCAGTTTTGAGTTTCTGGGCCACTGGACGATACCCAGTAAAGATTACCTTTTGATAACTAGTAGATATTCATAAATTGTTAACTTGGTTACTAAATCTCCAAACGAGAAATATGCAAACCTGGCTAAAGCACTGTCAAACATTGCAGGTTCAAGGACTCCATGTCTGAATGATGGTTTTGCACAAGAAATATTTAACTATGTGCATAAGTTTCCTACACAAGTTAACATTATCTACACAAAATTGTTTTAGAGCCATTTAAATGAGCATTTCAGTGAAGCATATACAAAATTACAGTTTTGTCTAACGATTTGTCAAAAACTCGTGGGAAAAGTTTAGTATGAATATTATATATACAATTAAATAAATAAAGTAAACCGAATTAAAAGAAATGAAAATAAAAAGTCATTAGTAGGTCAATGATATCTCAAAACCATTACATATCCATTCTTTACACTTTCTGTATGAAGTGAATATCTTTTACTTACACACAAGCTGCATTCTGAGGCAGTTTTAAGTTTAACTTGTTTCAGATGTACAATAAATGTAAGTCTTGATGGTTTTATAATTGGACATCCTGTGTGCTTTAACAAATTACGTTATTAGTGTGTAGCTCTGGTAGATGGGGCAGTGCTGCAACAGCTAACATTCAAAGGTTACACTTCCATCAATACTTGTGCAATGATGGGAATATTGGATGATTCTATTGTTAATTTTAGTTAACCTCATATTAAGTTTTAGGCTCTTTGATTTGGGTTGACAACGCCGCGATTCAATGAACTTGATTGGTGGCTATTCATGTGTAAATTTGTGGCTAGAAATGATTAAAAAGAGCTGACGATCGAGGATTTCTTTCAGAAGATTTGTCTATAAAAGTGCAAAATATAATGCAATATAAATCACGGCATTTGACAGCAACAAAGGTCTTTAAACGATTTGTATCAGATGAGATACAGTCCATCAGTGGTTTTTCCACCCCGTAAGATATATATTTTGAGTGAAGTGTTTGATATTGATTAACCAAATAGGGAAAGAAAACATCAAGCCAATCAACACTCTGTTCTATATGTTTGGGGTGTTAGCATATCATTTCATCCGTAAATGACATTTTACATATCTCATGCGCACTTTGAATGATTTGAAATGTAAATTACTTGGAAGGTTATTCAGAGTATTTGAAAACCTGGTTCCACATAATTTTGTTGATAATGAATGCAGCTGGCAGCTACCAACATTGCGGAGATAAATGTACTAATTTCCAACCGCTGAAAATGCAAGATGTATGATTTAAACTCCGTTATCTTGCCAAACATATCTTCTCTGTGTTATTATTGCACAGCGTAAAATGGAGTGATTCAGCAAACTTCTTGCATGAGATATAACTGATTTATGACAGACAAATGGGCTCATGTGAATGTCAAGCACTCCACGAACTTCAAGCTACATTGGAATTCTATTCATTAGGTCTTTTCTATTTTGGCTGGGTTTTTTTATTATGTTTTGACATTCTAAGTAACACACACACACACACACACACACACACGCATATATATATATATATGACCGTGTAATCGCTTCACGTCTTCCCTTTGATATTTGGAAGCGGCATGTGAAACCACAGCGCCAATACCAGCATTGTGCCTGGCTTTACACAATTTGAGATGAAAAACTTCATTTTTATAACACAAAACAACAATGTATCCTTGAAACAATACATTAAAGTTGAAGGTTTTTATTCCCTCCACTCGTACTGAAAAGTTCGATTGGAGGGAATCCGTTATTTTCGCACGACGGTCCCTTCTTTGTAGAAATCAGAGCCATGACCTTTGAAAGCGATTTTCTAGGAAGTCAATTTTCACAAGATCAATCAAATTTTAAAATGACGTCAATCAAACACGGATAGATATATCATCTCAAAATAAACGGGTAAAGCAAGGTAAATGTCTAACTTAGGAACCTTTTTTTTTTGTTTTGTTTTTTAATTGGCCTTTCACTTCTTTCTTCTGTGACTTTTTGGAGCTCACAAAATGAAGAAACTATATAACATCATGGTACCAATTTCAAAATTCCATCAAATTTTATAAAATCAATTTTACCCCTAGAAAAATTTGTTTCCTCGGAAGTGGCCTATACGATCGTTTTAGATAGTTTGGAGATCTTGAAATTGAATATTGTGTGACCGAGCTGAAATAAACTTGTGAATCTGTACCCACTCACAAAATAGCGTACACAGTACAGGTTATTAAATGCAGGTGCTCGGCTACATTTAACTGGTTCTAGCTAAATTATTACCTGAAATTTCCATTGGAGACAAGGTGTGCCTGAAGGAGGACTATGACTGGCTGTTGATGGCGACTCCAGTCACCATGCAACTGTGGTACACTGGTAGTTCCTGCTTGTATGAGCCTTTCGGTTTTGCGGCACTGGAGCCAAATTACGTTTTACGGGAGTGAAATTTGTTTCTTCACATTGGTTTTAGAAAAGAAATATGTTGATGCTTTGGCAAGTCTGGAATCTCTTTGCTGTCATTGTTGGGTTTGGAATTGATGAATATGGATCATGTTTTTCTGTAGTGTTTGAAAATTACTTCATTAGGTATGTTGTGCTGTGGGCTTTGTTCTCAGACTCATAGTTATAGTGGTGGTAGAGTGTGTTTGCAGTGTTCCAGATTCATAGATATCACAAAAACGATGTAAGCCTACTTTACTCTTTTGCTGTAAACTTAGGTGAGTGACAATTCGGAAGAACTAAAAGGTGATAGGCCTAACAGGTCTCTTTTTAGTTTTGGCAGAAGTGATGAAACTTGTGTTTTTGGTGGTTAGGCCTATACATTTTGGAAATGAACTAGTGTCTGCAGTTGATGATGAATATTTCTAAGGTTGAGAGGACCGGTTTGAAACCACCAGTTGCCTTTTGTAGGTGGCTGCCTGTCTCGGGTCGGGAGTGAAATTTGTTTTTTCACATTGGTATTAGAAAAGAAATGTTGATGCTTTGGCTGGAATTTCTTTGCTGTCATTGTTGGGTTTGGAATTGATGAATATGGATCATGTTTTTCTGTACTGTTTGCCAAATTATGATCTTCATATTGAAGTACAGATCATCGTAAAACCTATGGTATAATTATTAGTCCATCTGTGTTATCTAGATGCATAAAGTGCTACAGTTTGTTGCTCAGTTTACATATTTATAAGTGCCACATATGGATATATATGTCACCTGTAACTGCCATGAATATCGACAGGGGTTTTTTTGTATATGTTATGTATTTATACTGTGCTTAGTGTACAGCTCAAACATGCACGGCCCTGCATTATTACACTTATACATTTGTCAAACAGGGACACAACCACAATATTCATTCTGCTGAAACAAGCTGCTGTATTTTGTCATCCATTCTGTACTTCAACTTTGTGATGGCATGTGCAATAATACATGCACTTTCTTTTGATATTTTACAAGGTTATGACCCTTTCTTACCGTGTTCGTAGCATGGATTACGCCTCTCAGTTAGCATGAAGAAATCTATGGATCTAAAGTCAAAACTTATACTTAAATAATGTGGTGTCTAATTCACATTTTCAACGTAGGCATTAGTATCTTTAGAAGTTTATTTAATATATAATTATTTGTAAATAATATATTATAATACTGTCAGTACATTAACCAAAAAAACTGTGTCTGCTTGAAACAGTTTCATTTGTATGTGTTGGTGCCCGAATGCTTTCATGGTTGCATAAAACTAACTGATTCCATTGGCCCGCTGGTTTTTCCCTGTGGCTGACGACATGTAAGATACAGATATGCAAAAGTGTGCCGATGCATCAATATCATGAACATCCATTAAAAATCTGTGTGATGAAAGTCACCGATATTCTTTTTGTGCATACCAACACATTTTCACATAAATCGGCATTTACACCACATTTAAAAAATCACCCGAAAATATGAAGGCCCCCCCCCCCCCCAAACTTGGACCCATATTCTGGCCCCCAAACACTCTTTGTTATCTATATGTGAACAAATCCATTATGCCACGCCCCGAATATAACTGACTACGCATGTTTTTCATATTTTTCAGGCTTCAAATCTAACCAAAATCGATCATTTTTTACATGCACACGTCAGGTCTGACGACCACCCACATTCTTCACATACCGAATTGATTTGACGTTGAGGGAGTAAACGAAAATTTCCCACAACCAAGTGACCACCCTACAAAATAGTGAAATGGCTAATATATCAGACTATATTCGTGGAACTGGCTTTAAAGACTAATTTATATCACTTTTTATTGCGTTTCATAACATTCCTTTAACCCGGCCGCCTCTCAATCATTGAAGTTCCACACAGGTCCCCCCTCCGCCACCAGGAGCAGGTGGCTGTTGCAGAGAGTACCACGTCTTTCCTACCTCTCCTACACGAAGAGTCCTGAGTCCCCCCAAACCCAACCTGCTCGCCAGCTTTAAATCATAAAATTATACTATTTCAGTTTTTGTTTATTATAACTGTTATCATTCGTACACAAATTGAAAAGTCAGGTATTTTTAATGTAAAAGTTCATCCATTTTTGTTATGTAAAGTGACTTTTCCTGTCGTAACAGCATACTTTCTTCTGATTCCTTACTTTGACTTGCGTATGAAAAACCAACAGAGACATGGTCTGACATTTTTGGCATTTACAACATTAAATGTATTGTTTCCAGGTAAGAATACAAAGTTCAACATTGGCGTTAGCTCATCAGTATGAAGGAACACTCCAATCACTGAAGATTGATTATTTGGCACACTATCTAGAAAGCACCTTCTGAAAAATTGATTTAAAAAATCTTGGTTACTTGACAATACAAGAATACTTATTCTATTGTTTTAGTTTTTGTTTCACAAAAACAACATTTATCTGTATTTGATATTCTGCATTGAAGAATTATTTATACCCAGTATTACCACTGGATCATTTGTCTATTTAATACCCGAAAATCCTAAAGTCGTGCTACTGTGAAGTAGCTTTTAATAATCCCACTCTTTAAATTTCTGTCTTATTAATATTTGTCTTCCAGCCTGATATGGTTTCGAAAATTTGAAAAAGTTTCTGTAAAACTAATAGAGAATTTTCTGACCGTTTAATTGTAAGAGACGTATCATCTGCATATTGAGATATTTTAAGCTTTTGTTCCCTGTGGCATTGATAAGATATTGCCCTCACACACTCCGACCCAGCACAAGAGATACTAGATACATGTGACACAATTTGGTGCCTCCTTTGAGACATCACCAAAAGTCCCTTTAGGCTAGGTCTATCTGCAAAATATAGTTTTTATACAGAATATATTGAATATGTGTAAATTAATCTGTATGCATTTAGACTAAGTGCAAGATACACTAAATGTAACTGTTAATACCACTTCGTTCCTAGTCACAGACCCTGGGGCCATTCCAAGAAACCTAAGTTTTATATCTAAAATAACAGAGTTGGAAATGTTTAGAATGATCAGTGGGTCCATTGCAATAAATATCGTGGATACATGTAAACTTAAAGGGCCACACGCTGAAGGGAGCACCATCTCTAGACCACGTCCAAATCAGCATTTAGTTTTAGCATACAAGAGAAAGAAACCATGTACATGTCTGCCGATACAGTGAAATAATACTGGGTATGGAAAAAACACATAGCCTAACACAATAGCATATCACCGACCACCTGAAAAAACTGAAGAAGTCAGACAGAACCATTTCGCCCAGGCCTGAATACAAGAGCTGTATATTTAACGTAACTTAGTAAACATTTCCATCCTTAAGTATACATAACCTGGTGTTATTTTATCTGCATGAAGTTAAAATATAACATATTTATTCTGGAAAGTTGTTGCATACATGGCAGGCAGTATGGGCAGTTCGGGCACTTTTTGATGTAGCATCGTACATTACAACTCAATAAATTGTGATTCCACCACCGTATTCCTCTAGCTCTGTATTCTTACAAAAATAAATCATGCTGTGAGTAAATATTCTGCCTGGACACAGCTTTTTTAAAATTTACCAGTGGCCACCTCCTACTGTCAGCTACGGTTATGGATGCGTAATCCTGTCCAACACCTCTGATGGCCTGTGGCAATACGGCGGCAGAACAAGGGGAAGCAACATATACCAGAGGCAATTGACCCATCTCATCTTGCAGATTTAATTTCAGCTGATTAACCAGCTAATACCAATCAGTCTTTAGTAACATTTCTGAACATTTCTCCTAACTTGTAAAAGTTTTCTTGACTTGATACCGAACCACATTTATCACCATAATTTTGATATGGAAAAAACTTCAAACTTCCTCCATGGGACGCAATTTTTGTATTGACATTACTAATATTTTCTTAGGGGTAGTATCCGAATATGTTCCTCATAAAGAGGTAACGATGCGCCCAAAGGACAAACCATGATGACTGCTGCTTTAACTTTTCAGATGAGACAAGGAAATTGAGCATAAAAGAAAGCAAAGAAGTCTGACAATGAACATCATTGGTTCTGCTATCGTCAGCTACATTATAATGTTGTCAAAATAATCATAGATGCCAAAAGTAATTATTATAAACAAGTATACAAAATTTTAGTTAACAACTTTCCAGGACCCAAAAAGTAGTGATCAACCCTGAAGAGTGCCTGTGTGTGCTGTGTATGTAAAAATATCCCTCCTTTGCATGATAATGGTCAGTTTCTATTTGAGCCCATGGATAAAGCCAATGAGTTAAACAATTACTTCAGTTCACAATGGAACCCAAGCGATGGGACCAAATGTGTCCCTTTCTTGGAGTCTAAAACAAACTTAACACTCGGCAGTTTTGCCATATTGAAGGAAGAGGCCTTATCAATTTTTCATAAACTCCAAGTATCAAAGACGGTTGGTCCTGACCATCTTCCAAATGAGGTGTTATGTTTGCCAGCACTCTAAATAGTGTATCCTCTAACAAAACTGTTTAATTTCTCCTTATCGAGGGCCTGTTTTCCTCACAATTGGAATGAGACGAATGTTGCTAGCCTTTACAAAAAAGACGAAGAGTTTCTCACTAGAATCAAAAGGCCTGTGTCCCTTCCTTGCTCTATGACTTACGTATTTAAGACTGTTGTGCATTAAAGACTACAATTTTGTTATAGACAGCAATCTCCCTACGGCCTGTAAATCTGGTTTTAAACAGATAGATTGCACTGTCAATCAACTTATTCACATTGTTCATAAAACAAGTTCAGCTTTAGATAAAGGAAAGGATGTATGTCTAGTGTTTTGGATGTATCAAAGGCCATTGACAGGGTATGGCATAGAAGCCTCATTTATAAGCTTGCACATAACGGTATCGGTGATCCTCTCTTGACTTGGATCCAATATTATCTCTCAAACAGAAAAACAGAGAGTAATGTTAGATGGAGCTTCTTCACACTGGGAAAGAAATAGAATCAGAATTCCCCCGAGGAAGTTTTTCGGTGCTGCTATGGTTCCTGGTATTCATAAATGATTTGGTTGACGATATAACATGAAAAATTTGCCAATTCGTGGATGACACTTCTTTGATGGAAGTATTGGAAAATACTAACTAAATAGCAATCAAATTAAATGAAACCTTACTTGTCATTCAAGAATAAAGCCAAAGGGGAAATCAATTTTAACTCTAGCAAAACAGAATGAATGGTTATATCTACTATATCCAACAAAGCAAACCATCCAGATTTAAATTTTGCTGGTGAAACTATTAGAGTTAAAGAGCACATACACTTGGGTGTCATCCTTACTGCTAATTTATGATGGGACAGTCACTTACGATTAGCGTGTAACAAGGCCGCTGCTAGTTTGGGAATAATAAGGAAATGTATAAACACGTTGCCACTGAAAGTGCTTGGAATTATTTACATATTATCCATCAGATTTATTGATCAATATGCAGCTCCTAAAATTCATGGCTGTGCAGTGCAGTGCAGAGTAATGTTAGAATCCGTAGAGAATAGAACTGCATTATATGTATCAGGTGCCATTAGAACTTCAAGTGAAACAAAAGTTCACGATTGCCTTGGATTACCGAGCCTGCCAGTCAGACAAAAGAACTGCAAACTTGTTCTTTATTTCAAATTAGTCAGATTGCTCTGTCCTGCTTAAATAACTGAACTATCACTAACGCAAAATATAGATAGGCATAACTATGTATTAAGGAACAATTTCAACAGAACTGTGGTACCTTATCAGACGAACGTGTTTTTTTCAACAGGATTTATTCTGTGAACACCGCATTTGTGGAATTTTTTGCCTTTGATTACATGTACCGCCCAATCCTTGACCACTTTTATTAACTATATCAAGAACTTTTTGCTCCCTGCCAGACACGATCATTTGACACATGGCTCTCTATGGCCAAACATACTGTAAACCAATTGAGACCTGATTTCAGTTCATTGAAGGCCCATTTATTTTCTAGACACTTACGTGACACCCGAGCGTCTGCCTGTAGCTAATTTGACGAGGCAACCTTACATTATTCTGTTACAGTGTTCCTTCTTTATGTTACACAGACAACACTTTTTGGCATTGATCGTCAATGATAGTTTCATGACGTCTCAAAACGGTCTTTCAACTCATGATCTCTCTAACGTTAGCAAAAGTAAATATGTGCCTATTTGGGCCTGACCAACTCTCTCCTTACATTATTGTAGTATTGTTGATGCAATTATGAACTGCATCTGCAATACAAAGGATATTTTTAAAAGACCAGACAGAGTCTGCTAATGAAGATCACAGTGATGATAATAATATTGATAGTAATATTAATGTTAATATTAATATTAATAATAATGATAAAAGTATTGATGACTAGCGCCTGTTTTTGAAGGTCACCTCTCTTGTTTGTTCATACACTTGAATGTTTATGTTTTTTTGTTATTTTTTGTTGTTTTTTTTGTTTTTGTTTTTTGTTTGTTTTGTTTTGTTATATATCTTATTTTTCGTTCCTATCCTCAGCGTGACCGTGGTAAACTACGTCATTATATACGTATATACACAAGAAGAAGATCTGCATTAGCCTTGTCCTATTTGTCTAATCTTCGTTAAAAATAGAGTGTATTAAAACAAAAAATTCACCATTTATCTGCTCAATATTGAGACGTTCAACCTGCTTTTTTAACTTTAAATCTTATGTTATTTTGCATACTGCTTCATTTGCACCTTTTCACATGGGAAGATGATCAAGATATCGTAGCGAACTGGGAATAAACATAGCAAAGTCTGGATACTATGCTGTAAAATCCGCCCTAATAAGTGACTCCTCAAATTCTTGAAACTCCAGCCCTTTGCCGAATTACTGAAGTCTGTGTACCCATTTATTCGGGACAATAAGCCCTGAGAAGCTGCTGCTTTTTGTAGTCTTTTGCCACGTTAGTCACGTTTTTTTTTTTTTACTTAAAATATAAGACAAAGTCCTTATCTTGGAATTGCACTACCTACTGGTATGAAAATCTACTGAACATGAGAAAAATCTGTTTGTTTCAGACCAAGATCGAGTGCAAGCAGGTATTGCTGCTCAAGCACAATGCGGACAAAATTCTTTGAATTTATTTCAAGATAGCGCATGGGGGATAGGACATGTTTATCTTTATATATCTGTGGACCACCGAAGGTTGTCAGGTAGACTTAATACGCAGGCACTATGATCGTACACCCGAAGTACACAAATGGCTAAAAAGCAATTTTATTTTCGCTGGTAATGAGGAATATTCGACAGGTGAAAAGTGCGACAAACAAGCTCCGTAGCTATCGTGGTCTGTTAATACCTGTCAATTGACATACATACCTGAGACAGACGGCTAGGACGAAAGACAGGAAAATTGATTAACCAATTTTTGGGGGGAGGGAGTATCAGGGGATAAAAGAATTGAAGCACCAGCTGATTATGTTTTAAAACACTACTACTGTACCTGTATTATAAGCAATGGTTATCTAAGCAGGCAAAAAAATGTGTTGTTTCAAATGAAATTCCCAAACTTTTGAAAATTTGAATGATGGTTAAGAGTAGATAAAGTCTATGGGCATATTATATCGTTGACGTTAACTCTATGGGTAGGAAACATTATTTAATAAAGAAGAAGTGCCGATAATAACGTGCAACTTGGACTCAGCATGATGCAAGTCCATGAGCTTGTATTTATGCTCTTATAACCACAGGTATTTAATTGCACATGTGTAATATATATCAATGTAAATAAAATAATTAAAACTTTTGCGAAGATACCAACTTTGGAGATCAGTTAAAAATAAATAACAATGATTAAGTCAGTTAATTTGAGAAATCAGAAGTACTGCCTACATTGTACCATATCAAAAATTTATTGATAAACTTAAATACTCGTTTATGTGTCTTTGTTACTTAAAGTTTCCATGGGGTCAGTTTCATAGGAATGAGTTTTTATCGCCAGAAATGGCTTTCAATACAAGTCGAATCACTCTGGCAACAGGCATGCGCAGATTGTGAGCAGTTCAGCTTGACACAGTGTGAAAGTAGGTTTTGAAAAAATGGTGGATTATTACAGAGCATTATCCTGATTTTTTGTGACTTCATAAAACGTATTAAAACATAGTACGAAAGTGTACCTAGGTACGACCTAGTGCCGGTTTTTTGGGGGGTGGGGTGCGAGGGGGGGGTTGGCCACTTTGATCTAATTGTCAAGTCACGGTGTTATATATGTTAATTGTAGTTTTTAAAATTCTTGAAGGAGTTTACTAAGCTTGATAAAACTTGGTAAGTTGTGGACATCACCTGATGTAGGTTGGCATTGTATTTCGGAGTCCTTAACTTTTTTTCAAGATGATAGAGCCAAATATGTTACCTTTTTTGTCAAGACGATAAAGCCAAATATACTTATCCCATTTCCATGCGAATTTATGCCGAATGATTACACTGCATATAATTAAACTTAGCAAGGGTAGTGTTCCTTATTAGGTCAACAGTAGGTATAAAACAAGAGTGACTCCGATTGGTAGGGTTATGCACAACAAAAGGGATAATATATGAATGACCTTGACGTAATATGAATGGTACGAGGAATGTCCAGTGATGATGATCTAAAATGCTAGTCACTGAAGCAAGATGTCAAAATTATTCCATTACCTGGAATTACTCTGAAAGAAGTAATGAAATCATATGGTAGTTGGTGAAACTATGCCCGCCAAAACATACATATATTGCATTTAGTTCTTCTTGGTCGATTTTGCAGTTGCTATTAGATAATTTAGCAAAACGTGATGCAGTTGGGTTCTTTAATATAACGCAGTAGACGAATAATTTTTGTGTATTGGTGGCTTTATCTTGTCTTGACCCCCACACTTGGCAAGATCGTAGTAGATTCCGCATCAAAGCTTCAAACCAACTGTATATATAAAAGCAACTCTGTTTATTTGAATTGGCTCTATTAGTAATGTGGATTTTAGATTCCCTGAGCATACAGTCAAGGTGTACATGAAGAGACAATAATAATAGTATTGTTGTTGTCATTCCGCAAATACATACGATTTTTGGAGAAGTCAATATTGAATATTGTTAATTAATAATTAAGATGTATTTTGTGTGAAAATGCGTGTTATTTATGTTTTCCATATCAATACTTCATGCATCATATCAATAATTCATGTATGAATTATATTTATCTAAAGATGAGTACTCTTCTCATATACATAAAACTAAAGCACATTATGAAATACTGTATTCTCCTGTCATTTAGTTCCAAGAAAGAAATGTAGGGTCTGGGCGTTTTATTTTGACAAGTGCCAAAACGTCTATCCATAAAGCTACACCTACCAAATGTATTATAAATCCCCTATTAAATGAATCTACGTTAGTTTCCTGCAATATTCTCTTGGTGTAGCTTGAAAGGCTTGCAATATGATTGCTTCTATTGAACATGGTACCTCTCCTGTATTCTTAGAAATTATGTAAGCAAAATGCCAAAATCGGTTTTAGTTTGGCAATTGTGACATCACTTTATGGTACGGTCTATTTATACAATGCAAAAATGAAGAATAAATCAATTTAAGTGAATGCTGTCAAAGTTCTTTTGATCAATACAGGCAATCTGGAACTTCTGCACAACCAAAGCACCGAATCTGAATTATACATTCGAAAATCATAAAAAGGGTAAATTGTAGTCAAATTTCTATAAATTAATGGAGGGAGGGATTCTAAGTTTAAGTCGTGACGATTGTAAATTAAGAACATATGTTAAAGGCAAGTCAGTTTACGCTTGATCTTTCAACTCAAAAAAAGTAATGAAATATGCCAAAAAAATCACAAGCAGGCTTCGTTTTTGGTGCCTCAATCTACATTTCGAATCCTGTAGACAAGAACGACGAAACAAAATACAAGTAAATAAACGAATATGCACTCGCTGTAACGAAATAAAAAGTGCACATATTTGATACTGCTTTTCACTATTGTTAGAGGATGGAGTGATTACAAAGGTAGTAATACGTTACGAGTATAAATGCATTGCTATCAATAAAAACTCATTATAAACATTTTCGATGGGGAGGTTTTTCCCTTTAATGTGTGTATGCGTTTATGCATGTTGATTCTCATGTATGTAATTTTGCTTGTTTGTAAGGGGTGATACTTGTCTTACACATATTTTTATTTGTGTCTTTTTATATGTATGTATATATCTACTGTAGACCTGATGTCATGCATATAAGACAGATCATAACATACATTGTAACCTATTAGGGCAGTTTTAAGGCAAGGCATCAGGCAACAAACTTAGAAATTCGAATAAGCACTTGAGTCTTTATGTATGTATGTATGTATGTATGTATGTATGTATGTATGTATGTATGTATGTATGTATGTATGTATGTATGCATGCATGTAAGTTCTTCATTTGAATATGCTGAAAATGTAAATATTTCAAATAATTCAAACAATGTGTATTTCTAATTTTTGCCCTTCTGTCTATGACCATACGCAACCATTCTGGTCAAAGAATGAAGAAAGGATGGACTTATTATATACACGAGACATGTAAAACTCATTGTCCTTTGTGTGTGAATTTTGTTGTTTTCCATAGACATAACTGCACAAAAAAGACTGAATACCAAGGATCGTGAAGCCAAAACTAAGCTGACATTGTATAGGACCCCTTTATGTAATTTTATTCTGTCAACACCTCTGCCAGCACTTGCCTTTGTTTTGCTTCTGTGTACCTGCACAAGAATGGCAAGGTGACCAATGCTATCGAAAAAGAAAAGCAATATGTTGATACAGATAAATATGTATCTTAATACAGATATATGTGTATAGTCGGCAAATGACAGTGCTGGTGGTATGCACATGGCAGACATAATTGTTTGAGGTTTCATAAAATCTATTTCATTAAAATTATAGCTTGCAAGAATTACAAATGTGCAATTCATTAGAAGCCCAGCTATCATCACACAGAGGACAGTTATATGTGAAATCGGTTTGATGATGAATACAAAAACAATACCAACCACACGAGTCACAGTACTGAGGCCGAAAAGGAGAAAAATGTTCAAAAGCGCAAAAAGTGAACTGTTAGAAACGAAGATACATGATCTTGACTGACGCCACTCTAAATCGTATTTTATGTAAGAAGTGCCATAGTACACATGGACCATGCCAATTGTCGAAAGGTGTGCAATTGATAAACAACTCAATATATTTATACTGCATGTTAATAATGACACAGATGTAAACCGAGCAGATTGAAATTCCACTTTCCCAATGAAAACTGTGCAAATGAAAGAAGTAATGACTAAAAGCCACAGGACATACACTTGTAGATTATTTGGAAGAATGCCTTCACACAAAGATTCATCCTTGTATGTAATGATACAAAGTTTGATATTTGGGCAAAGGCAGCATAGTTGAAAAAAATCACTGTACAGTTCCTTTAAGTTTTGGTTTTCCGAAACCCAATTGAACTCGTATATGTTCAGTAAATTTTGCCTTATGTCAAGAGAATATAAATGTTGTAACTCAAGGAAAATGTGTTTATGGAGATTTGTTATATAGTTTTGGGACAAATTTAAAAATTGTAAATTGTCCATTCCAAAAAATGTTCTGTAGTTAAGGAATATTAGTCTTAGATTTGCAAAATTCATATTGCGTAACTCATGTGTACATTGAAATGAATATGGCATAATGCGGCGCAAAGGATTCCCCTGCAAAATCAACTGCCGTAAGTTGCATAAATATAAAAACGTATATCTTTTAATTGTTATTAATGTGTTGTCAGCCAGGTCTAGTTCTCTTAATGTTAAAAATGTACAAAACGAATTCTTTTCAATTTCTGATAATTTGTTGGAAGCAATATCCAGCCTATATATCAGCCCATGCACCGCTCTGCACGCCGACACTAAAGTTGTAAGGCTGTAACGAATGGTGGCTGAACGTATCAGCTGAGGCAAGAGCATTATGATGGAGTTACTAGATCTATAACAGACAAAGGCAAACCCTTTGCATGTACAGTCTATTGGACAGTTTTTCAATTCACAAAGGGCTTCATCATCAACAGACGTATTGCAACTAAATTGACCATTACACACCATCTTGTAATGAACACAACCACCAGCCTTGCAACGTACGTAAAATGGACATGTATTGTTTATACAGGCAGCTTCATCTGTTCCCCGGGGGCAATTCCACTTTCCATCACACCACAGTTTCAATGGAATGCAATATGAATCGGGACACTTGAACGTTCCAGAACATTCAAACCCACGACACTTTGTTAGATGCTTACCATTTAAACAATATTTTATATTGCCGTCGTCATCATTATCAAACTGACAGACATGAGACCGTAAATAGCACTGCTCGCCTACAACCCAATCACAGGGTACCCAGTTGGGATCTTCACAAAACGCTATCCCTTTTACAATCCTAAATTTCCAAGCCAAATTCGTGTAGTTTCTGGACAAATGATACCGTGGATTTGAAAATTGTAAGTGTTGAATTTGGTCAGGGCTATATGGATATCCATCCTCATCACTTCCTTCCACACAATCTTTTACCCCATCCCAAATACGAGAAAAAGGAATACATCCGCCAAGAATACATTGAAAGTACAGAGGAGAACAAGAACATGTTTGCATTAGGCAAGAGACAAGACACGATGCAGTTGCTACGCTTTCTCCCTTCTTACCGATGCAAACGTTATAGCACACGGCTTCGTCAGACCCATCCAAACAGTCTTGCAAACCATCACAAACATTATGGTCAAGAATACATTCCATGTTATCACACTGGAAATGAAATTTTAAACATTTGCTGAACAGTTTTTTATGTGCTGTTTCACATATGACCCCACTGAATCCATGCTTCAGATGAGCTGTGTCATTTAGATTTATTAATGGAATCTTTGGAAATTTGTACTCGCAGCGATAAGTTCTCACGCTAAAGTACTCACGCCTGCGCTCTTCTGGAGAGGTGCGTAGAAGTACATATTTAACACTCCTCCTTGATATTGACTCTACAAAAAACAATATGCTTTCCGTGAATAGTTGCCAATATATAATTTGGGACAAAGGGTAATATTTGTCTATACAATACGGCTGCTTGCCCTGTATGCGGAAAATCCTTGCATCTCGTGAATTGCAAAAATGCTGGAAGCCAGCCAGATTCACTTGACCATATGAATCTACAAAAGGGAGTAAACATTGCTTCCCGGACAGATACCAGTAGTTAGGACATGTTTTTAACTTTGATATAGCAAACCAAGGTATAACCGTCCTTATAACAAGTTGTTTCTCACAGATAAAACTGGCTCTCACAATTGGCTGAAAGCATGGTACTGTTATCCATTTAGCCCCTTTCCATGGTTTCATGTAAGTCATAGCCCCACACATCCTCATTTTGAATATATGTGGCTGGCGACGTTTCATGGCATTGCCAATCCAGGGTAAATCATACATTTTCGTAAAACTACCATTATCTATAACACTGAAGTGATATAAACTTTTATATTTCACTGGAATGTTCCAATCTGTGTAGGTTAAAGGTTGTCCGTTTACCCAATGTATTCTCTTATTCTGTTTGTTGGAAACAAGAAAGCGTGCCAAACAGCGTGTTAAATACACTATGCGTATGATAGTAGATCGTACACCAAATAGCGTAAACATTGAATTATTCACATAACATTATTAAATGTCATAGGCTGAGCACCCAGTTTTACGTGAAACATAGAGAGATTACATCTTTTTCATGGGGGGGGGGGAGGGGGCTCACCGACAGATACCTCTGCTTTTGTGACTGAGCTAAGATTTAAACTTATTTAAAAAGGAAAACACTTAACATGCGTAGCACTTTCTAGATAGAAAGGCATGTTTTCTGCTAAATTCCTCTTCTCTGTGTTACAAGGTAGGGCACTATTCATAGACAAAGTCTCGCTGGCATTGGAATACACAAGTTGGTAAAGTTGAAATTTAAACTCGAGTTCAGAGACTGCATATTGAACCAAAGACCAGCAGACCTCCCACAAGATATCCTCCCATTTAAGCACCCTTTACCACATCAGTGTCATATTGAGAAAAATTGTATAAAGCAAAGGTATAAAGGCTTGAAGGTAACGCAGTCAATACGAGATCTGCGGATTGTGGTAGAGTTCTATTTTTAGAATTTCAATTTTCATCTTGAATTGATCAATCTAAAACACCAACTTATAGGTACGAAGTTGTGAGGCCAAGAATATTCAAAGTTTATATTATAAAGGAAGCACTTTCATAACCTTGTATAAAGAAAGAGAATATGTAGTAACTGTAGGCCCAGATAATGTTTTGTACAGCTTGTCAGATGTTTTTGTTTAGCGGACTTGCCAGTCAGCTGAGCAATTAGGATGGTTCTCGGTCCATTAGCCAGCATCTGTGAACAATTTTTGAGACTTCTTCACCAAAACTGTTTGCCTGAACCATTTGAAACATGGCAGGTTCCTACATTGGGTGGGTCTCTACATAGTTTGGTCAAATTGTCACGTTTGAATGAATTCAAACTTTTTTGCAGGAAGGACAAAATTTAACAAAAAGAAAAAAAATCTGTCAGACCAGTGGCTTCGAAACTAACTCGCGACACCACTGGACACATGCGTTTGCTTCATGTGCTTCTAAAAATGTTTACGCGTTTTTGCTTTCATTGTTTGTTTGATATTTATGAACACTGGTAATTTAAGTCCGAACTATATTTGCCATTTTCTTGTCTCCAAAACATTTTAGACTGTTCTTGACTTTGGTGAAAGGTACCAGTGTGAAGATTAAGCAAATTTGTTAACTAAGTGATATTCTGTCAGATCCCCTATCCATAAAGTTTTGTTTGTATTCAGTTAACGCATACATATCTGTTGATCACTACGTAAATCAAAGATATTGCAATGGTGATTCACATTTTTTACTTCTCAAATACCATCCGCCTGACTCACTTTAAAACAGATGGAGTGCATTTTAGGTGTATCTCTATTACACTTGTCACAAAAGCCACACTCATGTGACCATTAAATAATTGGCGTTTTGTGAGAGGGATACTTTGTTGTTGTGTGTGTGTGTGTGTGTGTGTGTGTCTTTTATGCTTTTGTTATCGCTTTTTTTATTTTCGAAAAATCATTCATATGTTCTCTTATCTGAAACTGCTTTACAAATCACTTTGAAGTAAGGCCCTTTTGAGAATTCCTGCACAATGACTAGTTCAGCAGCTGGCTCTGTAATTTTTCTGTTGTGTTATTACATTTAAACTTATTTTTTCCTTTTTGCCCAAAATGTGTGTTCTCTTTAAACTTACTGGGAACGTACACTGACTCAATCTGCGCAATTGTTTCACTCCATGATGCTGCCGTCAATATCCTATTTTTAACAAATTATCCAAATTAGGGAAACTGGTGATAGTACATGCTCACGTAACATTGACGTTTGTAAAAAAAGGCATAAAACACATGAGCTGTAAAAAGCAATATAAAAAAATAGTGATCAGGAATCTGTTCAATGGTCTGTACCCAATCTGTGTACATGTGTCTCGGGCAACAAGTTTTGGTTTTGGTCCACAGAGTCACCATCCAGCACATTATATTTGTGAATTGGTGTTACAAATGAAGGCAGCCCAGAATACAAATAACGCAATGTGTTACTCACCTTATTGATTCGTAATCCGATGTATATGACAGATGGGAAAAAGAAAAAATACGGATCATAACAAGATGTACACCTGACTCTGTAATCGTCCGGCGTAATAAATGAATCTGATTCGTATTTAAAGTTAAGAACTATCAGATCCGAATCACGCATTTTGCAGCTGTACCTTGCATGTTCCCAGCTTATTGTACACATTGGTATGCTTATGGGTAAACCCTCAATACCACCAGTTTTTGTTTTCGTATTTTTGCATGCATCCTTCCCTATATACAGAGAAGCCGGAAGAATTCCATACATTCCACTGTCAAAGCTTATAAAACGTTCATCGTCAATGAGTCGCTTTTGTATTATGACATTAATAACAGATTGAACATGTGAGCGAGCTTCAAAATATATTGTACAGTTGCAATGCCTAGTGGGATCAAAGACAACCCAACTAACATTGACCTTTGTAAAAAAAAACATAGTAAAACACATGGGCTGTGGAAAGCTATATTCAAAAATTAATGCTGAGCAGTATGTCCAATATTCTCTATACAAACTGTGTCCTTGTGTCTTGGGAAATGTGTTTTGATTTATGTCCATACAGTCATGATCCGAAGGATAGCCATAGAAGCAAGAGGCATTAACCACACCCCCAGATATTTCTATGTTGTATTGCTTTTGGCATCTATTGGTGATGCTCATGTAAAGCATATTATATTCGGGACAACGTAGCCTTATTGACCCTAGGGTTATGTTTACTAGAAAAAAATGCTTATGTTGGCTCAGAACAAAATGTTTTGTTTTGAAGTGGGTCACTGGAAAATATCCAAAAGAAGCGTTTGTTTTGTCATGTGGTCTATTGTTCACATAACTTAACCTGATGGAAAGTCTAATGTCATACGATGAGGTTTGTACTTTAAACCTCATCAAGTCTTCATATTCTGTTGCAAACTCCAAGTAATCAACAAATTCGTATGGCATATCTGTGGTGGTATGCAACTTTGAATATGAAAAGTGAAATATCGATTGTAGAGTATTAGCCACAAAAATGAACACCTTGTTCTTCTTTTGTTGTGATAATGTCACAAAAAGTTGGACAGGCACATACTTTTCAAAGAAATGAGATGGCTCATAAGATATTATACAACAGGTGGAAGTATCGACTGTAAGATATGTATTCTCCTTCTTCCTTCCTAAAGAAAAATTACCTGTTTCCCCGCCAGACAAAAAAAATACATTGGGGACTCCTAAACAATGAGTACTTTCAATGTGTATGTTTACCAACAAGTCTGAGTGAGGTACATATGAATAAAAAGCAATGTGTATGCATGATCCAATACTTGCATGTCTTACAGGCTGTGCTGCTTCAATCGGAAAGCCAACGCTGCCACAAAAGGGTCCAATTGTTGCACCAATATTTGTGTGTGGTGCATAAATTACTATGCCTCCATGGCTGCAATTATTTTTATTTACATTCATCCACTGAACGAGGGTAATTACGAAATGAAGCCTTAAATTATATTTTGTCTTTACTAGCAACCCATATATTCGAAGTCTCTGTATGCTACTTTTTCTAATTTGGAGACAGAATTTATGCTGAAAAATTGAACCCAGCAAAAACATTAAAAGATGGGTATATCGTGTATATATAGTTTGAAATTGAATGGTTATCATGCTTAGTGTACGCAAGGTGTATGTGTTACTCTGCAATACTGCACAAAAAATGAAACCATGTGTACAAAACTCGAAGATTCCAACCGTATATTTCTGCCTAGCAAAGATTTTGTGCATAATTACTACAGTTTTCCCCTGTGGGCCATCTGAAATACTGAACTTCACATCATTAAAAGGGAGCACATGCATGCTTGTGCTTAATTTGTAGTTGAAAATGGGTTTTGTTTGTATACAAGAAGAGAGTTGCTGCCTTTGCGACTTCTGCGGTTCAGTACGAGCACTTCTGGACCCGAAGGGAAATGTGTTACCTGTTTTAGTTTGTTCTTGGATAATTTTTGTTTCTTTTAAGATGGAGCCCTCAATGACAAATTGGTACACAAACGCCAAATGTATATGCAAAATATGTCTGTGATGCTTAGTGTATGCCACGATAGCATTATTCGAACTTGACATGAAACGCACTTCTGGATATATTCCACCAGAAGAAAAACGCCTTTTAATGCTCATACCTGTGCTCAGGAAATCAATGACTGAAACAGAATCACAATTATATTGCAAACCTTTCGAGGCTCCTGGGGGCTTGTTTTGCATTTTTATCCAGATAAAAACGATGCCTATTCTAAATTTGGGAGGCGCAAATATGTGCCAAATGCTGAAGGGAACAACAGAAGTTCGTATAATAAAATTAACTTTTTCACAGGTGCTATTTAATATTTGCACGTTACCATCTGTGTGAATTTTTGAGGTCTCTCCGTGCCTTGCCCAGCTTAAAGAACATTGAATTGATGTTTTGGAAAAATATATGAAGAGCTGATGAATATGGATTTTAAGAGGTAATAGACTTGCAATTTGTCTGCCGCTTGTAATTTCTTGCAAAGACACAAGTAGCATATAAAGTAGATTGTAGGAATCATTTGTAGGAAAAGCTTTAATATATATTAACTGATACGTAACCCGTATAATATGATATGAATATAACAAAACGTAGAAACAAATTTTGCCTTGATGTGAAAAGATAAAGAAGCTTGTTTCATTGTGAGAAGGTCCATGAAAAGGGTTAAAAACATTAAGTCTGTATAGCTCATTGCATGGTACATCCCCGAAAGCTTCAGAAACAAGAAACCGTTTGACACGAAGTGCTTTCTGCTCCTTATTACAATTGTGTATACTTATCCCCAGCAGCGTCCCTGAAATCCATGTAGCACCATACGTCACTGAAATATTCCACACGAATCTGCGATGTGCATTGGATGTTTTAAATGCTAGCCAAGGATTAACTCTTCCATTTGCATCAAGGTAAAGACGACCGACTGGCATTGTGATGTTTAATATAGGGGGTTTATAGTAACCATCACGATATGGAACATAAGCTTCTTTTGGAAACTCGAAATAGGTCTGTATCATTGCCCCTAAGCACAGGTGGAGAATTACCTGTCCGATTGTCTCAAACTGCACGGATTTCAAGCACCAATGCACAGAGCTTCCAAGATATTCACTTTTTATGTCACTGTAAAGCTTATCGGATTTTTGGTAGATTGTGCTAGGTTTGTTCAAGGTAGGGGTATCCATAAGTTACATATAGATAAGGCTGCCTGACATGAAGAAGAAATTTAGTTGGGTGTTTGAAAATTAAATGACATTTCCCAAATCATACACGTTTAAATGTTACTGTTTCATGATGTTCTTAGACCCAGGATGGAGAGTTTCAAGCTGATGGTTTCTTGTAGGCTCAAAGTATAAAACTCTTATCAAACACCAAGTGTTGCACACTTTTGTAGATATGTAATACCAAATAATCATTATGGTGCCATATTATACTACATTTTACCTTTAGCTGACTTGTGGCACATGTTATAGAGTATGTGGTGTTCTGTTTTTGACCCATCTGTGGCCCATCATCTTTCTGTAAGCATTTGTTTTCTCCAAAATCCTTCACAGGATCAGATTTAAACTTGGTGATCCGCTCTATGGGAGTATATACTAAAGCTCTTGAAAAAGTCACGCTTTTTATTTCCGATTTTGAAGGCACCTCTTATGGGAAAATCGTATAGAACATCTCAGCAGCTATTTGGCCAAATCTCTTAATTTTTAAGGTTTATCTCAAGAAGGTGTTGCAGACCATACGAACCTTTCATGCAATAAGTGTCCAGTTCATAACTCAACAATTACAGTCATGGTGTAGTTGATGTAGGTGGACATGTGGTAAGGAAAATAGGAAAATAAGAAGAGTGCCTATTTAGTCATTCTTTCCATATTGTAATACAAAAAAGTCCCATCTGACGTGGAAATTAAGTCATGCTCTCACTGTTTATTTTAACGTACCGTTTAGACCTTGCATTCTACTTTTATTTATGTGCTCACGGGATGCACCACACATAATATATGCCTTGTCTGCATAATTCTGACCTCAGTGTAACTTGACACTTTTGCAAAAATGTAGTTATGGGCACATCTTATCAAGGACAAGAAGTACCCATTGATTTCCTCAGCATCTAACAAAGTGAATGCGGGGATAAGCTTGAGGAAGGAAGGATTCTTTAAGGGGTGTCAGGCATAAAATGCCGAAGCCAAATTGGAAAAGAAAACATCTTTTGAAAACAACTGGCAAAATGATTTTGTAGCACATGGCCTTTTTATCAAATGACTCAAAGTTTGTTTATTTATTTATTTATTTATTTATTTATTTATTTTTTTTTTTTTTTATTTATTTATTTATTTGTTTATATATTTATTTTGTGTATTTATTTATGTATGTATGTAGTATGTATGGATGGATGGATGGATGGATTTATTTATTTTCCGATTGATTGATGTATTGATTGATTGGTTGATTGATTGATTGATTTACACTTGTCAGCTCTCAGTAGTGATAGGAACTCTCTTGAAGAGATGCGAGGATCGTTTTAAACCTTTGTTGGCCTTAATTGCTTGACATTTGTCTCAAATCATGGATAGAATACGTTCTCTTATACAGGTATTGTGGACTAAACAGTCAGCTTTGGCATGATATGTTATTTTTGCCAATAGTATGTGTGATGTCTGGAAGCTATTTTTGAGTGTCTATTTGCAAAGATATTGTCACTGTACTGTGGCGTCTGGCCATTCTTTCTTAAAATGGTTGTATTCTATAAACATATACTGTACATTCACTCAAACCTTTTCAAAACTTTTTCACACAAGAACCAAAACATACCGACTGACCCCTTGACATTATATGTAAACTTAATAGGGTTGACCTGTAACTGAATGTTAGTTTTGTTCCTGGGATACATTGGCTCTTGCATGAGAGGATAAGTTATAAAGTTTTTGTGACCCTATATTGTCTGAGGTTCTTCAGATATTAAAAGCAAGAAATTCAATAGCTACCACTGTGCCCTATCAATTGTGTCAAGATTCTTGTCTTTGCCCTTGACGTATAATTTCAAAATGTGTTTTAGGTGTAAAAGATATGTGATCCTATATTTTGTGCTTCTTTAGATAATGCTTGCAATAAATTTCCAAAATGGACTTAATGACCTTGTAGTTGGGCGAAGTAGTTACCATTACAACTTAATATCAACTGCAAAATGATTCATGCCTGTCCCTTTGTAGGGATACCACGTGCAAGAAATTTAATACTGATGATAGGACAGACAGTCGGGCACACAGATTCAGGCTGCTGCAGTACCTCTGGTCTTTAGGGCATAGGGATAAAACCATTTAAAGATTCAACGATCATTCACCTCACCCATCGAACAATCTTGATAGATATTCAATTTAGGATCTTTGCAAAGCTAAAAGAGGGTCTGTATGTGGTATTTAAGAAGTCAAAAAGGAAAGCAGTCGCTTGAGGGAAAAGGCACAGAGACACCACATATGTTGAATAAACTAACAAGTCAGGAGCATCGGCGTGGTATATGTTGCAACATTTGTATTATGGCAGTATATCCTCCGTGCCTTTGAGCAACGTGATTAGGCCAAGCAAATGCTTGTCCCACTATTTTACATTACACATATGAGGGATCTATCTTGCAAAAATGTTGTCACTGTTCTACCATATGATACATTACACACGTAAAATCTAGGACATTTTTTTTTTCTGATATCACCTCGTCAAAATGATATTCGTCAGCTTCAGGCTCACTATTTCAAACCTATGCCAACAGATTTGCTGACACAAAATCTGTATTGAAAAGTAAAACAATTCCCAAAAAGGCTAACTTAGGCACATTATTTCAAACAAAAGAGATGTCGATAATGATTTATGTAGATGTTGAAAGTCAACTGGTTGTCCTTTACCTCTTTTGCTCAGGTGTGCATGACCTTTTTCCCTTTTTATATCTTAAATGATTTATGGTTAAACTGATGGGTTATATTTTTATTGTTATATGCACTCACGTTATATATGATTGACACTTGTTGAAAAAGTTTGAATGTGTTTATGATGAGATTTGCAGAAACCATCATTCCCCAAGCAAAGGCATTGATCAAACACATTCTTTGCTTTCTGTGATATATGGCACAAAGCATAGCATGACCTTATATCGCAGTGGTAGTCCTCTTCTCGATACCTAATAAAGGTTTTGTATGATCATCACGTTGTGATGTTATTTATTTGTCCATGGTGTGGTACATGTTATCGGTATTTTAACGTTTGTCAAGCTACATGTTCATGTGCATAAGTTTCTGTAAAATATCCACAACAGTCTTTCACTTGTGCTGAAATAACTCAACCAAAAAAATAAGTCTACGCTTTTATAATTTGATATATGTAAAATATTTGGTTAGTTTTCTGACAAGTATTTACATGTGTGTGAAGAATAATCCCTAGGGGGCAACATGTCGAGACCAACAATTTGAAAGTGCATGATTGACTGCATATGTGATTAATGTGAAACAAAGCCAGAAACCACACTTTGCAAAAAGGCTATTTTGAATGGGATGGTTTCAGTGAGGTATCATGTCCTTGTTTGGGCACACTGGGTCATTGTTTTAGTGAACTTTACTTGTGTAACATGGACAGAAACTGGGGTAAGCATGGGAATAAAAGCATGGGAACCCAGGGTCGGGTAGGGATTTGTCCATCTGTGGTCAAGATATCATGCCACGGTTATCTGAAGTGAACAGGGCAAGATCCATAGGAAGACAGACCTTGTCCTGAATGGTACCATGACTGCCAGACATTATGTCATAGAGATCCTGCAACCGCATGTTGTGCCATATGCTGGTGCCATTGGCGAAAATTTTCTCCTCATGCAGGACAATGCAAGGCCTCCTGTTGTGGCTGAAGTTAGTGAATTCTTGGCCAGGGAAGGTCTGGATGCAATGGATTGGCCAGCTTGCTCCCCTGACTTTAATGCTATTGAACACCTGTGTAGCCATCTCCAGCGAAATGTACACCAGAAGATGGGTCTCGAGTCAAACTTTGAAGACCTAAGACGCTATCTTTTGGAGGAGTGGGACAATATACCCCAGTGACTGATCAGAAAGTTGATCCACAGCATGAGAAAGCACTGCCAGCAGTGTGTCAACAATCACGGTGGTTACACATCCTGCTGACTGAAAGTCAACCATATGCAGTCATCAAGTCATCAGACATTCTACTGACTAGTTTAATCCTTTCCTTCCTGTAAAATGTGACATTTTAAAACTTATGCACAGTCTGTGATACCCACTACAGTGCCCCAATCAGTTCACATTGAATGCTGTTGCCATCTGGTCAATCTTGCACACCTGTGATACAGACTTTGTTTGTTTTCAAGTGCTGTGCAGTGAAGTGTAGATTCATTTGTTCTCCACTTGTGTCTGAAACCACATGGGAGGTGTATTCCGGATATAAAAAATATGAAATATTACCAAAATATGTGTTTATTTCTTTTTTATGTGGACTTTTGTAGGTGGAGACTTACTTTTTTGGTTGCGTTTATTGTTCCTATTAACATTTTGATGTGAGTTACGAAATATAAGAGCATAGGTATTATTGTTCATAGATCATTCTTTTCTTTCCATACTTTTTGAGTGTTGTTTTCTGAATTTGTCAGCTGGTTTCACATAAGTGATTACTATATATCCGTACAAATAAAAGCTTTAATACCAATGTGCCAGAAATTACATTTACATTCATCAGCCAACCAAGGTATGCTGATTAGACACTTGATCTTTCGTCTCCAACATTCTGCAGTTTCTGAAGAGTAAAAGGCTAAGTTAGGTAGCATCAGTGTTATTGCACAGCACAAAATGATACCAGCTTCACTGATTGATAGAAACAATTGCAACTTAGTCCAAGTTACACTTGGTCTCCAAATTTGGATGCCTTCAACTGAAACATTTGAACTGTTTTCCGGCGTTTGCCTTACGTGTAGCTAAAATAAATATAACATTACGTAGCTTTATTTTTCGCATATTGCCTCACAGAACTCATGTCTTTGCTGTTGGGCAAGAATACCTTTTATGACCAGTCCTCACATTAAATTACAACAAAATGACGGGTTATCATGTTACACAAATATGGCAGCTAGAGAATCCCAGGCAACAACTGTAGTAAAAATTCAAAAAAGCGTAAAGCGCCAATGAGATTATTAAATTTCAAATAAGCCTTTGATTTTTTCTTTATGAAAAACACTTTTGGCTTTGTAAAAAAATCAAAGCAACACAATATATTGATGAACAGTTATCATTTCGATGTAATTTATTTAAAATTATTCCTCTCTGCACTCTCATAATATTCATCCACCATACATATACCTACTTATCACATCACTCAAAGTATTAAAAGAGCCGATAAAAGATTTTGTATGCGATAATATAAATACAAAATATCTATAATGGACTCTATTGAAATACATGTAACTCACCACTGTTGTCATTGCTGAGATAAAGCCAAAAAAGAGTAGCTACTCTTTGCTCCTCATCACTATTGCTCCTAAATTCCTTGGTCAACCCACCACAAGTCATGAAAGGGTAACAGACATATGGCAGACAAACATAATTAATACTCAATTAACCAGGAAATGCTAGAACAAAAACAAAAACAAAATAAATAAAAACAACCACATGATTACCAATTACAAGATACCATACATTGTCAGAGGTGAAGATTTAAACTCCATGCCAACTAGCGTTCAGAGAAATCTTTTCCTCAGAAATTAGTTTTACATTTTTAAAATTTGGTAGGTACATACTGCTAAGATGATTCAATAACTACGGTACTACCAGTCAGTCTATCAAGGATCATAAAGAATATCATTCAAACTCCTTAGCCTTTTCAGACTGACTACCTTCCTGGGTTTGAATTTACCCGCCTGATATAGCCTGTGGCAGATGTATCATTTGCCTGTTGATTGATTTAAGCAAATGGGATATGCTCCGATCTACCATGAAGATATGTGCACCCAACTGATGTGATATATTCTTCACACAAATTAATAATATGTATCACTGAATTTGCCTTGTTACTCCAGTGCTGTGGGCATTTAACTAGTGTTTTGAACAGTGTATGAACACCATATATTTTACTAGATTTTAACTTGTTCGCCACAATGCTATTAACACTTTACTAGTGTATTGAACACTTGCTAGACATCTACCTACTTGGTTCTCTGGCCAACCTTTCCGAGAGCTCTTGTTTGCAATCGACATAATGGTTCATGTTTATACCATAGATGACACAGTTAAATGATAAACTACAACTTTGGTACCTTGGTTTGGTAATCAAAAATTACCACAGTTCAAAGATGTTCCTTTTTCGACAAGAATAAATTATAAAAAGCTTTTAAAAAATAGACGGCATTGGTTTGTTTATAATATTGCCATGCAAAGCAGGCGATTGTACATCCTGATTACATTCACCACCATTGCTGCCATTCATTAACGTGCCTATCTCTTTGCAATAGTGCGCTCCAATTTTAGTTATCTAACGTCATTTTAATCAAAATAATGTTCCCGATTGCCACCACTGACTGTCAATTTAAACCTAATGAAGTATATATCTGCATTACGTGATTGTGTTTGGAATCAGAGTCAATGCCTGTCAAGACAATGACAATTGAATGTAGAGCAACGTTGTCGAGCCATGTATACTGCTACAGTACCCCTGTGATTCACCCACACCCTACCCCAGCTCATTTGCCACGTTCATATTTTATGCATTATCAGGCAGGTTGTCTTTGCTGAATATTTAGCTTAGTCAATGAGCCACAACACAGATTGACCTACACGGGTACAGGCATGTTCTGATTAGTTACCCGCTGAACACATTTAAATTTATTTGGGCTAATACACTATGTCAAAATTCTACAGGAGAACGTGAAAATAGTACTTCCATGCGAACAGAGGTTAGACAGTGTCAGGTTCGCTTATGGGGTGTCCAGAGCTCGGATTAGGGAACAGGGTAAGGACTCACAGGAAGTGGTTCTGGATGAATATACACAAATACAGCATTCTTATGTGTCTAGTTTGTTCCTCAAAAATAAACATTTGATGAAATTGTACCCTCTGAATACCTGTTTTATTATTTGAAACCTTTGCAGTGTACATGGCAGTGTTCAAGCTGAAGCACTGCCTCAATGAGCTGTGCTGCAATGTGATAAATTCGAAGCATTACCTATTCTCACGTTTGTGCTGATTGAGTAAATTATTTTATATTTGCCTTATAGGGCAGGTTTACCTCTATCTTGGGTGGGGGGGGGGGGGGGCAATGCGAGCCAGTGGATCTCAATTGGCGAACAGAGGTAACTTAACTGAATGAAAGTAGATATACCCCCTCATACAGAGTAACAAGGATGCTAATGATGGCACTAAATGGATTCACAAGGCAAAATGTTGTAGCTTCACACACACACACACACACACACATATATATATATATATATGTATATATATATATGTGTATATATATATATATATATATATATATATATATATATATATATATATATATATACATATATATATAATCTAACCTATGATATGGAAAATAGTCAGGCCTGGTTGAGATTGATCCGAGTTACGTTCTCACCAAGTTTAACTACTATCCATTTACTAGTTTTTCAGAAGCCAAAATCTGCACCAATACAACAAGTGACCAGAAAATATATTAAACTTCTCATGGCAAGATGTGAAACAAATAAGGGGTGGGAGGTGGGGTACCGCTATAATGTTGGCGTAAATGGTGCTGCATTTGGAGACAAGAATATTGTTGAAAATTTTGCAAACAGTTATCCCGAAAATCATAAATAAATGTACCGGAATATAAATACGTACATATACATGGTACAGACCCACCTCGTGTACATCTCTACCATGTTTGACGTGGGCCTTTTTTAATAATTCTGGAGAAAGCTACATCAATGTTCTTTTATGCCTTTATCCTTGTAATGACCATGCTCACATGCCCTGTTACCAACCACACGGATTTTTTAAAGTTCGCGTACGATCGCCTATCGGCACGAGCACTACTCGTAGATGTTTTAGAGAGAAACCAGTATGACTTGTAACAATACATCAATATAATAGCACACACGGAAATTCATGAAAAGGTAGAATACCAGTGCAGATCACTTTATTCAATGAATAAAGTTCTAGAAATTTCACAACGTGTTAAAAATAAGTAACCAGCCGAGAATTTTCGAGAAAATTGAAATTTCCTCACAATTAACCAGAACACTTTAAATGATTAAATAAAATACAGGAGTGTGGATATTTCTGAAATGGTGTTGTATCTGTGTTTTGTTGCCTTTTCTGGAGTACAAATGATGCCTTTACCGGCTAACAATGTCTTTACAATGGAAGCACAATGGACGGTCAGTAAATGAGATAAGGGTAACCGTGAGGAAAACTCGTCTTAGTGCGTCAACATATTTTTCATTCATGAGTTCTCAAAAAACACATATAAACGTGATGGGGATATACCTACTTCAGTCAGTAATAAGTTTCTTAAATTGTCATGTTTACCTTTTTTTCTCTTTTCATTGACACGTATCACCTATTTATTTTCTCACCAATTCATATATTCCTGGAAATTCAAATATGAAAATACCTCACAAATGTTTTCGGTGAACCTTAATATATCCAGCAGATGGCGCCGCGATAAAGTGTTATTTTCTTTTGAACTTTTGTGTGTCTGCTGTAGTTTTCGATCTCTGAAGCTGACTTGGGTATTCTTCAAAGGGGGTAGTATTGTGACTTAACTGCACAGCCAGCCAAAATTGCTAGCTGGATTTTAAACTATTTTTTTTTATTACTAAACATTGGCAACAGTAGGAGTAACACTGCATAACATTCGAATACTGGTGTATATGTATGCTGATGCAATTGTTTGCAAAGTAGTAAAGCTAGGTCATTAGGGCATGCATTTCAGTCACCGATACAATAAGCTCAATGTTTATATCTGCTAATCATAGCTAGTTTCACCTTCATGGGAGTAGCCTTGAATTTGAAGTTGACCAGGCTTAATTGAAGGCCATGGGTTTGGAGGCCATTCAGGGGTGGGGCGGGCCCCTGAGGGTCTGAAATTTAAAGCAATTTTAAGGCTAACAAGTAGGGTACCCTGGAGCTCAGTAACAATGATAAGACCTAACATACGTACTTTCTATTAGTAATATGGCTATAGCTATGGGCCTAATATATATATATATATATATATATATATATATATATATATATATATATATATATATATATATATATATATATATATATATATATATATATATATATATATATATATATATATATATGTCTTTACTGCAGGTACTTATGCAAATACAAGGCCAAGATGAATTAACCTTAGTTAATTCAATCAATGGTGAATTACTGCTGACAGATTCTTTATCTAATCCGCACATAAAACTTATACCTTGATAAACGTTTTACTTAAAATGCGCCCACCCTGAGATTCAAGTAATATGTACACATATTCATAACTCGAAGGTTCCTTTCTGCACACTTCTTACAGGGAGCACTTTTACAAAATAACGTTGGATTCCCAGCCAGGTTTTCTGTCATGTAAAATTACATTCTTACTTTATGGTATTGTATATTGTTGGCAGTAAATTTGGAAATATATGTATATACAATTTTCAATGTAGCCTGAATTTCAGTTTGGTTCATCCAAACATACATCCTGAAATGCTGTAATACAAAGAAGTGTTTTAAGTCGGTATTTGTTCAATGTATTCGTTAATAATCTTCCAGATGTACTTACTGAAGAATGTTGCCCCTTGTATTTTTTTAAAGAAAAATCCAATTGTGTATAGTGTGTTGCTGATTTCTTTAGATTGTAAGGGAAAAGTACTGACTTGCAGAATTTTTAGATCAACTTGAACGGTATTGCAGAAATTGAAGTTTGGGTACAAACGTAGACAAGTCAAAGATAATTATATCTAATGAATAAAGAAAGGATATATGCAGACATTTTCATATTGATAATTTTAAACCTAAAAATCTTAAAAGTGACGCCTATTTAGGGATAGAAATACGCCAAACGGAAATTTTGTGCGTGGTATTAAGGAGTTATATAAAGAAACTAATATGTCTCTTGGTAAGCTGAGGAATACCTAGTTAAGCTCATATACTCATGTAAGATTGTTGCTTTTTACGACAAGCTCCTATCTCCTGTATTTTTTTACTGGTGTAAAGTGTGGGGAGCATATGGTACATCATCTACCAGGGCTGTTGCATCTGATGATTTATAAATCTATTCCGTGCTGAATTTAAAGGTATACGTTTTTTAGGTATGTTCTTAAAGGAAACTAGAAAAAAAATTCAATACACTGTTTAAATGAAACAGGACGGCATCCCTATTCTCTCAGGATACTTATGCATTTAAAAACTGGCATCATATAAAAATCATACAGTTAAAAGTCTTGTGCAAAATGCACAAGCATGTAATTCTGAATTGTCTACTGCGAGATCATCTTCAATTACAATTACCTGCACAAACTCCGGACTTGGCATGATTATATTTTCATACATAAAGTTTTGGCCTTTCATAAACGGGGATGACAAGTTTTGAAAAGTATGAAAACTGGGGCAATTTGAAAGGTTAAACATTGAATATCTGCAAACCTATTATAGGAAGAGGCGCATATGTTTGTGGTGCAAACGCATTCAATGAACCACAAACAGAGCTGTTGAGTTTATTAATGTTTGTGCTAATTGGGACAGTAGAAAGTTTTAATGTAGAATATCTTCAAAATTCTACAGGTAGGTCTCATTCCAACTTCAGTTCATATGAAACACAAAGTTCTGAAATTTAGATTTATACCTATCAGAGAGACTTTAAAAATTAGATAAATATCCATTTTCAAAGCTATTTTGCATTCATGTGCCATTCTGACTTCATATCCCATGTTTGTCAATCATCAATATTGTTCAGAACTCCACTATAAGATGCCATAAATGGTAGAATCTGAACAGTTTGTGCTGCTGCAGCTGTCAGTGAAGTAAGATTTGTTGTTGACACGCATATCACACTCAACACTTTTATGCACCACATGCCAACCACTGCCATATCAGTCCATGCTCTGGTGTCACCAGAGACCAATAAATATATATTTAAGTTGCAATAAAAAGTGCAAAATAAATAGGGCTAAAATTTAGCAAAATATGACCAAATTTTGCTTGTTTGCTCACACTTGACTTGCTTTTTTATTAAAAATACCTTCCTTCTGCTTGGCATTTCTTCTTTACCTGCAGATTTTGTTTCATGCTAAGAGACTTACTTTGTTACAGTTTTTATCTTTTTCTTGAGTTACCTTTTACTGTTTATTTATTTATTTATTTATTTATTTATTTATTTATTTATTTATTTATTTATTTATTTATTTATTTATTTATTTATTTATTTATTTACTTATTTATTCATTCATTCATTCATTCATTCATTCAATTTACAAGCCAAAAAGAGTCTGAATGGGATTTGCTTCTCTACGGCGGCCTCATCTTTGGCCGTTGGTCTGGCAAAGCTTGTATTCGTTTGGAAAAAAGCTCCAAAATTATTACATGATGTACCTATATTTAGTTTGTCTTATTGATCGGATCAATCAAACTGCCAAGCTACAGCCCTGACTGTCCAGCTAAAGGCAAACATCAGAACACCTCCGGTTGGAGGTGAATGGGTCTATATCAGCTGAGTGTAGCTGTTGTTGCAGTCATGTTCTCTCTAAACTTAGTGTTGTTTGGGTCACTCATCAAAACATCTTCAACTGTGTTCTACAGGTCACTTACTGATGATTTAATTTGTTTTTAGGAACTTTGGACATTTTTTGCACTATTTCATAGATGTTCTGTCTCAAAACTACGTAACCATTTTTAAAGTAGCTCCTGGACGCATACAGACACCCCGAAACCTTACTTTGGCCATTTTCAACAGTTGGAAGTGCATTTTTGTATTGTTTTATGTAAATTTCAGTATGTTCGCATGAAGATTGTTACATCTAGCATAGTTGCTAGTCATTTGCTGATCCATAAACAATTTCCAAAATTACATGGTAAGCAGTCATAGTTCATGTTTGCACATGGTTACTATAGGAGTGCCAGTGCGTATATATATATATATATATATATATATATATATATATATATATGTATATATATGTATATATATATATATACATAAATATAAATATGTATATATATGTATATATATATATATATATATATATATGTATATATATGTATATATATATATACATAAATATAAATATGTATATATATGTATATATATATATATATATATATATATATATATATATATATATATATATATATATATATATATATATATATATATATATATATACTTAGCAGTAGTTGGACTAGTGCCAAAATTGCAGTAATATATATTCCGTAATCCTAACAAATTAATTTAGATATTTGTTTACTATTAGTGTGACCATATACACATGCTTATTAGCCAAAAGATTACCTGCCCTTGGGGGACCATTTTTTGATCCCTTAAGTCTGGGGCCTACTTGAGTTTATCGTTTACGCTTTTATGAACTTCCATTGCTGAAGTATTATATATATGTGTGTGTGTGTGTGTGTGTGTGTGTGGGTTTATATATAAATATATATACATATATATATATGTACATATATTTATATATGAACAATATTTTCTGAAACATGTACTGCTGAACCCACTTTAAACAGTAATTTAAACTATTTTGTGACTTGTTTTATTATATGTAGGTAACTTTTCAAAATATTATTCTCGCTGTCACATGGTTGGTCTACGTTTGACATTACCCTAAATGCTTTTCTGTATTAAATAACAAGAATATGATAATTGTCCAAAATTTTCACATCAGAAATGGAGTCTTAGTTTAAGGGTCAACATATGCCATTAGACACATTTTTCGTCTTATTGTACAAGAAAATGATCATATACAGAGTAGTCTTGCATGTCATATTTTTAGTTTGGAAATAAACTTTTAGAAAGCTGGTGAAACAAAGATCAAATGTGCCTATCAGTGTTTATAAAAACGAATATTGCCCGTTTTCAAACCATACAGGCTTATTCACCAGCAGAACAACATTCTCCACTAATCTTGGATATATAAGCACAGGCATGTTTGTCTGTCTGTCTGTCTGTAGGTAGGTAGGTATGTATGTATGAATGTATGTATGTATGTATGTATGTATGTATGTATGTATGTATGTATGTATGTATGTATTTAACCCATGTAGTTTTATTATTAACGCATATATTTGACTTGGTATGTTTGTGCTTTATATCCAGGCAATGCAGTTCTAATACTTGTGTGTTTGTTTCTTGTAAGGGGACTGTAGTGCCAAACGGTTTCAAGGCCAAACACATATAGCTAGTTGGTATAATAGGCAACGAGACAAATGACTTTATTGAATGATAGCTCATGGAAAAGTCACTAGGATCCAGTTGCATCTCCTGGCGCCTTAATTTAATGCAAGACGTGTATTTTTGGCTTCATATGTGCCTTTGGAATGATTTGAAGGCGAGGCAGTTAAAAAGAAGTTAATTTTTAGATGAATTGGTATATATTTATTTAACACTGCGATTTAAATACTTGGCATTCTTTTCCTACAAGACACACACATAGGTTATGGTGAACATGTGTTAGTTGCATGAAGCTTGAATCAAAATTAAAAGTCGTGACCTGCGGAAGTCCATGATGACTGCCTTTTGCCATAGCATTACAGAAATAAACAGTTATAAATAGGAATACGTTATTTTGATCAGGATGCAAATTTAAACGCCTTACTGGTCAAGCAATGCTTTCAGTGTCGATGGCTGGCAAATGCATGTAGTGTAATCCAACCAAATCTGAAGAGATAGATCCTGTAACTACAGAACATATATCAATGACTAAAAATACATGGCGATTAGAAAACTAAGAAAAGCAACACCAACTTTTAAGCAAATGTCTAGAAGATAGACCAATTACTAAAAATACATGGCAACAGGAAAATTAAGAAACACAACACCAACTTTTAAGCAAATGCCCAAAGTCACTTGGAATTTTACTTAGTGATTTTTTTTCTAAATGACAAACCACTTTAAAACAAAATAACAGAAAAATAGTTATATAAAAAAAGCAAACTCAGGTTTTATCCTTTTAAACTTTAATGTATTCGCTGTCCAAAGCTGTGATCCACAGACTGCATAAGCGAATATATTAAAGTTTCAAGGAAACCTTGGTTCACCCGTTATTCAACTCTATGTATAACTGTTGCCCATAGAGGATCCCTTGACCATACACCCCCTGCTCCCTAAAGTATAATGCAAAAAAGTCAATTTAAATGTTTGTATGGCTACATCTACCTGCAAAGTACACCAGGAGGCACCAAATTCAACCAATTATTCCAAAATAGGGGAAAGAGGCATGCCCACTGACCCTCTAGGACGTCGCAAATGTTGCTTGAACAGTTACCTGGAATTTTTTTAGCCTGTGCTTCTCCCCCAAGGAATTCAGAACGTGCTACTGTTGCAACGGAATAGGCCTACATTCAACATGCATATTAGGCCTAATTACGAAATGAACAGTTAGGAGTACAAAATGTAAGATTATCAAGATATAGCAACACATTTGGAAACAGAGTCGTTACTCCCACTGATACTAATTTCAGGCAGGTTTTTTCATTATTTATATGGTACGGCTGGTAGGGCGCTTAATATATTGGGATGACCATGCCTCAGTGTCTTGTGGCTCCTTAAACCCTACATAGAGTTATAGGTGTATTATGCGCCCCCTTCTCCGATGAATGCAGCCGCTTTTGCTACCCCCTCTCTCAGGAAAAGACCTACGTTTGAGCATGGATCGACATACATCTTGAATGCATTGTAATATGCAGTATTTGGGATAAGAAACGAAGCCAAACGTTGCGAAAAGGTCAGAAACCGAGTTGCATCATACCTCATGGTAGGGCATCTATACCAGGGACAGCAAACGAGTCATCCTATGCAAAGAACAAAACCGCTGAATCTTAGGCAAGGGGCGTCTGTTACAATACGATACTTGAACACCCTATTTATTGTTGGATCTTATTTGTTATCCTTTGTGTTTGTGGTCACCAGTCTTTATGCTATAGCATGTGTGATTATGATAATTTGGAAGAGAACCTGGGCTCTGCCAAGGAAAATTATGCTATTTTGGCATGAAATGGTGGATGTTGGTGCACATCTATATTCTGAGCTTTCGTTTTGTCCCCCTCCCCCCTCCCGTGCTTTCTCTGGTAATAGCAGCTTTTCTTACCTTCTCTCATAAAGAGAACTTTTGAGCATCCATACATTAATCTAAGTATGGACTGTGACACTGTTATTAGTTAAATCCACGTTTATGTGCACAATTAATGGATATTCAGATTTCCAATAAAACGCACTCTTTGGGTAAACACTTTTCATAGCAAAAGTTATCAGCCCCAAATGATGAGGCCATTTGCTGTAACAAGAATGACAAACACGCATGTCTGCAAGATTTTTATGTTAATGTGTTGAAAGAAACACGTATCTGAGTGTAACATGTGTCTTTCAGCCAAATCGCGTGTGAGAACTACACACTTAATTTCCATAGCTAGACACAATTAATACTAATAATGATGATGATGATGATAATGATAATAATAATAAAAAATGATGATAATGATGATGATAATGATAATAATAATGATAATAATAGTAATAATAATAATAATAATAATAAAAAATGATGATAATGATGATGATAATGATAATAATAATGATAATAATAGTAATAATAATAATAATAATAATAATAATAATAATAATAATAATAATAATAATAACAATAATAATAATAATAATAATAATAATTATAATAATAATAATAGCAAGAACAGGAAGAAAAGGAGGGGGACGAAAAAGAGTTTTCATAAGGTTGCAGCCAGTCTCTATGTTGATTTCAAAGGGGGCTTTAGATACTCCCAGAAAAAGCAGGGATTGTTGGTTTGAATTAGTGGTTCCTGATGCACCGTTCTGAGCTTTCTAATTTTCCCCCACATGTATGTCCTGGATTCAGGGAGGTGGTGAAATTTTGTACCCCTTGTCAAAAGATGACACTTTTTTGTGACCCACCTCCCCCCAAATATCTTGCTCCAAGCCCAACTACTTTTATCTAGAAGGAATTATCAAGTTTCTTCTGTGACAATATCGGCGCATATATCAGGGCATATAGTACAGTGGCGATTCCACGAAAACATTTGAAACCGTTCAACCAGCATGACACCCAGCTGAATTTGGTATCCATCAAAAGACAAGAGCTAGAATTGTAAAGATAGGTAGGGAGTATTATCAATTTCGTTGTCGATTTGTACTTATATTGTTTAGCATGGCAACGAAATTAAGTTTCCAGAAAATAAATCGAAAAAACCCTTATTAACCATAACTTGATACACCTACGAAGTACCACCTCACAATTTTACACCAGCATACTTACTATACAGGTGTTTCATTAAAAAAAACAAACAAACAAAAAAACCAAAAACAGAACAGTTTTAGATAGTAAGGGGCAACAGTTGTTTGCCATGGCAACTGGATGTTTGTAAAATTCACTGAGATTTGCAATTTAACATTAAAAACTTGTTTATAGTTTTATATATCGGGAATAATTTTATCACATTCAATGTTAAAATGCACAGGGATTCTTTCTGCACTGAGATGAGGTCAATTGAGTGACAAAAGAGCGTTTTGGGTCACGTAGCAACATTCTTTCAAATGTTAAGATTACTCAAAATGAGCAAATTTTGGTGGATATGGCAATTTGGCACATGGCCAGTGCTGCGCATTGGTGTGAAATGATACATGTGAAAATACTGCCGGTAAATCTTTCCTTCAAAAAATGGTTTTAATTAAAAGATATAAACCTATCAATTTTATGGCCTATATATGTTTTTATTGGTTACCATAGTAACGGTTTGTAGAGTTGTGTAATCAAGGTAAAACACATTTTTAACCACTACTTTATAAACAAACAGGTTATCACTTCGTAATTTTACAGCAACATACCAGATAAAAACCAACTTCATAGGAAACCAATTTGAGGAAGCAGAGTTCAACAATTGGTTGCAATGGCAACGAAAAGCTAACTAAAAAAGGTGGAATTTGCATTGAAAAAGAGAACTTGTTTTTGCTTTACATACATTATACACAATTTTCATCAAACATAATGTTAAAATGTCAAGAAAGTTTTTCGCAATTCAGCTTGAGGTCAATTGAGTCAAGTAAGATTGACGATAGTTGCCTGGTAACGTTCTCTTAAACATAGGGATCACTCAAAATTTGCATACCTTGGTTGATACTGGTGATTCATTATGGCCAGTACTGGGCACAGGGGGAAAGGAATATTAGCAATAGATTTGTACACATACTTTACAAAAGCCAGCTCAAGGTGGAATCAAAGGAAAGAGAAAAAAAAATCTCTAACCATAATCATGATAACATTCTGTACATTCAAGTTGCCACTCTAAATCAAGATATCTACTGAACAGGCCCTCCATGATATTGCAATTTCTTGTGATCAGTGTCAACAATTGATTGTCATCGTAACAGAATTTTTAATTTAATAACTTAAATTTACCATTAGACAATAGATACTTGTTTGTAGCTTTAGGAGTTATAAAACATTTAATCAAATGTCATATTAGCATGTTAAAACAAAAGGACTGTGACAGTCCTGTGCTCAGCTGACATGTACATATACCCTTGCCATTTAAGATCCCCCCCCAAAAAAAAGAAAAAAAAAAAGAAATCCATAAAAAAATTAATCTGCTACAGACCTACACAAGATACAATGCCACCAAAATTAAGTTAATCTGGACGGCGGTTTTGGAAAAGAAGTAAAAAATGTGAATTAGCATTAGAATGTCCTTTGACTTACATAGTAAGCAATAGGAAAGGTGCATTTACTGATAAGCACCAGAATTGAAAAAAAGAGTCGTTAATCCTCAAGAATCCACAGCATTGTTGTTATGAAAATGTGTGTGGCTGTTTGTTTTCATTAAGACACATCACTGCATTAATTCAGTGTGTGCTGGGTCATTGAGTGCAACGAATACTGTGCAGAGTTGACCTGTTTGTGGGTGACTCACATGTAATTTGTAAACGGGTGGAATCAGCTAGAATGCTGGCCTACATTCATGTGAGCTGATCAAGGGAGATCTTAAATTACACTGTGATATGTGACTAATTGGAAAACATTGGAACATTGGTGATATTTTTCTGTGTCCATATAAACCAAATATTTCCTGACTGAGACAGGAGAACAGGAGAGAGCAGAGAAGAAGAGAGAATTCTGAAGGATCTGGCGAAAGCTGTGTGTTGTCATTTTTCTATTTGAACTGTGAGCCATTGTTCACATTGTACATGTGGGAGTGTGGACAGTGTCTTCAGAGGACTTGTATATTTGGTGCTACCCATCCACACTTTGAGTTGACTGTTTTATTGTACCACATTGGAACCAAGTTGTATCTCTGTGGGATTGGATCAGCATCACACCTTTCAGTACCACATTGTGCCAAGACAACAATGAGTGACTCTTCAACTTAATGTCCTCAGTGACCATGGGACAGAAGATCAAGCACACCTAGATTTTGTAATACAAGAGGCCATAGGCCTGGCTTGTGCTGTGCTGACATTGCTATTGAAGTCCAAGCTACACCCTGCCACTACAAAATCACCTTTTTCAAATTTACAGATATGCTGACATCACAAAAATAAGTCAAGGTCACTGATATTAAATACAATCGCAGCCTTGGACATTGCCTGTATACCCTATAAATTTGGCAAGTCTGATCCAATAACTTTTCAAGACACGGACTTTTATATCCTAAAACACATTTTGGCTCATAATTTCCATCAAATTATAGGTGACGCTACTAGTATCATTACCAACTTGTGGTGACCCCACAAAAAATGGTCGAAGTCACTGATATTACTTAACACTCTATCTTTTGCCATGATCAATATATCATATTAATTTGGCAAGTCTAATTCAAAGGCTTTTCCAAATATGGAATTTTATATCTGGAAACTCATTTTGGCTCATAGTATCTGACAAATTATAGGCGGCGCCACTAGTATCGTTAGCAACTTAGAGTTTGACCTCCCCCACAATCCCACCAAATTTGGTGATGGTCCGCCAAAAATAAAAGATGCTAGAGTGTTCTCAAGATTTTTACATTTTGATCCCTATGTTACATAATAATGTAGGTGGCGCCACCAATTTCAAAAGTGGCCCAGATTTTCATACACTCTATTAGTCGTGAAAGTTTTATTGGGTTAACTTGAAAACTGTGGACGGTATCGCGCCAACGAGCATAAGTTTACTGACAGACGGAAGTCTCCTTTGAAACTTAAAAGCTTCATCCACTATTCCACCATACCGACACTTGTATCAATAGTAATACAATTTTTAGCACCATAAAGTTGACTACAGGGGTTATGAGGTATAAGTTGGAAGCCACTTCTTCCACTAGACTGGATGAAGATTGAAAAGAAAGAAATCCTGCAAAAAGTGAGTATGATCACGGTTTTCTGACTCAAGACGGATTAGAGAAAATTCTCCAGGTAGGTTATGTATACTTTACCCAGGGTACTTTCCCTCTTACCACTCTAAACACTTTGAGGACTACACTTTGTCATTTCAAGCTCCATCTTGACATAGTTTTGAGTTAGTGTTGTATTTATTAGATTTTTGTTCATATCGCAGGAATCATTTCAACAAAGTTTTGTGTAGTTGTTCTTTTTATGACCTATGTGTTGTAGTTTTTGCAACAAAGTTCTGACTCTGTTGACGAAATCGCTACAAAGTGTGGTGTATCTAGCAATACATATCACTAGCACGATACAAACTCCATATGCTTGTGTCTCTGGAATGTTTCCTGTCAGATCAGGGCAAGAGATAATATCAAATTTGAACTGGTATCTCTTGTCAAATTGTTTTGTCACATACTGGTTGTTCTTTTTCTCTATATCTAAATCAAGGAAAGTAGAAATTAATTCTTTAGGATATATATTTTTCCAATTTCCCTTTATTTCATCTCCATTGTTTCAGGCACACAGGTCATCTATAAATCTGTGAGGATATGATCTACTTGCAGCTGTGAAGTTTGCTTTTACGAATTCTTCCATCCACTTTGGTTCATAATTATGTAAATAAAAATTGGCAGTATATGGGGCTGGATCTGTTATGTCTGATAAGGACGGATAGATGGACACACAGACATGAGCGGTCGCATAAGCTCCGCTACCGTTGGTCAGCAAAGCTAAAAAAAGTCGCAAAAAATCCAAATATCAATGGAGCGTGACTGTTTGAACAAACATTCTTGAGACCTACCCAAGGTACATTGCCACCAAAATTCAGTCAATCTGGGCGACGGTTTTGGAGAAGGAGTATGTGAATAAGCATTAGAATGCCCATTGACTTACATAGTAATCAATAGGAAAGGTGTATTTACCGATAAATACCAGAACTGGAAAAAAATCGTTAAAAATCAGGAATCCCCAGCATTAGCACCTAGTAAACAACTTTGTTTGACCATTGTACAAAAAACATATCAACCAAGATTAGCATAATCTGAGTCTAAACTTATCAGTAGAGACCCACCCAAGGTACATTGCCATAATATTTGTATTGAATCTGGGTGACATTTTTGGAAAACAAGTCCATCTTTGACGATGCACGACAGACGACGGACAAAGAAAGACTAAGGACCATAAGATAAGCTTTTCAGCTGCGGACAGGTTAGCGGAGCTTAAAATCCAAAAACCAATGGAACGTGACTGTTTGAACAAATCTGGTTGAGACCCACCCAAGGTATATTACCACCAAGTGTGAAGTCAATGTGGTTGACGGTTTTGGAGAGGTACTTGAATTGATTAAATCCTTAAAAATCAGTGACCCACAGCGCTGCCACCTGGTGCACAACTTTGCTTGACCCTTAATTCCACAAGGAACATATCCACCAAGTTCCAGCTTATTCTGAGTAGTGGTCCTGGAGGAACAGTTGAAAATAGCAAAAACACAAAACACGGTCATTCAAAAATAGCCAAAAAATTGCAGCACCACCTGGTGAACAAATTAAGCACTAGGAGTGCCTGGCAGTGTTCCTGTGTGATATCAAAGCAATATGGTGAGGGTTTTCAAGAATATTTTGGAACATTTACCCCCTAAAAAAATCTGGCATGACCAGTTCCACAAGCTTAGAAGAAACCCACCCAGGGTATACATTGCCACCAAGTTTGAAGTGAATCTGGCTGACAGGTTGACAGAAAAGTCAATTGTTGACTACAGACGCCAGACAACAAAAGACAAAGGACCCAAAGATAAGCTCAGCTAAAGACAAGTTAGCTGGGCTAAAAAGGTATTGCTGCTGTAGCTACCATTGTTGCCAATTAAGTGTAAACTAAACATAGCTAAAAGGCAAGCGTTGACTGAAGGGTCCACCATTTGCTCAAATTTGGTCATGGTGATACCCAAATCGAATCAGTTCATTTTGGCATGTTAGACAAGCATATTGCCAATTTTTAGCAAAATACATTGGAACATACAGGACATATTGCGATAACGAACCCTAACGAGCATGCAGTTATGATAAAATAAGTCATGGTGACACCAAAACCTCATCAGTTCATCTTGCCAGGTCAGGTAAGCATATTGCCAAATTTGTGCAAAACGAATGAAGGCATTCTGTAGTTATCGCAGTAACAAGAATGTGCACATCCGGACGGACGGACATCTTGAGAGATGGACGGATGGACAACCTGAAAACAGAGAGGGTCCCACCAATGGGGCAGACCCTTATAAACTACCAGTGTTTTATGCTTACCTAACAATATTTTAAGTAGAATCTTGTTGTCATAGTCTGTCTTCACGCTCAATGCCACTAGTATAGATAGTATAAATTGTATAAAGTTGATTCACTTGTAAAAGTTTTCATTCATAGAACATATCTTTGATGAAACACAAGTTCCAGGCAGAGATGAGTATATGTTCAATGACATAAATTGTTTGTCTTTGGTTTTCATCGCAACCAATGAAGGTAAAGGTAAAATTTAAGAATAGAAGGTATACTTCCATTACAATTCCACTTTTTCTGATATATCAACTTCACCCCTTTCCATAAATGCAGTATACTGGAAACGTACTTTTACAAAGATTTTGACACACATATGGAACCAACAAGGTTCCTCGGCAACTTGAATGACATTACCAAATATGCCACATTTTGTAATTATACAAGAATAGCGGTATATGATTTTTTTTTTTTGGCAATATTAGTAATCTGTCCTTTGCCATGGTAATCGATTATTAACAAATGTTATCTCATGTCTTCATATCAGTCATATTCTATTTAAAGTTATGAAATGATGACTTTGATACTTACGAAATAACAATAGTGATATTGCCCTGATAACATGAAAAGTTCCAATCCGTTGCCGTGGTAACCAGTATAAACACATTTTGACAATAAAATTGGTAGTACACTCTACCTCACCTTAAACTTCCATTTATTATGTTTCGATTGATACCAAATTTAGCCAGGTGTTTTAAAGTTTAAAAATTTATTCCTAAAACTTGAAGCTAGAAACAAGTTCCAAATGTTTGATTGCAATTTTATATGATTTGTGTGAACATTCCGTTGCCATGGTAACTAACTGTTGACACTTACTATCTCAAACTGGTTTCTAAGAAAGCGTCTGTAAAGTAGGTATGCTGATGTAAAGTTGTGAAGTGGTACCTTGTATGTTTATTAAGTGATGGTCGAAAATGTGTTTTTTCTTTGATTACTCCAAAACAAAATATCGTTACCTTGGTTATCGATACAAACATATATTGGCCATTATATTGATAGTACACTCTACCTCACCGTTAACCTCAGGTTTTCTAATCTTTCAGTTAATACCACATTTAGCTAGGTTTTATTTGTGTGTGTGGGGGGGGGGGGGTCAGGAAAGATTTACCGGTAGTGTTATTACTTCTCAGCAATGCACAGCACTGGCCATGTGACGAATTGCCATATCCACAATAATCTGCTTATTTTGAGTAATCTAACCATTTGCAAGAACCTTGCTAGGTTCACTCAATTGACGTCACTGTTAGTGCAGAACGAATTTCTTTCTTTACAATTTAACATCTACTGGGCTGAAAATTATTCCCAATATTTCAAACTATAAACAGGTTTCTAATGTTCGATTGCAAATTTAAGTAACTTTTACAAACATCCTGTTACCATTGCAACCAAGTGTTAACATTTACTGTCTCAAACTAGCTTCCTGTGAAACGCTTGTATAGTGGGTATGCTGATGTAAAGTTTTGAAGTGGTACCTTTTATGCATATAAAGTTATGGTTAATAAGGTGCTTTTCTCTTCATTTCACGAAAACTTAATTTTGTACCTATGGTAACCAAAAATCAATACAAATTGACCATGAAATTAATAATACACCCTACCTTACTTTAAAATTCAGGTTCTTATCATTTGAATGTTTCCAAATCCAGCCGGGTATTTCTCTGGTTGAACAAAAACTGAAAATAAGCCTTTTCGAAAATGTAGCTGCTCTACTAATAGGTACATCGTTTTTTACAAAGTAGCTCATTGAATTTATTTGATATTGACTGTTGTCGTTTGTGTGACTTGTATATTTATGACTATAAAATACTCTGGTGAAATCTCGAAACAGACATCACTGATCCGTTTACATTCTGTAACTTTGGGTTCTTTCCGACTAATTAACACCTAATTAAAAAAGAAATTGAAATATATGCAAACGTAATCAATGACAAGACGTTTTAGCGTGGGCCGAGCCTGCATGAAGTTGGACCATGTTGAAACGAATCAACTTTGAAAAGCACGTCAAAAATGAACAGTGTTAGTGTCGTCCAAACACAGCTGGAGCAGATTGAAAATGAGATAGTAGTATGTACTTAAAGGTCATACACTAAAAACGTTTTTCTTTTATTTTTTTTTTTTATAAAAAAAAATCTAAGCAAGGGGTAATTACTTATTTAAAACGAGAGTACTCGTTAATATAATAACTGATGACAATTAATGATTAATGCGTTTATAATAAATTGCAGGTTAAAAAAAGTTTTAAATTTGCACATAATCAGGCTTGCACTAACATGTTTTGAACTTATATTATACTTCATTTCAAAACATGTTATTTGTGTTCAATTTGATAAGGCTCATAGACAATAACATAATAATAGTTTATCAAAATTAACTTCAATAGATGGTAAAATTGCATTGTTTTAGAAGAGATTAAGGGACAAACGGTACTATCATCACAATAGCCATTGAAGATAGTTTGGAAAAAGAATATACTCACAGCATCCGACGATGTTTAAAATATCAAAATATACATTTTACTAAAAATGTGTCATTCATGAGTCACATAATAACCTGATGAAATTGTTTTGAATCAAGCAAAGAAATGCATAGTCAAGCACAGGCAAGAAATATCCATATTCAAAGTACAGTCAAAATAGTTTGATGTTCGGCAAACATTCTATGTTCATAATGTGAAGTGCATGACACATGATATTAAAATCTTTTATATTTCTCAGTAACATAAGGAATGTTTTTCCCAAGGGGAAAATATGTTGTTAAATAAGCAAGTTAAAAGGTTTATTTAACGAGGGTAAAACGTGGTCCGCACCAAATTGATTTACACAGGGCCCCCTTAAATGCATAGAATATAAATACAAAACACATATACAGTAAACATGTTAAAAAGCATTCACACATATACAGGTTAAAAGCATGTTAAATGTTTTGAACCCTTGATGTAAAAATGTAAAATTTAACTGTCCAGCCAGAAATAATGCGTATGGTAGATACAATTGTTTATCTATCTCTCTTACCTCTCTTTAAAACTCATGCTGGACTTTTTCTGCTAACACCGAGGGCAATCCACAGATTGTCTCCTTGCAGCACCTAATCTCTAGCACCTATAGGACAGGTATAAGACTATTTGGTAAATGTGTACAATTCCATCATATTTGTTATAATGTGCACGACATAGGCATACATATGACGTGACATGTAATTTTTAATTTAAGTAGCCATATCCCATTATTTTCGATTTAGGTTGTGGCACACATGCTGCCGTTCTTGATCGCGGAACTTTAGTCCATGCACTTCAAGAACTTTAAGAAATTTAACCTTAAAGGACAACCATATAAGACAGAATATATTCGGAATTATGTTCTTTAGATTGTATATACAAGTTAATAAAGTCTTTTTCTGAGAAACATAACCACCTTGGCTGACAGACATTAACACAGCAATAATAACAATAACAAAATAATAAAAAGTGATGTCATATATATGAGAGTATAAATGTAAGCTAATAGTAAATAAAATGGATGCGTATCTATATACATGCTTGTAGAGCTACAAGAGCATGCACATTAAACCGTCTACCCGCTTAATACAGAGTAGTCTCCATCGCTGTACACACTTATCTCAATTATTAAATTTTATGACCAATTAAAGACTTAGCTATTGATATTGCTGGTCAGGCTTGATATGTACATATATTTTACTTTACCACAAGTTTCTAAAATGTCATGATACTGTGAATTTTCTGTTTTCCAAAGGTCGTCCACAAATGATTTTTAACCTCTCTCTGTCACTCAAACTGGCAAAGCAAGGCACAATACCTTATTTCTGAAACTAATGATTGTTTATTTATAACACATTTGTCACAAACAAGTATAAAATGACAAAGATTCTCAACTTATCCTAATTTCATCATAGCGTTCATGCATTTCACGTACATTTGATTTTTTTGAGGACGCAACCAACCAAAGATGTCAAAATTGTCTCAACATTTTATTTCATGATTTTCTTTATTTGTGTAAGAATAATAGCTCAACCCAAAATATGGTATCCAAATATGAAAATTGTCGTCTGTAAATGCTCTTATAAGCGAAATAGGATGCAGCTACAACAAAAGTCTTAAAATGCTGCCCTGTGGGGCACCACATGGGATTGTCAGGGGTTCTAATTCTGTCTGTTAACTGACACTAATTGTGTCCTATTGCTAAGGTAGGACTGGAATCAGTCTATGGATCTAATGTCCATCACCTGCATTTTTGCTTTTTTTTTAGAATGATGTTATGATCCACTGTCAATTTTTGGGGGGAAATAGCTGTGAAAACGCTCACAGTCCTGCAGTTTTCCAGTCCATGTATGCTGACTTTCTTGTATAGTGATTTAACACTTGCTGCATTGAACTTATCTGGGGCTGTATTAGTCAAGATTAAAAGATTAACTATGTGAGTGATTGGTGTTTTGGAAACACTAGCTCCATCCTTCATAAATTCAATGCAGATGTCTTCTAGTCCTGTACTCTAGCATGAATATAGGTTACTTAATTCTTTGAACACAATATCCACACCAACTGTCTGGGACTTCAGTTTCTTGGAAGCGATATCATTGTAATATTCTTTGAATGCTTCGGACTCCGTGTTATATATTTTTGAGTGGTGAAAAGCTGCTGAACTAGATTAGAGAGTGCCATTGCCATCTCCAAACCGTAGTCCTATTGAAACAATTCCAGTCATTCCAACCAAAGGCAATGTTCCTTGGTATGTTTAGCTGAATCACATAAATTTATAGTTCGTATGTATCCAAAAGAGTTTAAAACGTGCATCCAAAGGTCCATAGGGTCAAAAAGCCATGTCTGCTTTTAACATGACAAGAATACTAAATTTTTGTGTAAATGTATATGCCTATTTTAGTAAATTGGCTTGAACAAGTGCATCAATCATGTGCATGTAGGACCATACCATTCATGAAAAGGGACCAAAATTGCCAGCACAGCAGAGAATTTACAAGCACAGGTTCCAGAATTGTTGCACATATCAATAAAATTCAGCATTTTAAAAGTACTAGTTGCAACCAGCGTCTCAACAATGATTATCATCCACACAAATCCATAAAGTGACACTAACACCAACATCAATCCATCACAAAAGCCCCCGAGACATAAAATGACCATCAACAAGAATCAAAACAACATGATTGTATAATTTGATCTCCTTTAAATATGTAGCTAAAGGCATGATGTTGTTTAAAAAGGGATGAACTAAGAGTATTTCCAAAAGAAATGATTTTAAATGTGCAAATATAGTGCTGAAATTCAATACAGCATCAGAATTTGGAATTACAAACATCAGCCAGTTCAAATATCAAGCATCAGCCAGAAACAAGTGACACCAGGTTTCAAAACGGAAAACAGCAGTCAGGAATTGCTAAAACAGGATTCAAACTGCATTACAATAGCCGAAAAATTGTAAGCATACCAGGCAAATTTAAAATATGGTTTTGAAAAGTATTTGTAAAAGGAAATTAAAAAGTTCAAGGAAGCATAGAATCGCACATGTCAACTAATAAGCCATTTATTAAGGTAATAATTCAGAATTCAAAAAAAAAAATTAGTATGCTATTGTAATTCATCCGCATGTCAGCTAAGCATAATGTACATCTTATTCATGGTTCTATACAGTTCAAAAGGTCAAAATGTATACCAGTCCTAATTATCGTAAAATTCTACCACATTTATCAGAGAAAGAGTTAGGTTTTATGAAAGGCAAGAGATGGGGAGAGAGAGAAAGAAAGAGAGAAAGAAATCATGTTGAACTGCCCAAAAATAACTGTAATACAGCTGTCTCCCATGTAACAGTTTTAAATACTTTATTGACTATCAGATATAGGTCAACTTGTCTGTCAGCTGATTTTGATGCTTATAATTCATACAAAAGACAGAGAGAAAAAGTCAATTATTTATTAATTTATCCATTTATTGGAATTAACCATGTATCAGCTGAATTTCAGTATCATGTTCGAAGCAGTAAGACATGCAAGTGTTCATCGTAGGAAGCAACTGTTGTATAGAACTGATGGGGGGGGGGGGGGCACTTTGCCCGAATTGAAACATAACTGGCCATCTATGTCGTCGGCAGCAACTGTTTTGTAGAACTGATTGGGGGGGGGGGGGGGGCACTTTGCCTGAATTGAAACATAACTGGCCATCTTATCCAAAATAACATTTGACCGAGACTTAGATTTGTAGCTATAACCTAACATGCCTTAGGAATTCAGGTGTTGCCAAAGGTCTCTGAGCCTACTTTTACTATCTTCAATTTTACTATAGAAGTACTCAGCACTTGCTTTTGTTACTTCTCGGTGAACCGTACTTCTCAGGTTACAATATTCTGTCGGCTTAACTGCTAGCCTCAATGCATGTAGTATCTTTCTAGGACAAGAAGGAAAAACCATCGTTTCTTGCATAAGCTCACGTCATTCAGTATTCACCCACGGTTCTGTTCTAACCTTGAATCTCAAGTCCTTGATTGGAACCATCTCATTTGTGACTTGCATGAAAAAGACTTTAAACTGTTTCCAAGTGGAGTCAATGTTTCCACAATTCAAATATAAGCTATATTGTTGGGGGAGGCGGGGTGTTCCAGGTACCAAGTATAATTGGTTTTGTTTTGAATAGCAAAAGCTCAAACCAAATCACTTCTAGATTAACATTTGGTAAACTCAGCCATTCTGTCTTGTGGGATTGCAATTGTGACTATGTTGTGACAGATTTTGCTGAACCATATCTAAATGGTAAAAATGTTCTGTGTCGTCTTAATGGTGTCATATGGAGCTGGCATGATCTGGAGACATATTTCATTGCAGTTTCTGGATGATTGAGCCAGATTGCATTCAGATATTCCCAAATGCGACGGTTGAATATCTGGTCACCAAGTTAACGTTTCAAGGCGATTTGACATTCAGAGGCGACAACCTCACCTCCACACGTTAAAGTTAACGTTTGGCGGTGATTTAACGCTTAACGTACATGCATACATACATGCATACATACATACATACATCCATACATACATACATTCATTCATACTTATGTATGTACATAGATGCATATATATATATGCATATTCGCGCATGTGTATATGTTCGCATATGAGTTTACTGATGCTTGTTTATATAAATCTCCTTATATGTGCTGGTCTAAATATATATATGTGTATGTGTAAATGTCATTTATGGTTCCCATATCCAACATTTGCATCTTAATATACATATATATATATATATATATATATATATATATATATATATATATAGAAAGAGAGAGAGAGAGAGAGAGAGAGAGAGAGACTGACAGGCAGGCATACAGACAACAGGCCATATAAAGAAGCAACAAGAACAAAAAAAGACAATCATGTAAATACACCTGTATTTTAAGAAATATATCGCCAAATCAGAAATAATGAGTTAAGTTTTCGTTAAGCAGCCGAATATAATTCTTGCTCAAAACTTACTAATTTCTTATCAAGGAAATTCGCAGAAACCCAAAATGTCGGATAACATTAAAAAAACGCTTGTGGTTGGCGTTCAAATAAACACATTACTCCGCTTCTTGTTAATGGCTTTGTTGTCTTTGGCTCAGTTCATAAAGCTCATGCTCTAGATGATTCTCAATGGGTCAATGATGAAAAAATGACCCGTTATCTTTTCTGGTAAAAGAAAAACGGACGGAAAATTTTATATATTCTTCTTCTTCTTCTTCTTATTATTATTATTATTATTATGATTATTATTATTATTATTATTATTATTATTATTATTATTATTATTGTTGTTGTTGTTGTTGTTGTTGTTGTTATTCTTCTTCTTCTTTTCTTCTTCTTCTTCTAATTATTATCATTATTATTATTATTATTATTATTATTATTATTATTATTATTATTATTATTATTATTGAAAATAAAACATTCAGAATTCTATCCAAACTTAAAATTACCAAAACAGGTGGCTGGGTGACTTTCCGAATAAGGCACTATGTCTATTTGCTCCTGATATATATGGTGTTTTCACAACACTGTTAATTTGTGACGGAAAAAGGCTACCCTTCCTGCCATTTGGAAAAAGGCTTATGTGGTTGGTCTTCCTAAAGACGAGGATTTCGTGCCTTATCCTGTTTTTCTTTCATGTTTATCAGCTAAAGTTTGAAATTATTTGTATGATTTCCTCCCTGATTTAATATATTCTTTGAAACATACTAATTTCAGACTCCTTGCTATTCTGGCTATAAAATACTTGACAGTACAGTCAACCAAATCGTCAAGATTGTGCATGTTTTTTGTGAAGCTTTACATAAACGTAAAGATGTCCGTATGGTAGTTTTGTACGTATATTACACTTTTGACAGGGCTTGGCATTGAGGCTTACTTGTTTAACTCATTATTTGCGATCCATTGCTTTCCTGTATCCGCTCATATTTAACAAAAAAAGAACAAAGAGTTGGGCTAGATGTAGTTGCTTCAGAATAGGGAACTATTCAGTCGGATGTCCCTTAAGGTAGTGCCTTTGGACCATATTGTTCTTGGTCTTTATTAATGATTAAGTTGACAACCTTTTTTGCAAAGCTTCCGTTTTGTTGAGGACACATCGCTTCTGTCGAATACCCTGGGGAAAAAAGAAACTGTAATAAGTTTAAATACAAATCAGTTAACCATTCACGCTAGGGCAGTAAAATAGAGCGTGGACTTTCGAAAAACTGGTATGATCATTTCTTGAAAAAACAATTAGACATGAACACCACTTCCAGTAAATTCCATGGGTAAAGCAATTGAAAAAGTAAAAGAGCAAAAACACCTTGGTTTCATTCTTACACATAATCTGTATTGGGATAAACGTGTTTTAGCAATTTGTAAGAAGCCATCAACAAGGCCTTGAAGATTAAAGGAAATGTACGTTTATGCTTCCATGTGGTGTTCCTGAAACTATTTACACTTCACGTATTTGGATAATTTAGGAGTATGCGTCTCAGATTATAGACAGCTGTTCAGTAATAAATAGTGATGTGCCCGACTCAGTTCAGTACCAAGCTGCACTTGCTGTATCAGGAGCTATGAATGCATCTGGTTGTGTTCAAGTTTTATAATGTCTAGCTATTTGTTTGACTACCTTCTACATAGTTTAAACATATCATATGCGCCTGCTATATTACATCATATTGTCATGTTGCTCTTATTTTGTTTTAAGATTTCTTTTTAATTATAACTCTTACCAGCAGTAAACCCGTGAAATTCACGGAATAAAAGTGGATTATGATACAAAGTTAACGAGTTCCTTGAAAAAAGCTTGTGTCACTATAATATGCTAAACCGACATCTCAAATCAGGCTTGACCCTTAAGTAGGTCACATGTCGATCAATAGGGAACACCCAATTCATGTATACAAATGTGTGGTATCAAATGGTACAAACTGTGAAAATGTCTTTTTGACCTTCATGTGAAAGTTACACTTACCAAGAGTTAATCTATTGTTTCTTGTGAAAAGTATGTGCATGCTATTATCATTTTCTTTTTACTTTCATTAAATGTATTTAAAAAGTTGGTATCACTGGCTTTACCTTTTAGCACAATATGGAAAATGAGGCACTTTATGGTACCTGTCTCGACTCTTGCCTCGTGACATGTGCTGCGTTAGTCATTTGTATGCATGCATTGCCTTGCTGGAAAAGGCAAAATGTAAAAGGGCCGGAGGATTCCCAACGACTGAATAGTTGATATATGATGATTTTTGGAATTCAAGAAAAAAATGGTATTAAAAATTAAAATGAAATAGAAACCTGACCCCCCCCCCTTGCCATAAAAGAAAAAATACCGCAAAAAAAGGGGGGGGGGCCTTCTTCCCAAACAGAGAATAGAACCTGAAACCTCCTGATTTTAGAGCAAGTGCATTACCACTGATCCACTCACTCTCTTGGTGTATGGTAGATTATAAAAGGCATTATCTTACTTTTTTAAACATGTGACATAATCGTCATCAGAAAATGGCGTCTATCTTGCATTGAATTGATCAGTCGAGCCAAAGTTTGAAGAGAGCTGAAGCCTTGTAGGCAGTCTTCTGAAAAAAAACAAGAAAAAACAGGCTTGGGGAGTAGATAGTGATACAACTCATCAATATAGAGTGAAACCAATGCTCCTCTTCTTCTTCTTCTTCTTCTTCTTCTTCTTCTTCTTCTTCTTCTTCTTCTTCTTCTTCTTCTTCTTCTTCTTCTTCTTCTTCTTCTTCTTCTTCTTCTTTTTCTTTTTCTTTTTCTTCTCTTTCTTCTTCTTCTTCTTCTTCTTCTTCTTCTTCTTCTTCTTCTTCTTATTATGACAACAATTTTTTCTTTTTCCGTTGTCGATTACTGTATATTTTATTGTATTTAATGGCATTGTATCTACTTAAGGACAGGCCCTTGTATAAGTCAGTAGATATTTCCCAATCCTCATTAAGGAAATAAAGTTTTACCGTTATTATTATTATTATTATTATTATTATTATTATTATTATTATTATTATTATTATTATTATTATTATTATTATTATTATTACAATATACATACCAGGGTTGTGACCAGCTTTAGCCCAGCTGATGGCACAGACTGCTAAGTTTCAAATTTCAGCTACCTGGCTAAGAAACATTTTTTTTCAGCTGAGTCGACAGCTCAGCCGACAACTCAGCCGGTAGCTCAGCTGACAGTTATAGAAATATATTTCATATTTTATTCTAAAATGAAGTTGATATAAATTTATTTTCTCTTGAAGCACTATAGACTTATCATGATGCTAAAACGGAAAAGCGTGGTTTGTATTTGAATGGAAGAATGCATTCAACTGCAAGAAATTCATTTTATTTTGTTCCTCTTATCTGATTGTCCTGGCATTTATTATTCAACTTAAAAATAGAAGCATCGACAAAAAAAAAAAAAAAGGAATGTCAACCTTGTACTGAATGACCAGTAGTTTGTCACTTTAGTGGTGTCTTGACGAGCTTGGCCTATTTCCGATTATTATTGATGATTTAGATGCATAGTCACCTGGTATTGTCTTTTACTTTTAATAGTACTTTTGTCCCGTACCCCAGTACATCTGAAAAATATGGCAACACCAAAGAAAGTATCAGTTGTCTGGAAGTTTTTTGACGCTTGCACAGATGGACACAAATGTAAATTTTACCACAAATTGCACAGCAAAAATGGGGGTACCACTTGTATGCTTTATACCCACTTTAACTATAAATACCTTGTACTTATGCGTGTTATGCGCATTTCATGTCTAGGTCCCGTAAAAGGTGTTTTAGTAGGCATGTTTAGGTACTTCTTAACTGCATCACTCGTATGTACCGTCTTCAATCCATACTCAGCGGACCATTATATTTTCATCGTGTGTTAGGCATCAGGACATGACAATCTGTAATTTATACCTCACTATTGTTTCAAAGATTAATATGAATGCATGGGAATTATTAGAAAAGTTCCTTTACCTTGTTGTAAGGACCGAATAAACGTACAGTACGATTAGGTATGAATATACACCACTGGGTCTGCTGCGCCCTTGACCAAGTTCAGCTGTGAACATAGGGCCACTTTTTTCTGGTGCTTTGGCAACTTTGTACAATAATTGCGGGGTACATGGGAATAGAAAAATAGAACGCAGCTTCTGTGTAGAACAGAATTTATCAGATATCCTCCGAGGATACGTTTTGCCGACGTTATCACCTTTGGTCATCAGCTGCTTCGGCCAAACGTTTTTTCCTTGGAAAACCTTAGTTAATCACATTCCACGAATTAGTGGCAGAGAAACAAAATTTCACCCAAGACGGGGTCTTTTGTTTCCTTTTTGAAGCTATGAGCACCCTACCGAAAATCTTTGGGAAAATAGGGGGAAATCACAATATCAATATGCATGAATGGAGTCATCTAGATGAGACCAATATCTTTTAATTAAATCTGACATTTTGGTGGGGAATGTTGCAGATACTGGATCCCAATTAAGTACAGGGGTTATGTTTCTTTCCTTTTTCTCCTAATATTTTTACATTTAAAAACTAAATTGCAAATATCTTCGATACTGCATGTCATTATACATCATTTCTTGCGTTCATTCTAGGCATTGGTGCCCATCGCAGAAAGCTTACTGGCAAATGAAGCCTACAGGTTGGTTAACCTCCAGGGAGTGGATAAAGATTGGAAGATGCAAACTTTTTGCTTGGATATTGTAATATTGACTTCAATACTTACGATTAAAAACCCGTGCTAATCTGTCAAGAGATATCATCAACCATTGGAAAGAATCAAAACCGCTGACAGTCACACATAGCATGGCTACTATTAAGGGTACTATTTGTATTTTTAGAGTGGAAACACTCGCCGTGTTTCGCTTTTGATGATCCTTTTTAAGTGGTAGAAAGATATTGGCCCTATGAAGCATGCTAATATGGCTTTACTAATGATACAGTATCTTGGCATCCCTGTAACGAGCGTTCCTAGTGAGAGGGTATTCTCTGACGTGGGGAACACCATATCTGATAGCAGGTCAATGCTTTTGCCTGATTCAGCAAGAATGCTTATATAATTGCACACCAACACGAAAAAGGTATAATCATCTGTTATGTGTGTACAAAACAAACGTTTTCAAAATAAGCTGTGGATGACACCGCACATTTTGTGTATCAGAAAGGTTTAAGATCTGCATTTTGTCATCATTGAAACATACACAATCAAATACCCCTACAATACAGAAATGGCGGTTTTTATCATTGACATATTCATATATATATACATATATATATATATATATATATGTATATATATATATATATATATATATATATATATATATATATATATATATATATATATATATATATATATATATGTTGTGTAGCCACGGATGTGCCGGGTCTCGAACCATCAATAATCGGCACCAATCACCTGGCCGACAAAGGAAAGTAGAGATATCATTTGCACCCAATGGCCATTCCTAAAAAAAATAGTTAAATGTAGGCTGGTATGCTTGAATGAAATAATCAACAAAGCCCAGTTCATTGTACGTATTCCAATACAAATAAAGTTCTATATATATGTATGTATATGTATATATATATATATATATATATATATATATATATATATATATATATATATATATATATATATATATATATATGTATATATATATGTATATGTATATATATATATATATATATGTATATATATATATATATATATATATATATATATATATATATATATATATATATATATATATATATATATTGTTTGGGGTTAAATGAATTCCCGTGTCTTCTATTGATTTACAAGCTGCTAACATCTCTAGCCCTTGGCTATAAACGATTGAACAGCAAAAGCTAAACGGCTAAGAAATTTCCTCTCAGTTCCTATCCCTAATACAAACATACATACATACATACATACATACATACATACATACATACATACATACATACATACATACATGTGTATGAACGTGAATGTTTTGTGGGTGGGTTTGCTCAATATAAAGTGACCAGCCAGGAAGATCCCAATCTCCTAGAAGAAAAGAGACGCTGTAGTTTTTTGTAACAGCAAGTGTGCTCGCAAGATGTATTTTAACTTGTAACAAAGTAAACAATGTGGGTAAATGCCACCACTATTTTGGCCTGTAAGGCCGTTTTGAAAATGATGTGGGTAGATGTCACCATTAGTATAAGCTCCAAAGCCATTTTCACTGCCATAATGATTAAAATCGTAGATGGACATTTAAGAGTATATATAATTCAGATGATTTAGTATGGCTCAATATAGACAAGTAAAGTTATCTCTCTTTGTGTCTGTTTGTGGGTGTGTGTGCAAATAATATACAGTAAGAGTAAAAGATAAATTGCATTTTCTCATGAAATCACACCACATATTTACCCTCAGCATTTTTATCACTTTCACCACGTTAAGAAATTGAAGTGGATTTGCCGGCAGCCCGTGAGAAGCAATGCCGATTGAATTTTAGTGCATTTCTAGATTTTTTAATATCTAATTTAAACCTTAAAGTTACCACTTTAGTTATAGAATATAGAATTTGTGGCTTTGATCATTGCAAGACAAAAGTGCTTTGGTTTGATAATATCTGTTTTATATCCTACTCTTTATTTTTTCGCTGTAGGGGGTGTAGAATATTAGAGATATTATATATATGGGTGATGTGTCTTGGTTAGTAAATACGGCACTCAACTGGATAATAGCGGTTATATAAAATAGCCCGCTACCTTACAGGGGCAGGCAGGTGTTCACTGCAAGTTATTGCTCAAACATATGCATTTTCCTTTGTTGCACTTATTTTTTATTGTACACATCACGATTTTGACGGAAATACCCATCTATGTTCTCCGAAAAGAGGTACTGACAGGACACTTTGTATCAAAGACTGTCCTGTTTCCTTGAGGCCATGATACATGCTAGCCATTAAAAATGACATTCATGAAAGAAACAACAAAATTAAATAAAACAAAGGCCTTCAACGTTTTAACAAGTATAAAATATTGTATCTACGAATCGTTTCTTTGTAATAAGTAGCAGACTCAGAAATTTTGCCATTCTTTTGTGATCTATCCCTGCAGGTGTATGAAACATGTTATTTGCGATAGTTTCAATCTTGCTTCATTGTTCTTCCAGATCTTATTTTTACTGTCAACATTTGCCTCCATGTTTCTTATTACATACGTTGCTTATTGTATTCATTTGATACATCGTAGTTGCAACTGTTCTGCATGTATTATAGTTCAAGTTAGTTAGACCAAGTCAAAATAAATGGTGTCACTTGTCAGTATTTATTGTAAGAATGATGTCTTATTCCAGATGCTTCCATACTGAACACATGAACCTTGCGTTATAAATGCGGTACACTAGATCTTCTACTGTGCTGTTTATGATCACCAGCTCTATTCATGTTTACTTACTATTTTCATAAATACATATCATTTGCAAGAAATCGTTTCCTCTTCCAAACGTGTCTATTTACTGCTTATTAAATTCCGTTGTATGAAACTTTATTGCACATAAATGGCTGATACCTTTCCTTTATATGGTTTCTACAACCTTGCACAGGATGCACCACACGGCTCTTTGCTGTCTACTTCTATTGCTTCTCATAGTAGGTGATGTCCTTATGAGGCCTATTTGATCCTTCATTCTGTCATTCGTGTTCTTTCACAAAGCAAATGACACCATAACTTTCTGACATCTCACCTGAATCCGACATTATTTCATTATCAACTGTTATTTGTTATTTTTCAAAATTATCTGATGGTGGTCTTTCAGTTGTATGGCTGGTTGTAACGACATTTTTGTCGTGGCTGAGCAAATGCCATTGGTGGTGGCATACATCCCTTTTGTCATAGTTTTTAAATGTGACGAGACCGTTCAGATTTTTACAAAAGGCTGATATTGAACTCACATGATATAACATTAGAAATCAAAAACATTTTTAGAGGAGAGAGGGGTTGTGTGTAGACCATCAATTTACCCCCTTTTTCCTCAATAAACCTTTTTGATTAACCAAAAAGTACGGGAATTCAGCACATTAATTTGACAGGGGATCTAAATTTTGATTTTGCATGTAGTCAGGTAGGATACTTGAAACTTTTGCTAATGCCAACCTCCTAACCTGACATGTCAACAAGTCTACTTACATACTCGATCATTTTGAAACTCCTCTGGCCTTAATTAATCAAATGTACCAAACTGTATCACGGACATTCACATTTTTCCTCTTATTTACAACGTCAACCACAGCATTGTTGTGCAAACTTACTATTTCGACACAAAAGGTGTCACTTTACGGGAGTCATATTTGGAAATATGATAAAGCTGACTTTAATGTATTAATATATTACCTCAATCGGGTCGATTTGACCATTTGTTTTATAGCAGATGACAACAGTTCATGCTGCCTTGTCCAATTTTTTCCTGAAGGCAGCAAAACCCTGCATTCCTAGTAAGCGAATTTGGTTGAGACTGTACGACTGATCTTGAGGAAATTCGCCGATTGGCATGCAATAACTGAAAGGTCAGGCTATACACATATATGAAACCGCTGAAAAATCTTGATTATGAAACGGGTGCCTGGGCCTCTTTCTGTCAATTTTGAAATTATAATCAAGAGCGACTGGAAACTACAGAACAGGCAAACAATAACTCTCAGCCAGCCGATAAAAAAGTAACATCCTTAAAACAGATGAGAGTGACACACTGTTAAATAATTTCAAATTTGCAACCTTTCTTCACCAGTCCATCTCTATTAACATTACACATAAAGCTTTAACATAATGGAGTGAATTTTTTATTTCTTCTGTAGTAGCGCATTTATGATACCCCCTCACCTACTTTGCCACAAATTGTTTAAACCTCAACTACTGAACTCGACTTTACTGAAACTACAAAGGCATCTGGTCTTCCGGAAATAAATCTGAAAAGTTTGAAGGGAACTGTACCTGCTTTATCTTTGTCACCAGCAAACCTTTTTCTTTCTCTTTTGGAAAAAAGAGACACTTCGTAGCGCAATGAAAAAAATTCCAGCGGCTTTTTTTTTTGTTTTTGTTTTTCTTTTGTTTTTGTTTTTGTTTTTTGTTTTTTTGTTTTTGTTTTGTTTTTGTGGGTGTATGTGTTTATAAGAAGAGGTCCCAGAATGTATATAGTAGTTGTCAGCCAGTGTCCTTACAAAGCTGTGATGAAAAAGGGTTTGAAAAGACGTCGCTTGTAAATGTATTTAACATTTTTGGGGATACCCTTGCCATCTGTGCTTAACAATCTGGTTTTACTACGGGAAACGGAACCGTTTATTAACTGAAGTTTCACTATTGCGAGTTTTACTTAGCTAATGATTGTCCAAATTTAGTTTGGATTATATTCTTTGACAATTTCAAGGCATAAGATATGGTGTGACCTGTGGGCCTGTCTTACAAATAAATTCAGTGAAACTGAAATTCAGTTAATAATACTCCGATGGTTTTCATGCTATCTATATGATCGCCAATGAGGCGTTGTTATTCAAGGACAAGCTGCAGGTTGGGGTAAGAATGACGCAGGTGTACCTTAAGGTAAGGTCCTTGGTGCTCCTATGGTCTTTTTTTATAATAATGGTATCGCTGATCTTGTACGCTCAAATATCAAAAGGTACATCTATAACATATGTTTGTTCCCAGAAGTTTATCATCTTGACGTGGTGGCTGTATGGATAAATGCTAATCTCTCTAATATTAGTCAACAGGCTGCAGATTGGCCAGTCGTTTTCAATGCTGCAAAACACAATAGACGTTAACATCTGGCAAAATTATCTGCCACTTCACCTGTCCTGTTTTTTCCATCAGGATCATGCCCTTCAAAATGTCAACAAACATAAATGCCTTTATGGCCCAATACGTAATGTTTTGAAGTGAGGTGCCTATGTCATGTGGATGTTCGATCCAGTAAGTCAATCAATATCACGAAAGGTATAAAATTACCTGTCGATTGACTAACCTTTACAACAATTTATATATCATTTATTAGAGCAGTTCCTCAATATGGCAGCCCTACTTTGGGTTGATGTGCTAAATATGACGAAAAAGAATCAGACAATATGGTATTAAATGCCTTTTCATAGTTTCTGGGCATTGTGCGGTAAAAGTAATGGCAAACTGAATGAAAAACGTAGACAACATACAATAGATAAAAATGGCTCGTTCAAAATTAACTTTAAAGTCGCCCAGCAAAATATATAAGATTTATCTGTCGTCTGACCACAATTAAATTTTCGTCCAAACCATCAACCAGATCCACATCAAACTTAGCAGGGGCGTATTTAACCGGCCTTGAGATGCAAAGACTGCATCGCTCATTGTAGAAATTGTGAAAGTAAGGAGTTAATACAGCTTATGAACAGATCATCTGATCTTTGTATGGCAGATATGGGCTTAAAGAGCCGGTTTACAAATTACTTCTGAGTGTGTTTGTTGTGGCAATATTTACTAGATTTTGTACGGCATGAGTCAGATGAGACAGCTATATTTAGCAAATGAACTTCAGTAACATCATCATCGCTCTCTTTGTACCATTGAATATAGGTGGAAACGCATTTCTGTTATTTTGATTATAGAGCTGTGCATCATTTGTTTACAGCGTGTACTGGGTTGTGGTATTAGAAATTGTTTTGTTGCTCACGAACACAAACTGTATACTCTTACACATGCTGTAGCCCACAGTTAAAAGTGGTCATAAAATGTTGTGTAGCATTGATAGTATGGTACCAATTTTATAACAAGTTAATGTATCATTCTTTATTATTTGACGACACTATAAACTAACACAGTTCGGACATTACGTACTAAGTGGACACCACTGGAATCGTAAATCAGAGAAACCGCCAAATGACAAGTCATACCGCAAACGCCAAACACAAATTCCATGACAGAGAAGCGGGAGGTGGTTGTGAACGTCTGATCGACAACAGAAAGGAGGAGCCATTAAGGTGCATTGTACCCAAGTTATGATTTTAACATGTGGTAGTATAACAAGTTTCTTTCATTTTTGGGCCCGTGTAACACAAGCAGTCAGATAGCCCCTGTGAGCTGCTACCCTTGCATTTTGTCAAGCAGTGGCTGTGGTATTAAGGGGGGCTATGAGTCAAAAGACACGTTACCCTTCATTTTTGCACCCTTTGTAAGGCCAAACATACTGTTCCTACATTACGGTATAGTCAAGGAGCAAAGACAGTACCATTATGATGATTTTCCTGATTTCTTGATAATCCATGAAAAATGCCCATTGTGGAACTGGTTTGCCTGTATTATTGTCACGGTGAACATGTTAAACAAATCCAACGCAATGATTTTTAACTGTGTCCAGCCTCAGTGCCAAAGCCAATGTGACTCAGGCTAAGAATAACCTCAATTGACGATTTTGGATGAACACAAGCATGGACCCTTGTATACACGCTCCATGACACATTCCCCTGTATATTTATCATTAAATAGTTGATGCCAGATGGTTGGCTGCTTGATCCCTGCTTGTGCCACTGTTCATTTCGAATTTGGTTCATTTTATATCATTATGATTGTGTGGAGGTTCTAATGCTGGGTAATTTCCCGGAACATGACCCATAAACCTTTTTTTGTTTTTTGTTTTTCAATTTTCTGTAGCTAGCATGGGGAAAAGACCTTCACAGTTGGATTCGTCTGTCCGATTTGTGTCAGGGGAAAGGGAGTATAGAAAAAGTTTATCCATGACAATCCCTACTCCATATTTTGCGTTCAACACTTCGGTTTTTCAGGTCTAGGCCTCCATTTTACAGATTTTTCTGCTTGAAAGGTCAACATGATGTGTACACCTCAGCTACCAAGAAAATAGATTTTTACCCCCATCTCTTTTTTGCCTACCCAAGCTGAACACTATTTGAAGCTAAAAGCTGATCACTGCGCACACACTTTCAGCTGTCACTTTTTCTTAATTACTGGAACAGCTCTTCGTGTCCTGTTTCTTTTGCTTCATGGTACAAAATAGATGCAAAACTTCACTTTCTGTCACGCGATTTTTATTATCAGTGTGTCAATTCAATATGATATTTTCTGAAAACTAACATTATCACCACATTGCTGTTTAAAATTGAAAAGAAAACTTACTGGATGAAGCTAGTGAGAAGCCCAATATATTGATTAAAGTGCAATGTCATTGATTACATAATTGCAATTAGGTTGAGGTACTCGGTGTTGTTTGAAATCCAGGTCAAGTTTGAGCCCTGTAGCCAAGGCTTGCAAGGAGAAATTGGTGTGAAAACCACCCTACGTAATGTCTTTTAATCGGATATCTTTAGCTGAAGGGTACACACCATGAACTGACATATTGGCTTAAATCGTGCTTTGGTAATGATGGTTCCCAGGCCTATGGCTACTATTAAACGCTAATAGGATAGTGCCCTATGGAGTTTCTTTTCGTGTGGCCAGTTTTGCCCTCCAATGACAATGAAAGATCAAACTGTCATATCACCTTGTATTATGGTAATAGTGGGTCCTTTTATTATTTTTTTGTCAATGAAAATGTGAGGACTCCAAAAGTGTGTCGGAGAAGGCTTTCATATAATAAACAGGGATGACGATTTTATAAGAAAAGTGACATTGCTATTTCAAAAGTCATGGGACCCCTTCTGTACGTGCATCAAGCACTTCTGAGCATAGACTGTCACAATTTTCTTGTGGTTTTTTTGTTTTGTTTTGTTTTGTTTTTGTTTTTTTTTGGGGGGGGGGGGTTGTTACTGCTTGTCGCTTATGTTCTGTACCACGGTCAATACATACCGTTATTACTTTTTCCGCCCTATTTACTTTGCAGTCAGTATTGTATGGTTCTCATTTATGTTTTTGTCAGATAACAAACCTATCTTCAAAGCAACGCATGAATATGTTTTTCTACCGATCGCTTTAAACCAACATGCATTGTCTAAATGTAGTGTTTAAGTCATACTTACATAAACATGAAACAGGAGTTAAGTACAGTGCTGTTTTATTGACGTTTGATGTCAGCCCTTTCATATGTTTGTCACCTTGTCCTGTCTCTGTCTTTTGTCTTAGCACAAGCTGGGTTTGGATAGTGCACAGCCTTAGTTCCCAATTTCAATGTTGTATCTGTGTAATTTCAATAATACATTATTTTACAAATAATGCAGGGGAGCCCATGTGTTATTGAAGGTTATAGGTCCAAGGAAATCAATAACACAAGATGCATCAGGCGGTTTGGTTATTGATTTCCAAGGACCAATAACACATGGGCTCCCATTCATTAATTGTTTCATAATTGAAGCAACCATACAGTAGAAACGAAAAACGAACAATGACAGATACGTTTTGACATCAGTAAAACAACAAAGTTTAATATTATCAGAAAAAGGTCAGTAGTAACAAATAATAACAGGAACTAGTTAGGCGTGCAAGCCTCCTTGCACTTTGTTCAGTCAACAGTAACAATAGAAATAAATACATTCGAAAACCTTTTATAATAGGTAAAACATTAAATGATTAACCGTGACAGGTATACGATAGGCATGTTCAAATCAATTCTTGAAATTGCAGTTGTAAAACTTTGGCTGAGAATCAAAAGCATATTTTTAGGAATTGCAAAAAGGCCATTGTTTACCACGTCAGCTAACGATAAAAAAGAGAGTCTCTAGAATCTGTTATTGACCACGAGTACCACGTGTTATTGATTTTTAACACATGGCTTGCACAGACCCAATAGCCAATCAGTGCTCGTCTTGTAAACTAATTATAGTAAGCTTATATTAAAATACAAAATAAAAAATGTTTCAACCATATAACAAAGAGACCTTTAGGACATTCTCGAATGAAACTTATAAATCATGCCCATATAACAACCTGACGGACCCGAAAAAAAAACATTCATGTTCCTTTCTGTGAGCTTAGACTGTAAAGGATTTTATATTTGTTACGTGATCATTATGGTCATATAAATGGCCCTGGACACGATACTTGGTTTATCAAATATGAATGTAATGTCAACGACTCTACGAACAATCAGAACCTTTATAGCAACGGTCACTTCACTGCCTGCATTCAAAAACACTTCTATTCCTGTCAGATTGTTCAAATTGTTACTTCTCAGATCAGATCGGTCGCCCCAGAAGTTTCTCACCATATCCCAAAAATGCGTCACAATATTTTGTATGTCCATCAGTTTTTTTCAATTTTTATTTGATTCGACATTTAGTCCTTAGTGTAACATATTGTGCAATGCTATATTAAATATGTCTTTAATATAATGATCGCCTAGATTGATTATATGTGTGACCTATTTTTATCGAACATTCCATCTTAAATCAAAATACCACTCATATATATATATATATATATATATATATATATATATATATATATATATATATATATATATATATATATGTATATATATTAATTATTTTGTATGTGTGAGTAAGAGTGTATGTCCTTGTGTTAGTCTCTCTCTCTTAATATATACATATATGCAGTTGGACTTTCTCCAAAGGCGTTTGTACGATATATTGTACTTGTCTTAGGCATCCACCTGCTTGACGTGGCCAGCGCCCATCCCTCTCAGAGAATTTGACCTGGACTAAAAGCCCTTCAACACTGTGTGCGGCAGATGTTTTCTAAGAACCACTAGAATTGCCCCGGCTGGATATAGTAAATGACTATCAAAGTTGTTCGAACAAAACACAAAAACCAATGTCACCCATGCCAACACAATGCTTATTGACACGATCGAATTGGACATGACCTGTTTTCTCTGTATTGTGAAGCATATTGCATGCTTAGCGCTGTATGTTTCTTCATTTTCTCAATCTGCCTTTGCCACGGTTGTACAGGCTGATTATTTTTACACACTTAGGCTCATCTATTTTATGGAAATGCTTTCGTTAACACTTGAAAGACCAAGTCTTATAAATTATAACTATTTTAAAATACATGCCGAACGCATACACAAGGCAATTACAAAGAATAGATGATATTACTTTCTACTCTTTATTTCTAATTTGGTCTGGATGTATACCAGGTATACTTGTCCTAGGGTACAACCTGACCCGGGAGGGGGGGGGAACCTTTAGCAACTCTCGCACAGGTGGTCGTGTAAGACCGCTCTGACACTATATATATATATATATTAGTACCAAACCGAACATTTTTGGACCTGTGCATGACCTTTTAGGCACTCAGTTACATTTTGAGACAAGGAGTTGGTCCCTAAAATTCATGCTACTATTTCTTGTATGCATTACCATATAATCTTCAGATTGCCTTTTATTCGGAAAAAAATGTGTAAATCTTAGGTTTTGACGACAATTTGTTCTTTATACGACGATTTTTGTACCGTTTTCTGGACAAGTTTTTGACCCGCATTGTGTAAACAGCGACCATTTTGGGACATGGAAGTTAATTAGTGAATACTTTGTGAATACACTGTATGTTTTCCCCGAAGTGTTTTTTAGAAGCTGCGATTAATCTATAGAATACTGTCCGAAAATTTCGAAAATTTATATTGGCAAAAAAAATTAAAATGTACAGTCACGCCTTTAGCCTAACGTAGCCATCATTTCCTATATTTTAGGTTTTGTTTAAAGAATTGAATAGAATAAGTTTGCCTTGCATTATAGTCAACTTCCAACAGAACCCAGAACAAGTTTGCACGCTTTATGTTATAATAATATAAGAGACACTATTGAGGTATTTAAAGGGTCTACACGTCTACTCGAGACTGCAATTACAGTGAAAGACTTTATCAATTCGAGGTCAAGCTTCTGACATATGAAACCTATTGCCAGCCACCAAATATATAACTGCATAGTCGCTCATATTGAGTCACACATGTTTGTTAGGCATTATGTTAGGAGGGACTTTCAAACTGGCCGGTAAAAATATCAACATGCAGTAATTAATGATGTGCTACCCGTTTATTTAATGATACATTAAAGAACTACTTTCTGGATTCACCAGATCAACATATTTCGTCCTTTTCAGCTATAATTTTAACATGATGATTACTAAAACTTCAAGCAACCTACCAACCAATTCCGACCATCATTGCGCCGCCCAGGTGGAACTTTTATATCAGAACAATATCCATTTAGCAAAGTCTTAAGTGGCTAACCGAACCCAGAGTGTAGAAGTCATAACAACAGAGTAAAATACTGTTTTTTGGAGCTCTGTATCCAACATTCTTAGTAAAATGCAACCAGTAATACTCAACATATGCTTTTCGGGAGAACAACAATATACATGTAACTACACGATGGAAGGACAACAAAAACGTTAGCTGGACCATTAGGTTCTGTCATAACGAAAACAAAGGCGTGTATACAGTGAATTTTACCACACAATTGCCACGTAGCATATCAACGGCAAAGACCGAGACAAATTTCTAAGAAGTGATCTTGACAAAATCTTAGATCTCAATATTACCGACCTGAGTACCTGCAATAGTAATGCTGATAGGAAAGACATTTTATTCTCATGCCCCACTTGTAGCAGCGAGACTGTGGGGACGGACTGTGCCGAGTGCTCCGCATGCAAGTTATGGACAAATATCAAATGTGAGAAAATTAGCAACACGCATTCAAAATGCTCCGAGAGGACAACCAAGTCTTCAAGTGCACCGACTGCAAGGATTGTGACTCATCTTATAAGAGCTTGCAGGAATCCCACGAAACTGATCCCAAGACAAGCTTTACCCAAGCTGGATAACCAATAGCACCCAAATTAGAGACTACATCAACTGACAAGAACAGTGAAGACGAAAGTAAGGAAATCTGCAATGAAATCTATTTTAATTTCGAGGTTGAGACAGTTACCAACACAAAATGTCAGACTAAAGCAGGTAGAATTCTGGGCAAGGTGATCATACTTCCTCTGTCGACAATGTTGTGGGGGTAATTTCAGGTCTTTATACAACCAACATTGACTACAAAGATGATAATTGAGGACAGGTAAGACACCAAAAACCTTTGCATGGCAGATTTTGGGATTTTAAAGGTTTTTCCAAGACGAATGTCCTTTCTATTAGTTGTCAAAATTTCAAGCTTTACACTAAAGTGGAAATATGAGAAAAACGCCCAAAACCACACAGACATGTGGACATCTGAACGTCCATGTGTCAGTCTTTTGGTTTCTAGCCGCCAAACGGAACAATGCCACCCGTCAATCATACTTAAGAGCCTATCACGTGGCTGCAGGTAGCAACGGCCTATGGCAAAAGGAGAGTGGTATCAGGGCGGCAATGCGAAATAAGGCGGCATGCCGAAAGTATGTTTGTGGGCAGGGAACAGATGCAAACATGCCAACATATCATAGCCTAAGTGGTTTACTTTATAGTTATCTTGCTTGTTTTGCGTTCTAATGAAGGGAGACTTGAAATGTTCAAGAGGAGCGGAAATCATCAGATGATATCCCTTCAAACTTCAAAGGCCATGCGGTGATGTATTACCCCAGTGGTCCTTCACACCAAATGAAAGACACGCAGGAAAAAAAACTGGAACTTTAATTAACAACACCCACGTACATAATATACACAATAATATTTTATCAAAACCCAGGAATGAGGAAATAAAAGTACAAATAAACACATCGAAATAAGTATAAACGTGACCAGCAGAGAGAACACACAAAATAACGTTACAAAAGTCAGGTTGAAAAGAGAAATGAAACTCATTGAGAACATAGCTACAAAATAATGACAAGCTAGCTAAGTAAAGTGTGCCGACAAGTCTAACAAGTTAACTACATAAAGTATACAGATAGGAGTAAATACAATAAAATATCATCCCTAAACACGGGATGAAGAAGTAGGGGGCGGAAGACCAAAGCCTGCCCTCCTTGCACTGACCATGAGCGACCGTAGGCCGCCCTACCAAAGCAAGGCAACACAATATTCGTTGCCAGGCTTGAGGTCACGGGGCCCGAAGGGCCTCCTCCATGACGTCACAATTTGAAATCAGACTGTCGCTGTCACCGTTTGACAGATCGCTGAACAATAATAATTTACTTCAAAGACTCTTTTATTTATGTGATTGCCAAGAATTTATTGACAACCTCCCCAAATGTTAGGGGACGATGTTTACTACGTTGTGTACAAATATCAGCTCAACTTGAGCAAATGGTATTGCTTCAGAGGCAAATGATCAACATCAAAGGCCTTTGAAGCTTGTTTTCTTTTAGAAAGGATAATAGGACGATAACCCCACCTAAGAATAGTTATTCCAAGAAAACAACTGGGTGAAATTTAATCCGGTTAACGGCTTTTGATTCCGTAATGTCTGAACAGCAAAACCCTGTCAGCGATTTTCTAAATTTTGCTTGGTTTTTTTTTGGCATGAAATGAAGAAATGAACATCCTGAAAATCAAAGGGAAAATTGAACCGTCGAACTTTGAGGATGGATCACAGAGAAAAGAGACAAAACATACAAAATTGCAGGATCGATTTTGTTGCCAATATATCGGGACTACTATGCAAGTGTAATTATGATTTTATCACAAATACTTAGTGACGTACATCGACATTTAAGGTGTATGCTTTGCAGTCAACTTTCAATCGTTTATTCAACAATTAACATCACAGACACCCGAATACAGGACATACAAATTCTTTGGAGTATGACGAGTACACACATATATGATACGTTATCCTAACGCAAATACATTTTGAGCTAGGATTGATTAAAGTGGGATTTATTTTTGGTGTCTTACCTGTCCTTAAATATCTGTACACATTTTAACCATGCAACATGAATTTGAAGGAAAATTTGTAAACTGTCTGAATGACCAGAGGCGCAAAACTCTGGTTGCAGAAAAACATAAAATTGGGGCTGAACTTTTAGCTAAGGAAAAGGCAATTAAGAAACTACGACAGACCCTTGAATGCAAGACAGCGGAAGTAAAGACTCTAGAGAACAAAATCAGATCTACTGAGAATGAGCGCATCAAGATTCTCTTTACAGAAACTTATAACTTAAATATCAGGTAAAAATTACACAAGAACAGAATCACTTCCTGCTTAGACAAAACAAGAGACTGGAGCAAAACCTTGACCACAAAAAAAGCCGAGTCAAGAAAGTGGGAAGCTGCATTTTCTAATGCTAAGGCTAGCCTGGATATGTACAAAGTAGAACAAGGTGCTCCGAAAAAGACAGGGGGCTGCAGATCCATTGAAGAAAAAGTAGCTTCCCTGCCACTTTGATGGGTCTTCAAGATGAGGCTCATGCCCAGCACAACACCTGAAAGGCCCAGTGCAGCCCCAGTGTGCAGAGTGGATCCAGGCATATACATATCTACATCTAAGTGTGACAGAACAGAACATTCCACAGACCAGCAAAATTTATTGGAACTGAGTCTACTTGTGGTCGTGAAGTTGATTTAGTGATTGTTGGTTGTTCACACCTGTCTAGAATCAACCCGCAGAAAAGAAAAGTGTTCGTTAAAACTCGCCATGAGAATAAAGTGCTTGGAGCCACTGACTTTAACTTCTAAATACAGACCTGCTGCCCAAAGTGCATTTTTAAGATAGGCTCCAATGACTTAGCTTCTCAGCCAACTGACGAAGTAAAACAGAACTTTCAGTATCTTGTGGATACCATAAAGCCCAAATTCCCAAGTGCTGATATTGTGCTTTCTGAATTGCTCCCCAGAAGTCTTTCAATCAGGAGAAAACACACAGATACAATGAAAACGTCACCACCCTCAACCAGTGGATGCACAGTTTTTCCAAAATTACAGTGGCAAGCCAAGATGGTTTTAGAGCAGGTGACTCCCCCATCTATATTGAGGATTGAGACCACTTAACTGGTAAATGGACTGCATTACTGGTCCGTAACTACAAAAGAAAAACAAACACTATTCTGGGGATGCTCAGTTATGATCGGTACTCCAAAAACAATGACTGCAGAATGTGAACTGATAGCCCCCCAAAATCTCTGCTTGGCCCTGTAGACTGAAACAAAGAATTCCATTTCTAGAACCCCAACAAGAAATACAGAGGCCCGCAAGTGTAGGTACAATGGCGACGACCAAGGGGTGCTTCCCCAAAATGCGCATTTGGTAGACAGGCGACCCACCTCATGCACTCCTGGCCATTATGGAGGTGAACCCCCTAGGGGTAACAATTTACCAGGGGAATAATACTTTGATGACAGATTCCCACAAAGCAGACTGTACTCCACTGAGAGAGATAATCGTGATATATCAATGATATCTACGGCAGAGAAAGTAACAGGGCAGCCAAGGCAGTACCACTGTCCATTTTAGAGAACACCCTGTGCAGACTTACTGCATGAGTAGACTTAATTTCCTTGCCAACACCCTGCGACGATGTATTATTTAAATATTGAAATCATTGATAATGAGCAATCATGTAACAATGCTGCTGCTTTTTTCCACCTGCAATGACATCACTGTGGTGCTTTATTTAATATGACATTACTATGGTACATATTTTCTTTTTAACTGCAGGTCACACCTTATTTATACATACGTCACAAATACTGTGCATACTTTCACTTTCACATGATTACATCTGACTTAAGCACAGTGACTTATTTTAATTGGAGTATTCATAATACACCTGCCTGAGTCAGGATCCAAGAATAATGTTTACAATGCTTCTTACCTGTTATCCTTTCATATATGGTAATACTTTCCAGAATCCACCAGTGGCAGTTATTAAAAAGCCATGGTTTTGTCGGGCTTAATTGTGCCAGTTTCTGCAGATGTATTTAATTTAAAGATAGAGTCATGATAGTTGCATTGAGGTAAATTGTGCCCATCTATATACAGTCATAGCTTGTAAATTACAAGTTATGTTGGTAGTTAACTACTTCATAACAGGTTTACTATGGTGATGCTTATAGTGCTCTATGGGTGCTGATCTTTCATATGAAGTACCACTTTTCCGAATTTACAGTTATACATAGTTAGTGCTGTGCCTGGCAAACTCTGCCTACAGTAACTCATGTATTTAAAAATACTTTCCGCCGAAATACTAGTCCTACCCTTAGATTTGCATCTTTTGACAACTTAAAGAAAAAGACATATAACAAACGCTCTTGAATAAGAAAAAGAAACTTTTGCAACAGAATCTTGCAAATGAAGTGATAAACTTAGAGAAAAATAATGCAAAATATTTCGGAACATTTACAACGAACTAACCGAACGAGAATGTAATAATGAAACAAACTCCATAAGGCCCAGTAAATGCTTAGCCCACTTCAGCTCTCCTCTTAATCAGGCTGAACTGTGCTCGGATCCTGGCTTGGAAACTTTTATAAAAGAAATTAAAGACTTGGTCTTTAGTGAACTTAATAACTATCCAGGAAGGAAACCTAGCCAAAGCCAAACTGAAAAAATAACAAATCTCCCGGTTTGGATGGGATCAGAAACCACAGTACGAAAAGTGTGAAAACAATACTAACGCCACTTCTGGCTCAACTATTCAATAATATCTTCAACAATATTCCTCAAATGAATTGCAAATAAATTCAATCACACCCATCAAAAAGAGACCTTAATAGCCTCGATAATTAAAAGGATGTGTTGGTATCTAGCCATTTGTGAAAATTACTGTGTAGTGTATTGAACACTCGTTTGCCGAACTTTACAGACAAACATAAGACCATTTCCCCACAAAACCGGGTTCCGACCTAAGAGCAGAGCTCCATATCATATACTAACACTCAAACCCCTGATTGACAAGTACTTTTACCGTTAACCCCCAACGATACTTTTTCATTTGTTTTGTAGACTTCAAATCTGCATTTGACATCGTCTTGAAACAAGCACTATTTTATAAATAAACAGCCAATAGAATTAGAGGTAATTTTCTTGGTCTGCTTCAAAACATGTATTCTAATGTCTAGAATTGTATCAAATCAGAGTATGGGCACTCGGCCCAGTCCACTTCAAACATTGGCGTCAAGCAGGGCTGTGTATTAAGACTTACAGTTACGCCTGGCTAAAAGTTAACAGCCAAACGCTTTTTTCGCGTTTTGCTGGTGTTTGGCTTGTGTTTGAAAACGTTTTAAAACGTTTGGAATGTGTTTGGAAAGCGTTTGAAAAGCGTTTGGGAAAAATCTCAAACACTTTTACAAAACGTTCGAACACTTTCACAAAGCTACCGAACACTTCTCCAAACGCGTTCAAAAACTTTCCAAACGCGTTGAACAATTACCTGTACGATTTTAAACACTTTCACAAACGCATTCAAACACTATGCATTTCAAACACTTCCATTTAAATGATGAAGAATCTCCAAACGTATTTTCAACAGGTCCAGCAATATATGATGTACCTACATGTAAATGTGCACTTATCCAGCATTATATGTTGTATATATTTATATAAACACGATCCAAATACGTTTACCCAAGTGTCTAATGCAACTAAAATTAATTAAAGACTTAATTCTTCATTTAAGATGTCATGAATACTTCATCTTTCAAAAACTGTTTCGGAGTAAATGCATAGGCAATGTCATGATCAGATCATGATTCATGATCTGATCATGATATTGCCTATAAATTTACTCCGAAATAGTTCCTAATTTCCAATTAAAATATATATAATTACTGCATGTCCAATGGAGTATCGCCTGGCTTACTCCACTGGAGCTGATTCTATTGCTTGGCTTAGTAAGCCAAACAATACTTAAATTGAGCTGCTTCGGTATTTCCATTTGAAATTTTAAAAGTTAGCCTTTTTGCAAGAACTTCACTTTCAGAAAAAGTATGATAGCAACTGGGTATACTTGCTACTGAAAGATCTGTAAATTTATAATAAATGAAGTGTCAAACCTGTTAATGTAGACATATTATTTGTTTTCTTCTACCTATACTTATTTTCTTCCTTAATTAGGTATGACCATGTCATAATATTGTTGATTACCAGTAACAATATAAATTTTAGCCGGTAAAGGCGAGAAATACATATTTTCAGGAATTATTTTTCACTGACTCATTTTTTTCTTTTCTTTATTTCATGTTAATTTGAATCAGATATAAAGCGGAATTTGATTTGTGGAGCCCAGATTAGTGAAGTTTGCATCCCTGAAAATCCAAATAGTCTGTATGAAAATGCAGTGGCAAATGCCAGGAAAACGCATATGAGAGCATCTATTTTTGATAATTTTCTGGGGGAGGCCCCACAGAACCTCCCCCCCAAAAAAGCTTAGTGCCGTCAACACTCGCATTCGGGCTTCGCCCTCAAGTCGCCGACCCCCCCCCCCCCCCGAATAATTCTGGATCCGCCCTTGAAGCCAGTATATTTGAGGCTTTAACACTTTCTAGTCTGAGTCAACAGCTTTCCTCGGCCCGCTCTGGGCGCCGGCTCCCACAGCGCGCCGATAAAAGCTGTTAACTAGTCGCTAATGGCAGATATGACATGTTGGTATTCGTTGGAAATGTGTTTTGATGAGGAATTCAAATATGAAATCTATTGATAGTATATCATCTGTGCGAGTCCGCATATATGTGGACTCAGACTGCGGAGTGTTAATTTTATGTCCCCACCAAACAATCAAATAACTTATGGGCTGCTCATACCTAAATTCAAATCGAATTGACTGAAATTGCAACATTTTAAAAACAACACAAACTGGTTATCGAGCAACATTTTTAGGTGATACTATATGTTTTATGGTCCAAAATATCACTTGCCGACCCATTCGCCACTTTCCCGTGACCTACGGGACATATTTTGAAAGCGTTTGGAAAAGTGTTTGAAAACGTTCGGCTTTCACCAAACGCGTTCGGCAAAGTATTTGAAAGCGTTTGGAAAAGTGTTTGAAAGCGTTTGGCAAAGTGTTTGGAAAGCGTTTGGAAAGTGTTTGCAAAGTGTTTGCAAAACGTTTGAATATCACTGAAAGTGTTTGGGAAACGTTTGGAAAACGTTGGTGCGTTTGGCGTTTGTTAACTTGAACGCGAGCGTAACTGTAGGCTATTCAACGTATTCCTAAGCGACCCTCCAAGTATTTTTGATGAAGCCTATAATCCTGTTGACATCAATACGCAACGCGTCAGCTGCCTTATATATGCAGACAACCTTGTTCTCCTGTCGGAAAGGGCTTCTGGCCTACAAAACACCTTGAATAAATTGGACGAATATTGTGAAAGGTGGAAATTAACTGTTACTTTCAAAAAGACCGAAATTTTTATCTTCAATAAAAGAGGCCTTAAATTGCTGAAATAACACTTCTTTCAACAAATTGAAATCGCAATTACCCAAAACTACTGCTACTTAGGATATAAAGTCAATGCTTCTGAAAATATTTATCCTTCCACTCACAAGACTGAAAGAACAGGCGAGCAACGTACTGTTCAGTCTACGTTATTTTAATTTCCAAGGAGATATTGACATAGCATTTGAACAGTTCCAGAGTTTCATAGTGTCAATAGCAACATATGCTAGTGAGGTCTGGGCTTCATATCTGATTAGTTCTCTAAACCAAGATAACTTCATGCAACTATTTGACCCTGTTCCAACTGAGCAAGTGCAGGTTAAACTCTGTCGTTTTCTACTAGGGGTACATCGTAAGTCTAGTACAGCTGCATTGAATGGCAAACTGGGTAGCTACCCATTGCTTATTGCTAGCCATTGTTCGGCATTATAATATAGAAGCCTGTGTGAAAACGAGGCTACTGCGATTAACTGCTTTGTTTGCCGTGATATAACATCTGATATATCACCATGACCCTTCCTATTGTTGTGCTTACCCCGCCAATGAATTACCACCCCATATGAGTCCCTGGATTTCTATTTTACTATCATTAATGAAGTGCGTAGAAATGTATGACTGCTTTGGTCATTTAATGAAACAATCAGGGCAAATGTCCACAGAATATCTTTCAAGAAAATGCAATGTTTTAAATACTTTTGGTTCCATGCTCCTATGGCAGTTACCTTTGTCGATAATAGATGGCGTGGTAATTCATGTGCATGTGAACTCCCATCCGCACTTGCGACCAATGCTGCGACAACCAAATGTAGTGAAGTTACAGCCCTTATGATATCATTACTCCACAATTATTATCCCAATGATCCTGAACATGTATTTACAAGTCGATGCAAGTGCACCCATAGACACACTTGGTGAATAATCCTCCAAATGAACTGAACCAGCGTCAGTGATTAGTACGACTAGGCCTAGAATGTTAAGTAGGCCTACCCTGCCGATGCCATAGAATCCAATTCCTGCGGTTCCACACCAATATGAACGGTACTAAGTACTGTCATTATTGGTAAAGACCTTCGACTTACAAAAACCTCAATCCCATAAAATCAATCCAAACAGAACAGGAACAACTTCCAAAATTGCCCAGCACACGGCGAATTTTGCCTGCTTGCCATCGTCGTTCAATTTCAACCGTGATATAGTGATTTGTCACATGACCTGATTCAGCCAATCCCATTTGATGGACATCGTTCGTCTAAGGGTGCCCTAAGAGGTTGTTGACGTTCCAAAAAGCTTCAAAAACTATATCTGCATGATAGCCAAATGTAAGCCTAGGCACTATCATTATACACTTCAGTCTCTGTTTTTTATGATCAATATTTTGAGCCTAGACCTATTTGCAAGGTTGCAACATACAGCGTTATAATTTTCACATCTACCCCCCCCCCCCTCCCAATATGGCCCCGCTATTCTCCAGAACAGTATATTTTGCACTGGAGGGAGTACGCAAGGTAAAGGGAAGGGCATAAACGAAAGCGAGGATAACGGGTGAACATACGCCAGTTAATCCCTTTTTGCGTCAAATTTGGGGGATTTTAAAACTTGGAACCATATTATAATAGGAATTAAGTATGGCGTGGCATTCAATGTTGTCAATATATCACTGAGGGGGCGGTGAAACTCCGGTCAGATCGCTCGCCTTTCTGCTTGCGACCTGACTTCGATCTCATCACTTTCTTTGTGATATACTGCCAACATGAATGCCATGCCATATTTAATTCCTCAAACCAAGTATTGGGATCAGCCATTCTACCATTGCTCAGATTGTCTGATATTGCATTGTTTACATGAAAATTATGCTGAAGTGGGTTGTAACAACCCATGCTGGCTACTGAATATAAGAGAAAACTATCGACTAACTATGAACTTCAAAATTAATGGCAAAATGCAGGAAACATAAATATCCAGGCATTTACTAAAAGTGAAAATCTCAGTTTTGAATAGGACAGATTGTGGTTGAGATACATCAATGGGGATGGTCGAGATTCCGATAAATCGTGCATATACTGTACTTTTAAGAATTCCTTCACTAGAGAAAAATATCTTGAGCTAAAGTTCCCTGTGTACAAGTGTAAGCACTTTTCAAAACTGAGACATGCTGCCCATGACCTGGAAATTGAGAGGGGCAGATACACCAAAACTCCTGTAGAAAGAAAATTGTGTAATTTTGGCAAGCATACAATGGTACAAGATGACCTGCTTTTTTTATGTTGACGTGATCTATATGCCACCGACCGAAACTTATTACTTGCTACTTTGGTACCATATGACTTGGATACACTTCCTACCTCGGACAGATTTCAATTTCTCATGTGTTGTAACAGTGGTGACCTCCACATCACAAAATAGGTGTTGAGATTTTTTCAATAAGGCCATGGAATCTAGGCAGTACAAGCAACAATGTAAATTTTTTTCTTTTGTTTTGTCACCTTATTTACTCTTTGATTTATCATGTACTTGTTCAGACCTGCGACAATTTTTTAGTTATAGTCCAGATGCTAAAGTTTTTAGTCTTTGTCATGCCCGCCAGATGGCGGGCTTTAAGCAATCAAAATTTTTGTTTGAATTTGTATTTGTATCGACCGCATAATGTTCTGCTGTGGGCCAGTCACATACTGGTTATGATTTTTTTTAGTAGGGTGTACACTGCACCCGTTTTATAACATAAGGGAAGCATATCCAGCCGACAGATGAGCCCAATGTACATTAAACACCACAATTTCCAAGTGGCTTAATCTCGTGTTGCCTGACATTCAAAACATTTGGTTTTCAAGGAAGAGTTGATCAGATAATCGTAACTTCAGGATATGCATCAAGCAGGAGGGGACAACAGAAAGTATTTGACAAATTTTGAGATGGCCAGTTCATTTAATGCAGATAACCTTCATTCAACACTCAGCATATCAGCGTTTAACAGTTGTAAGTACGCGTGAAATGTGGGCAAATAATCACCCAATCATTGAAGATACTTAGATAGCACCATAAAAAACAAGTGTGAAGTTTTTTAAAGGATGCCGTAGTACACATATGACACAACGGTACATATGGCTCAACAAACTGGGCTCTGCAGCCGATTTGGTGGATTTACCTATCAATCACAACTCCTGGGCGGCAAATTAAACATGCGATCAGCGCGTGTGCGTTGTCCTAGATCCTAGGTACATCACACTAATTTGGCCGGAACACCATCTTTGTTTTAGTTTGTGCACAGGGCACCTAAGTCAGCAAATAGTTAAGGAATTCTATACCCCTTACGTGCCACGGTATTTAAATGACTGGTGGCTGAAATTTTCCAACCAGGAACAAAGTACAAAAGCGAGCATAAACAAAGCAAACAAAACAAGACAAAACCAAGCAAAACAAACTAAAACCTCTTTATTCTGTTTATCCTAACCACAATATATCTTTCCCAAAAGTTGCATATTTTGCTCTGACTCTCAAAACGCACAATTGTAAGACAACTTGTTTTAACATTTTGAACATTGCATACATTCCAATGCTATAAAATAAAATAAAAATAAGAAAATTAATGATTGCTATAATGATGATTGTAACAATGACAATAATAGTTTCACATCACCACATCAGGAAAAAGGAATACATTGATATATATGACATGACAGTAAACCAGAAAATAACCAAAACAAGAACAAAATTCACATAATAACGTTTTCATATTGTACACTGAACGAGGGACCAAAAAAGAAAACTTTCAAATATCTTTGTGCATAAATAGTCACAGGCTGCTGTTCGCTTCACCGTGTTTACAAACCATGTTTTGGACCCCATAAAGGAAATACGATAGGTGAAGTTGTGAGACCAGAGCAGTTTACCAAACAATTATTGCTAAACAATACTTTTTTATTGAACTTCCCTGTTACAATCAAGGAATCTTCAATTTAATAGAGAATTCATTAAACAGTGCCTATTGGTATGTGATGTAGGTCACGTCAAGGTATTGGTCCCACAAAATACGGGCCAAGTACCCGCACCATTATTATAACACATGCGCCATTCATTATTGTCAATTTTGGTTCTTCTTATGCTAGAATGTTTCACTCCCACCAAAAACAGAAATCACTGATTGGCCGATACAATCTTGATGAAACTTACATATCTCACATGTTTTCCAATCCATCCTATAATTGATTTATCCTTTCGTATTGCAACATTTACCTGGTAAAAACCTGATCCATTGGCCAAATTGTTCATCATGGTGAAGATGTAGGCCTAATTATGCGAACTTGAATCCCGTCTCCACTTTGTCCCGCCTTTTTATTATTTTTCTTTCACTTTCTGATAATATTTCTTCCAGCTTTGTATTTGTACAGTGTTTCGCAACCACAATTTATATGTTTGCTTGTACTTTCCTCTTCTTCTTTAGCCTGGTTCTTTGCCAAAAAAGTAAATAAGGGGGCATAGTTATCGTCGAAGTGTCCGTCTGCTCACTTCAGTCTTGACATCATTTTTTTTCTGCAAAGGCCTATGAAAATACAATACTTGATAGGCCATTATGATGTAAATTTCTCATAGAATTTCAAGACGGAATGGTAGCCTTTCTTTCTTATTTTTTCTTTCTTTCTCTCTTTTTCTCTTTCTTTCTTTTTTCTTTCTTATTTTGTATTTCTTTTTTCTTTGTTTTTTTCTCTATCTCTCTCATGCTTGTCTCTCTCTCTCTCTCTCTCTCTCTCTCTCTCTCTCTGTATTTATCTATCAATATCTCTGTCTCTATCGTGCGCGAGGGCTTGTTTTGACAGGTTAAAGGCAGCAGCACCCCCTGTCATTATAAATAAACATTTCCTTCAAAGTGGACAGAGAAGTCATTTACCGATGTCGAAAAGAACGTGGCGATTTTAACTGATTTTCGTCTCTTAAACCTTGGTAAACAGCAACTTAGATTTGTCGTATCAGAACCGTATGTTTCGTCGCTTACAAATAGACATATTAAGGATATATATCAGGTTACAATGGGTTAAACCATCATTTTTGCTATTTTCACACATGTTATGCACTTTTCCTTTAAGTTTTGAATGCCAGAATCAGATTTCAGGTTGTGTAAAGGAAAATTGTGAATTTTGGCAAAATTATTGGGCCTGGTTCTCACTGTTTGGTGTGGCTTCGGCTGGGGACTAGCTAAGCTTCTAAGCTCCGCCCTGCAGGAATCCAACCGGAACCTCATTTACATACAGCAGGTGTGAGCGCTTCTGCGCATGCTCCACACAAGCAGACTACGATCAGCTGGGCAGGCAAACCCCATTATCGCAGTGCCAGTGAGTCAGTGAAGATCAATGAATTTTGGGGTATGCTAGCAGTGTAAAAGTTGAAACATGCCGAAGGTGAAAACCACAAAAAAGTCAGTAAAGGAAACTGGTATCCCTCTGGCTGTTCATTCACATCTTCTTGTTCACAACAATCTGTAGATCTAGCCTCCTGGACCACAAAGTCTCCGATTTTCGGGGCACTAGCGCTGCAAAATCGTTTGTCCAGACCGGGTTGGCTTGTGGATGTTGTGGTGTTCACCGAATCAGTATCCGTGACCTTGGCCTCGAATTCGTTCGACCCTGACCCAGCAATGCCAGACTCACCCGGGGTCTCCGTGAGCCTCACGTCGGGTTGCAGGGTCGTCTCCACTTGAGGGAACTGATTGTAGTATGATCCTAGATCAGACGCTTTGAGTTCACTTCCAACTGATGCGGGCATCGGTCTGCCCCTAGGTTTTTTCTTTCTCGGCATCTTTGCAATAGCACTTTTTTATCACACAAATGTAAGCAACAATCCTCTGAACTTGATAGAAACTTTCTGAACTGAGACTGAAGTTCCGATTTACTGACACCTATATTGGGCCCCAAGCAAGACGACTAAGTTCTCAAGTCTGTGAGATTGTTACATATACAGATCTATATATATCTAGTGATGAAGTCTTTTTGGTCTCAAGTCTATGAGATAATTACATGTGTATAAATATTTAGTGATGTGGTTTTTTGCTTTCCAACCACCCAGTGTGAAATGTGTACCTTTTTATATACTGCACCTTTTTTGTTTGTACTTTTACATAATTCTGATTGCTCACAGTTTCATTGTGACAACTTCACCGATTCATTTCAGTTACTTTTTGATGTTTCTGAACTCAAACCTTACATCTCTTTCGTATACCAACATATGAGTACCTTGCTTCGTATAATCGACAGATTTGACACACCTGCTATATTACGGTCGTAAGTTCATCAGTCAGTGACATTTATAAAACTTTGGTGGCGTGAATAGGAACAATCTGAACGAATTGTTACAAAACCCTGAAGATCTTCATAATGCAATTTCAATAGTATCCGAATCACCATATGTTGACCCCACGAATGTGGCAGATTATCTTAAATCATTTAATGAACATTTCTCTGTACTAGGTATTAGTATACAATATCTCAATGCCAAATTTGACAAACTAAAAAGTCTGATCGACGAGTAAGCTATAACTAATGTTGTATTTAGTGCAATTTGTCTTCAGGGAACCTGGCCAGAAGGCGATAACCCCGACGTATCTCTGTTTGAACTCGAAAATTACACTTTTATTTCGCTGAAAGCTACATGTAGTTCACATGGAGGCCTATTTATATACCTACATAAGAACTTTCAATACAATACCCGAGACTTTTATTCCTCAACGACAAACTGGGAAGGTCAATTTATCGACATTTTCGGAGACGAACTCAAACAAAAGATTACCTTGTGTAACATTTATAGACCGCCGCGTGATAGAAATGATATTCAACAATTTATTAACGACTTGGCTCCGATTCTTGAAGCTCTATCACATGAGCGTTCCGATAAAATGATATTAGGCGACTTTAATATAGATTTATACAAAATTCACACAAGAGATAAATATTCGGAATTCCTAGACGCTATATTAAATACCGGATATGTGCCAAAATTAACCTTACCTACAAGATTTTCGGAGAGGAGAGCAACTCTGATAGATAACATTTTTTGTAATCTCTCCCACTGTAAAAAGACGTGTTTATCTGGCATAGTTTTTACGAACCTATCCGACCATCTAGCATATTTCATATGCTTAGACCAAAAATTGATTCTTCATGGTCCGCCAAAATTCATCAGTATCCAGACCAAAGACGAACTATCAGTGCAAAATTTCATACAGGAACTAAGCAACACCGATATCATGGGAAAACTTAACCTTGACCTCGATCAAAACCCAAATTTAAATTACGACATATTAGAAAATATCATATGTAGTGCTAAGACGAAACATTTGCCAACTAAAACTGTCAAATTTAACAAACATAAGCACAAACGTTAGCCATGGATGACTAACGGTGTACTTAGATCAATTAAATATTGCGATACCCTGTATAAACAACTAAAATGCACTAATCACGATACCGTAAAATATATTAATCTTAAATTGAACCTCAAAGCATATAACAAAATTCTTGATAAAAACATCAGAGAACTGAAGCAAAAATTCTACCATGGTCAGTTTACCCGCTTTAAAAGCGACACACAAAAAACATGGGATGTAATCCGATCGATTCTTAATTTAAAGAAAAACAAAAGAGATTTCCCCCTCTTCTTTAAATTTGATAACACAAAAATTACTAGTAAAGTTGAAAACGCTGAGCGTTTCAATACTTTCTTCACAAATATTGGTCCCACATTAGCTGCCAAAATCAACTCTGTAAGCCTACCACATTTCTCTACCGATCTCACTCAACAGTTCATTTCTTTTTCTAGTGTATCTGCCGAAGATATCTCAACGATTATTAATAAATTCAAACCCAAGTCAAGCGCTGGGCACGACAATCTCTATGAAATTACTCAAGAGCATAAATGGTATTATTTCCGATTCCTTTGCTTTGGTCGTGAATCAGTCACTCAACACTGGAATTTTCCCAGGTAAACTTAAGATCGCTAAAGTCCTGCCTGTCTTTAAAAAAGACGACAAATCCCTACTTAATAATTATAGACCAATATCTCTCCTTCCCGCGTTCTCTAAAATCATAGAAAAGGCTGTCTATCAGCAGCTTTATTCATATTTCATTTCTCACGATCTGTTTTACAGAAGTCAGCATGGTTTTAAAAACCTACATTCCACTGAGACTGCTGATCTGGAATTTTTAAACAGAATTTTTAATTTACTTGACTCTGGTGAAATACCTGTGAGCGTTTTCCTCAATTAATCAAAAGCGTTTGACACGCTAGATCACAACATTCTTTTCCACAAATTGAATTACTACGGGGTCAATGGTACGGCATTACAATGGTTTAAAAGTTATTTAAGTGACAGATCGCAATATGTTCAGTTTGATGAAATCTGTTGCAAAACATTACCCATTCATACCGGCGTACCTCAAGGCTCAATTCTTGGACCACTTTTATTCATTATCTACTTTAATGACTAATGTTTGGCTTCCCCTAAATTCGAATCCATACTTTATGCGGACGACACCACTTTAATAAACTCTCTATGTGTCTTTAACACCGATGATACAGATAATCACAACAGTATCTCTGATACCATAAACCATGAACTGAAAAAAGTACATGACTGGCTCTCTGCAAACAAATTATCTTTAAACGTTTCTAAGACAAAATGTATGATTTTTCATTTCCCCCAGCGAAAATTAAACTTTAAGATAAATCTCCAAATCGCAAGCACTCCTATAGGCATAACAACCGTATTTGAATTTTTAGGATTAACAATTATGAGAATCTCAATTGGAACAGTCATATCTCTAAAATTTCGACTAAACTGTCAAAAATCACTGGTATATTAAGTAGACTTCACACTTTTCCTCCCCGTCAGCAAGTGATGCAAATCTATAATTCCCTCTTCTTACCTCACATCAACTACTGTTTACTTGCTTCGGGCTTTTCATCTGATCGCATCTTTTTGCTTCAAAAAACAAGCCATTCGTCTCATATGTTCTGCCAATTTCCTAGCTCACACCGAACCTTTATTTAAAGAACTAAATATATTGAAGATTAATGATATCATGCAAGCCAGAGCTCTGAAATTCTATTTCAGATATTGCAACTCCGAGTTGCCGCAATACTTTACAAATGTCTTCACCACTCAGCCTGTTGTACATCCTTACACCACCAGATTCCGTGATGTTCCCCATCAAGCAATTCCAGCTAGAAACTCTACTAAAAATAGTATTCGATACTATGTCCCAGATTTACTTAACAAAACGCCACCCTGTATCAAAAATAAAATTCACACTTACTCATATGATGGTTTCTCTAAATACATAAATTCTTACATCTGTAATCAGTACTCTGAAATCTGTGTCATTCGAAATTGTTACGTATGCAACAACTGATTAATTAGATTTTTGACCATGTTTAATCTACAAAAGGTATTACTCACTAATTTTTACTTTGAGTCTTGACATTATTAGATGTGGTGTACTTTCAGTTTGAATTATATTAGGTGGCCCCAATGATAGCGGATTGCATAAATCCTTAATTGGAGTCAGCCTGACATATAATTTTATCACTATCTGTTATGTACTTACTGTTAAACTGTAATTTTATGTTTTGTCAATAATAACATGTACAAACTGTAACCATATGTCTAATAAACTGTTTTGAATCTGAATCTGAATCTTTAAACATCCTTTCTTGATTTTGTGCAGCATCTTGTCCAGAAAAATAGAACAATTCTTCCATCATTATGACTGTTTTATCCAACAGAGTAACACTTTCCTCCACAACAGTCTTCTTTTCGACTTGACTATTTACCTCTTCTTGATTTGGGCACAATGTTTCTCGTAAATACAGTGCTGCTTTATTATTACTGTGAAAGTCCTTCAGAAGTTTTTTTGGTTTTGCCTTTATCCTTGAAGTCTCTCTTTTTAGTTGGCGTGCACTGAACATTCGTGGCTATACTAAATCAACTATTTTAAAGAGTTCGGATGTATACTATGTTGATAGCTCTTGAAGAAGTCCCCTTGTCACATCACCCCTGGCACACAGCACCAGCTGGAAATCCACATCCCCGACAACACCGTGCGTCAAGCCGGCTGGTTTGCCCTGTGGACCTGAAAAGAAAGAAGATACAGAAAATTAATTTCACATATCTATCAGTTGATATAACTTTCATAGTTATAACTTCCATAGTTAAATAATAAGAACGCAACGTACATACACCTAAGTCTTCTACACTTTTTATAATTTGTTTGAGATACATTGATTCACATCCATATAAATATTTTTTTTTCAAGTTAAAATAATTTTGGCCTGAACCTGTCCAGGTTCTTTTCCTTTCCTATTTCTTTCTTTCTGTCTGTCTGTGTGTCTGTCTGTCTGTCTTTTTTTACTTTCTTTCTTTTCTTTCTTTCTTTCTGTCTTTCTTTCTTTCTTTCTTTCTTTCTTTCTGTCTGTCTGTCTGTCTGTCTTTCTTACTTTCTTTTGTTCTCGCTCTTTCTTTCTTTCTTTCTTTTTTTTACGTTTTGATAGATCAACATACATTGATTTGTTATGTCACTGCCTATATATATATACTCATACTCAATACTAAACAAAAGAAAAAAACTGCACACCAATAATATCCAGGTCCAATGAGGTGTGCGAGAAAGACTGTCTTTCTTTGACTGGACACTTTAGCATGCCCTGGACAGCTGTCTCCACCAGATGCCTTGATTTCTTCCTGGGATAGGTGGGAAATAAACCTACCGAGCCACTGGTCAACCTTGTCCCAGGAAGACCCTGATGACTCACGCATGTGGTACAACTACAGCAGTTGTCTGTTTTTGACTTGCATCGTATGATTTGGAAGGCTGGGACGGATTCCCCTCCCCTTGGCTAAAAACACAGGTTTAAGCAATCTGGCCTCTTCATATCATCTTAAACAAAAAATGTACATTTATATATTTTACCATACTACACTACTTGGCAAGTCACAACAGGTGCTTAATTGGTATCACATAGCAATTTTGTGATGAAAATTAAATCAATGCTAATCAAGTCTTGTTTTGTAACATGTATGTAGAACTATTTATTTTGCATTAGTGTAGTAAAACGTGCTTAACCAATTCTAAAATACAAATTGTACCCAGCCTTGGGATAATCTCCAGCATAAATATCTAGGCATATTTAAGATCCAATATTTCATGTAGCGAAGTTCCCAGTTCTTTATTATTTTTATTTATTTAGTTTTTTTTGGGGGGGGGGGGGATGGCACCACTAAAAAGTTTTTGCCACATGTGTGTGGTAAAAAGGAAATTTGTACAAATTATCCAACAGATATGAAGTCAAAGGCGTATTAGAACAATCATTATCTCGCTTTGCACGGTTCTGTTTTGGCTGGTTGGTGAAGAGGGGGGAGGAAATGGTACCACTGCCAAGACCAAGTATTTATTGTATAAACGTCAGATGAAGGTTTTTGTCTCCAAATCAAGAGAAATATTTGAAAAATGTTGAGCATTTTTACAAAAATTCGCCAAGTTTGAATTTCAAACTAACTAACTAACTATAAAAGCACAGCTCTGCAAATTTCATCGTCACACCTTATCCGAAATGTCACGTTAAAACATTGAATTTCATTTGGACATGAAACAACAGCAGACTGCCGGTATTTAAAGCTTAATTTATTGCTAAGAATTCACAAAAATCCAACAAAAAGGGGAGTGCGATATGTGACCGCTCGATTTGTTTACATCGCGATATCGCACACCCTCCATATTGGATTTTACATTTTTCATCGACCCAAGAATTTGTGAAGACCCACTTTGTCAATAAAGTCATCGAATTCTGATACAAGTTGATGCCTATTTTATTTATAAAACTCTTATAAATCAAAATTATTTGTTTAGAAGCATGATTTAATCTAGATCGTGCATAAAACGATACACAAGTTGAGGAAGTCTGGTCTCCACAGTGACGATTTATCGTTAAATCGAGTCAATGCAATTACACGCTTTACACTTCAGACTAAAATTTCTCGCTACAATAAGAAAAGATTTCTTTGAAAAGTCACCAGAACATTGTATAATGTATACTGAATAAAACTCACCAATCTCCGACCAAACTGTCCAGGGGATTTCGGAGGTGTGATCTGTGTTGACGGCCTGTGCAGTGTCCCCAGTGACAAGAAAAAATGGCAGAACTCTTTGCTCGCTTTAGACAGGCTGAGCCAGTTACAAAAATTAATGGCGTATTTTTGGGGTGCATATTACAAACTCAATTATTTTTTCACATTCTTCTGCTTTAAATAAGCTTTTTAACCATATGAAAATTTATCATGTACTAGTTATTCTAACATTTTGAAATATTAGTTCAAATTTTTCATTTTTTTTTTTTTTTTTTTTTTGTAATCTTCTTCTGGGGGTACGCGTAAGTTTTTCATACGAAAATAAAGCTTGGAATCCGTTCTTTCTATCTATGGCAATTTTGAATTTAATCGCTGACTCGGAAAATGACGCTGACCGAAACAAAGAAAACGGTCAAATTTGGCCATTGCCCACACACTGGAAAAAGGTGTGAAAGCACTGAAAATGTCACTTTTGCACATCCCGCTCAATAATAACATTCATATCAATGAAAATAACAACACCACAGTAATAAAGAAGAGTTTTAGGCCTTTATTCTGGTGTAAATTTTATTGTAGAGTGTTTAGGATAGGTTTGTGAAAATGAGGCATAAAAATGGGCTATTCAGGTCGTTCAATGACACTGTCTAATTCGGGCATTTCAGATCCCGCAGGCAAGCTCGCTGTGGTACCTAATTAGAAATGAACGCCACGTTTACAATGGATCTGTTTGACCAAAGCATATGTGACCTGTCACATATGACCAAAATATATGTGACCTGTCACAAAAAATCACAATTCTTTCACAATAGCCAATCCGACCGAATATTTGGCAATAAGCTGTGTCTGACTCCTAGCATTCAGCTCTGTCAGTATCAGACATGATAAAGCAAAGGGAGAACAAGTCTGTTCAAATTGAAGCTAAGTACTTTGAGCCAGGCTTGGCCAATGCTTTTGGTACAATATCAGTAACACTGTATTTTTCTACTTCCAACATGTATGTGCCAGGAAGTCATGTTTCCTTTCGCATGCAGAAACCCTGCCCATTTTCAAGGACATAGTTCAGACAATATTCAACAAACGCCCAACTGAATGGCGCCAACAGGATGTTTAAAAAACGTTGGTTCTAAAAGAAAGAGAAAAAAACAGCCCAAAACGTCACCAGCAGCTCGCTTGCCCAGTACAGTAGGCCCAAGAGTTACTAATGTTGATCTTCTCCCGATTAGCATTGAAGTTCAACGACCCCACCTACGATGTTTCAGACAATATTGAACCATCAAGACTTACCATGTGAACCAAACAAATCACAATACTGTACTGGAAGCTGCATGCATAAAAGAAATACTGGGTTAAGCCCATACTGAGATGTACCCTATGCATGTGTTGGTTTTACAGTGAATGTGGTCATGAATAGCTTGATTACGAAAGTGCTAGGTACTGTTTTCAATGCCAAAATATACCCAAAACTCTCCTTGTATTGCAGCAACAATTAGTTAACATGCAAAGTCTGCTTCAAAGTAAGATTTATGAATGTAGTCAGCTTTGATAAGGAAAAAGACAGCTACATGAGGAGCTGGCAAAATATATCAATGCAGGCGACTCTTTTGATTTGAACCAAAGTTCATCCTCTGTCATTGAACTCAATGAGTCCATTATCACAATGGAATCATAAACAATTCAAGGTAGCTGAGAGCCATATATTCCTGTACAGTATGGAAGGGATAAAGAAGCAGAAAGTAACGCTTTCGAAGACCGCGCCACATCTGTGAAAGATTTGCCCAGCCCAAAAGAATTAAACTCTGGAAACCTTTTGTCGGACAAAGAGCCTGACGACCAGCACATGAAGACTCCATCCAATTTGAAAGCCAGTGACGCTGAAAGGAAAGCTCCTACATTCCCAGTTGATAACTCAATTCCAAAAAATTATCCAAGGGAAGCTTCACTTCCCAAGTGTTGTCTCATGCTTTTGTCAAATGGTGGGGCACTGTCAGAAGCTTTAAATGTAATTCAGTGGACCAACATCACTGAGGACAGCTCCGCACAATATTCAATGGGACGAACAATTTCCCATCACAGAGACCAGCTGCAACGATCTTGTACTTCAGGCTGCCGGAACCTGAACTACAAGAGCAAAATATCAGAAACATTGCCATATCTAGCATGTCCAGAGAGAATATCCAGAACTTGATAATAAGGATAGAGTGGTAAATGCAGCCATGCAAAGTATATGTGAAGAAAACCAGTGGTCCCATATTGACAATGACAACATATCACATGCAGTCCTTGGTACGGATGGCCTGTATTTGCAGGACAAAGGGTAGAATCTCTTGGCTCGTAACATTCTAAGCTACATTCGCAATTTCACGCAAGAGAACAAAAATTTCAAAATGTAATTTCTTTTTGCAGTCTACAAAATTCCATGTCTTACAGAACTTTGATTGGGATAATACGGACTATATATTTTATTCTGATCCTAACATGATACCATGTTCTGACCATTTTCAGAATAAATCTTATGGAATTAGGTCAATCGGAGGTGGCGGCCGTCGTGTTCTATCAGAAACGAAGTGCAGACAAAATTGGAGAATATGTGTAGTAAAGTGACCCTATTTTTATGTCACTTTACTACTCATATTCTATAATTTTTATTTTTTGTAATCAGTGTAAAATATCATAACTGTCTAATGTCGTCTTTAATGTATTGTGTGTATTTCACTACAGTTATATAATTTTTATATGTGTTTGTGTAATCGTGCTCCTAGAAGGAACCGTTGTGACTGACTGGGCTACCAATAGAAATTAAAAAACAAAACAAAAAATAAGAGGTACAGTGTACACAACAAAAACATTGTGGATCTAACCTCGTTCCAGCGTGAGCTGTATGACACTGATATTCCAATCACAATTGTACATACACTGCCAAAGCTGGTATCAATTCTGGCTGCACTGCATGAATACTGTCTAGGATTTGTCTGTATTCATTAGCATGGACAATCGATGCAAGCTATTGGAACACGATTTTTTCTTCTTCATTAAAACCATGCTGTTCAGTTTCCTAAAGTCCTAATTGAGACGTTTTGCCTGGAGAATATGGCCTTTTATGTTTTAACAATGGGATGGAATATTTCGTTTCTCTCCTCCTTACACTTATCTATACACGGTAATACATAAGCATTTTTATATATTAATAATTGATACATTTGTACGTGTACTGGATGGAGCAGAGCCTGAAAAAGGCTTGATCTGTCCACCCAATTTGGATCAGAATATTTCAACCTTACCTATGGTGAAAAACGCTGCAAACCTCTCAAAAAACCCTAGCCTAGTGTTCAACGGAGAATTGAAGTTTTCCTCAGAGTATTTGTGTTAAGCGTACGCATACATGCAGCCACATGCAAACACTTGAACTTAAGAAATCAAGTTTGCATGATCAAACGAATCCACAACAGATGATAGATAGATGTTCTTTGCAAATATCGGAAGGTTTTGTTTCATATATCCCAGTTTCAACTCACATTTCTTTTATGTATCCCAAAAATTATCTTTATGAAAAAAAATCAATCCAGTTCACGATATGTTCAATTCGAATTGACACTTATGCCTACGGTTGAAGTGTTCACAAAATATTCCATTGCATTGTGGGGTGAATTTGAAGAATGCCTCTGGCAGTAGAAACGTATTGGAAGATGTGTGGGAAAAGGTGAGTCAATGTTCGCCATGAAATGAAACAATACAGACAAGTTTAAGCAATGCACAGACGTCATTTTAGGTAAAACACAACGACAACAATAAATAAATGCGATCATTTTGAAATTCCATGCATAGCAAACTTGATCTCTGCCTAATCCGCCTTTACATTTACAAGATATTGCTATGCATATAAGTAAATGCATATCTCAATCTTTTGGCTCTGAATTATAACTGTTGTATTTTTCAACTCTTATTAGTTCCTTGTGTACCCAACAATTCACGAGCCATTAGTATAATTTTGTCCTCTAATAATATGTTATGACAAAAATGTACATAAAGTATCTGATATATTCAATGAAACCCATGTTACCTCAGTCTTGTATCTTATGTTCAGTTTCAGCTATCTGATTGTTAGTTCGAGATTCTTAAGGTTAGTTCAAATCATATGTGCCTCATTTAATCTTTTTATAAAGTATCTTTTGCTTTCTTTTAAAGATAGGCCTACCTTGAAATATTTACTTTATATTTGAACGGTTTGTCCGTTGGATGCACACTACAACAGGCGTGTCATACGCTGAAACCATTGTCGTTGTGGGGCTATCTTAAACAAAATTTTCAGCGTATTGAACCTTCGGAGCCCTCGAACTTCAGAACACTGGGTGTTTTGAACACTGAACTAGTCAATACTTTGGGCGACTCCAAAATTCCTTAAAATCTGCATTACTATACACATTTAATTTGTATTATCTCAGGCCCCTTCCCAACCTTAATAGATATGAAAAGACTCACATCTTGAACACAGGCCCAAAATGGTTGATGTTTTGCATGATCTATTGATGCTGACCTTTATGGGACAACCCTTTTGGGACACGAAATGTATATTTTCTTGTATGCCAATTGAACTGAATACAAAGTGTGCTGTCAAAGTGCAGAATGATAAATGCATTATTTTAACATATTTGGTACCATGAGATATTTGAACATGGTCTATTAGAGGTACATCCATAAATGATCGATATATATGGAAGTGCCAAACTGGTCGCATTCGTATAATTATATATATATATTAGAGCCTGACCGAGCATACATTTTGAAACCGAACCGGGTACTCGGTACCCGGTACACATGACCGATTCCGAACCGGGCACCGTTCGGTTTCGGAAAATGCAATTCAAACATGAAATTAATAAACCTAGACATCATAGAATGTTCATTTAAAGCTTTATTTCATCCATACCGTGAAGCAACAACTCATTCATTAATATTTTCGCTATTATTAGACACAAATATTTATCTCAAGAAAAAACTGGGGCATTACTATTGTTAATATAATTAAGGCGATTAATGCAACCCATGTGACGCACTTAATTTGCAAAGTGTCGTTTGTTGCATTGTTAAAAGTGTATACAAGTATGAAAAGTTAACCTCAGTGACCTATATGTTTAATTTTTTGGCCAACATTGACAGTGATAACCGAACCCGAACGTTTCGTGACTGTAATAACCGAACCCGGACCGGGCTTAAATCCTCAAACCCGGTAAGCTCGGGTTCGGTTGTTCGGGTTTGGTCAGGCTCTAATATATATATAAGGAATGAAGTAGATGTTCATGCAAATACATCACACTTAAATAAAATATCAAAGATGTCAATTGTCTTCTTACGTGATAAATGCCAAATTATGTACATTATCTTCATTTCATAATCAATATACTTGTTGTCTCCGATTAATCAACACTTTCACATGGATTATCCATATTTTATCAACCTGACAAGCATTCAAACACAATGCCTGTTTCGAAAAGCAAGCAAAGGACCTTAACTTCCGTCATTCTGGTTTTTTTATAGTTTTGAGGTAAAACTGTGTGATACAATTCTGCGATGTTGTGTAAGTTTATAAAAAAAAATGGTAAGAAATGTGATACAAACAAAGAAATTAACGTTTTCCTTCTACATAATTTGACATTTTACAATTTTTAATTGCCTTCAGATAAAATGTCTAACAAAATTTGCCTTATTATCCATGTTAAATTTGCATTGCGTGTGAAAGCACCAATCGTTCAGATATGAAAAATATTGGTTTGCAAAATACACCTCGAAGTACACTACTTTGTGCCAAATGGTCCAACAATGACACAGTCAATAAATCTCCATTCCAGTGCAGAAAAGAAATAAGGGATTCCATGACATGCGTGTGTCATATTTACAACGTTAATGGAAAAAGGTTGTGCGACCAGCATTTATAGACACAGTAAGATAGATGCAATACTTCACACTAACGTATCTAATGACATATGCGAGTTCAGCAGTAAGTGAACACTATCAGGATGGGTTCCATGTCTGTACTGTTAGTCATTGAGCTGACATGTGCTATTATTAAACCAGAACTACAACTGTGTTCTTTTCCACCTTTCAAGGCAAAATGGGTCACAACAAATAGAAATTTCAAGGTATTCCTTTGTTTTAACCATTATTCAAATCTCCATGTCCATCGAATAACAACATACTTTCTGCGACTAAAATATTCAAAAATAAGAAAAGTTTTATACACAGCTTAAAATCGCACCAAATGTAGCCAATTGAAAGATAACTTTACTTTACAGTGACACACGTATATATGAATAGATTGACTGGACGAATTGCTAGCATGTCTGCCTTGAATCAATCTCCATCACTGCATTCGGTACTGCAATAGGATGGTAGGGCAATTGACCTCATACCTTTTCAAGAAAAAAATATATCAACGGTTCTCATACTAATTACCGCAAGCCATATTTTTATTAGGCTATCATATTACATTTCTGTCATAGCCATTGTAACCATAATAGAACCCATATTTAAAATTTGATAACAAAAGGATCATGATGATCCTATAATCTCTTGAGTGAAACCTTTTGCTTCTGCCACTACAACATTTACTGCCCAGTATATATACTGCATATATACTAACCACTGGTTCGACTAAACTCTTGTATATAACCGAGATATAAGGCAAAATATCAGCTTGACCTCACAAAGTCCTCCAAAACCCAAATTAAGCACACCACAAAAAGCCCATAGGTTTTTTCCCATTTGTGTATAAAAGAAACCACGGTCCCAGGAACAAACAATACATAGCTATATAATCACAACAACAAAGACATCCTTGGTCAGATACATTTTAACAAATTTCCCACCAGTTACAAAAAGCCATTTTCACAAGTCGAAAATAAGCACTGCAAACACAAAATTATCACAAGGCAGAAAAATAATCACAGGGACACGTGACGGCCAAAATATATGCTGGTTTGTCCCGCTGTGACCCATGTATGGAACTCCAAAGCAATTACACAAGTAGTGATTCAACAAATCATGATGATGATGATGATGATAAGGTGAATAATTCATAAAAGGATAAAACATATTTCGTCATCCCTGAAGGATTGGTAGAGAACTAATCTGCAATTTAAAAACCATATTAAGAAGAGATTTTTGCCACAAAGTGTAGACTGGTATAAACAGATTTGAAAACCTTTGGTCATTCAGCAGACCAAAAACAAAATTGAATACTGGCTGCCACCATGCAGGCACCCTCTTACTTTTGCCGGTGACAGTTCCGTGCTGTTGTTGAAGAAATAGCATAAATTCATTATATATAAAAAGTGCTAATTTTTCTATGACTTTTTTTCGCGCCACATTTACTCCATAGGACTGCTATTGCAGATATTTTTCCCAATTTGTGACATAAATTGAAGAATATCTCTAAATAGGTTACCCTTTTCTGGGACAGTTAAGTCACGAAGGTACTTTATAAGTTCGAAGTATCTGTGTCACCAAAATTCACATTGTAGTGGTATCGCACACATAACCAAAAAAAAAAAAAAAACAAGAGGAATATGTCAGCCCTGTGCTGGGCTGACCTTACATGCACAGACTGAAGTGGTCTTGTGATCTATGATGTCAAGGTCACCTCTGCTTCAGACCATGATCACCGTTGCTTCCATGTACATATTCCCTTTCCGATTTAAAGGAAAAAAACAGACAAATCGCAGTACCACCTGTTGAGCAAATTAAGGTCCAGAAGTATTAGTATGCTATATGTCGAAGGAATTGGCTAGGTGGTTTCAGAATCTTTAATATTTTACCAAAAAACAATAACAAAGTTCATTAAAAATCCAAACTTTTCTAGACCATTTGTACAAACTAGGTAGAGACCTTCCCAAGGTACATCCCCTCCTTTTTTCAAGTGAACCTGTTCGACGGTTTTGGAGAAGAAGCCCAACGTGTCATTTTTCATTGCGATTCTCATTCATTTGCATAATAATCAATTGGAATCCATGAACTGACTATGACCCGAATTGAAGAAAAAAAAGGACAAAACTCAGGCATCAAGAGTTTTTTACCTGGAAAATAAACTTGTTTACACCTCCTCCAAGGTACATATCAACCATGTGTTAGAACAATCTGACCAACGGTTTATTCTGAGAAGTCAAAAATGACCTTAATACAACGGAAATTGTAGAAAGTACAGAAAATCGCAGTGTACCCATTGAACAATCAGGATCTAAGGGTACCCAGACGTGTTCCTACGTTATTTTGCATCAATTGGCAGGGCGATTTTGGAAAAGATTTGTTTAGATTTGCCCCCCCCCCCCCCAAAAAAAATAGTGGAGCGTGACCACTTGAATAAAATTGGTAGAGACTCACCAGAGGAATATTACCACCAAGTATGACGTGAATCTGGTTCACGATTTTGGAGAAGTCCAAAATGTGAATATACATTAGGTGCCTGTTGATTTACACAGATAACAATAGGAACAAATTAACAACTCACACTAAGCAATTTGGTGAGTGGCTTCGGAGGAGAAAATGATTACAAATTTGACCCATAAAACCAGAACAATCCTCAAAAAATACAAATTTATTGGAGCGTGACTATTCGAACAAACTTGGTAGTGACCCAATAGAGGAACATTGCCAGCAATGTTGAAGTGAATCTGGCAGACAGCTTCGGTGAAGGTAAAAAATAGGAACTTCTAATGATAAACATAGGACCTCAGCCCCCCCCCCCCCCCCATCTCCGCCCCCCCCCCCAAAAACTGATCCGAAATCGAAAAACAAATGGAGCATCACCGTTTGAACAAACTTCAAAATGGTGCACTAGGGGAACTTTGGCATCATGTTTGAAATGAATGTTGTGGATGGTTTCAGAGAAGTAGGGAAGCTCCATGGATGGACTTTCGCATGCACACATGCAAGCACGGACAAAGGACCATCCTAATAGCTCAGCTTGACTGTGGGCAGCTGAGCTAATGAAAAGAGGCAGCTGTCTGGTGAAGCTTGATATATGCTGTCATATGATGTTTCCACAGGATTTCATTTAACAGATAAATCGAAGAACGCATCTTCTATATAATATGAACAATAAATTCTGCTTGTTTAAATTTCCAGACACTGCTAATGCTACACACTACAGTTGAAATTAGGTATACTGTCTGACATATGTCCTAACTGATATTCTCTGCACTAATGAACTCGAAAACACAAAGCAGTGCATTCCATAACAAGGGCATTATATTATACACAGGGGTTCTTACTTGGACCTCTCCTATTCACACAGTATAGGTCTCCACTAGATGACATCGTCAGGAAACACGGTCTGAACTATCATCTATATGCAGACGATACACAAATATACATATCGTTTGAACCATCATCACCTTGCAGGCTGAGTGAGGCAACCCATCGGATTGAAGGCTGCATCGCTAAAATTGAATCACGATAAAACTGAGTTCTTGCTCATTGGTTCCAAACATCAAAAACACAAAACCCCTGCAAATTACACCATTCAAATTGGCACAACTTCTGTTCCCGACTCTGCCAAGGCGCGAAATATTGGTGCCATGATGGACAGTCTCATGAGCCTTGAAAGCCACGTTAATGCTATTTGTAGATCATCCAACCTCCAGTTAAGACATATTCGAAACATACGTAGCTTCCTTTCCGAATCAGATACAGAGACACACATACTTGCATTCGTAACTTCCAGGATTGATAACCTCAACTCCTGTTTGGATTACCAAAATACCTCCTTAATCGCTTGCAACTCATCCAGAATACAACTGCAAGAATTGTAACTGGGTCTCGAAGGAGGATCACATCACACCTGTGTTGACAAACATCCATTGGCTGCCTATTAAGCAAAGGATTGATTTTAAAATATTCCTACTTATTTTTAAATGCCTCAAGGAAATGCCCCCCCCCCTCCCCAATATCTAAAGGACTGCCTAATTTTATACAGACCATGTCGAGATCTCGGGTCACAATTACATAATTTACTGTCACAACCTATCTGCATGACCCACTCCTTTGGTGACAGAGCCTTTTCAGTTGTGGAACCCAAAGTATGGAACAGCTTACCAATTCACAGCAGATCTTCTGTGTCACTCGATATTTTTTAAGCGACAATTGAAAACTCAGCTTTTTGAGCAAGCTTTATATGACTAAGTGGACATTCTATCGTGATTTTTTATTGCACATTCAACATCGTCATTTATTCTTTTAACATGTATTATCAATTGTGCGATGGATTCATACTATTGTAAAGCGCTTATGAGCATACTGTGAATGGAATAAGCGCCCTAAAAATTGAGTATTATTATTTTTTTTTTTTATTATTATTATTATTATTATTATTATTTCTATTATTACTATTATTATTATTATTATTATTATTATTATTATTATTATTATTATTATTATTATCATTATCATTATCATTATTATTATCATTATCATTATTATTATTATTATTATTATTATTATTATTATTATTATTATACCCATGGATTACTTATCAATCAATAAAGGTATAATTGACAAGCAAAACTGAATAAAAGTGTTAAAAGTATATATATATATATATATATATATATATATATATATATATATATATATATATATATATATATACATATACGCAATGAGCTTTAAAACGTTCCTTACATGCAATTATTTCTTGACTCTTCCCCGTTTCTTTGTCCTATTATTACACAGTTGTACCTGATTCAGTAGTCAAGTACAGATCCGACTATATTATATGGAAGCAGCGGTCGGGGTTTGTTGTATTTTCTTTTATCCTAAATCGTATGGCACAACCTCATTTAAGGCTTCAGCTGTCATTTACAGAGTTCTCTATGGAAAAAATAAATATTCCACACAAGCCGGTATGAAAGCAATTTAATATGTAAGATACCTTCTACATTTGGTTGTAAAAAACACGCCAACCGAAAAAAAAGTAACTGGGAGTGTGATTGGGTAAAACAAAGCAAACAATTGACCATCTCACCGACACAACATTAGACCAAAATTTCTTAATGACTAAGAATGTTGGACCTCCAAAGTATCAATACTTTTGTAGTATTTGTATTGATTTTATTAGGAAAACCATTCATCATTACAACTGCTTTTCATGCTACCCATTTAACAATATACACATAGAAATCATAGAAACTGAGTACAAAATGAATACAAAAACAGAAAAACTTCGGCCACCTACATGGTTAAAATAACAATGATGACAAAAATAATAATCATATAATCAAACGAGGTCAAATGTATACCAGTGTATTCAAAGCATCAGCAATGGTATGAAAAATATCATTTTACGTATGAGTGTTCTAGCATGACATCAGAGGACTATATTCATTGCCCTATTTTGAATTGTCTCTTATTGCTTTAAATACAGATTTGGTACAATGCCCCATACAGTGCAGCAATAAACAAACTTTGGTAGCACAAAAATTATTGGAGACTAGTACAGAAAAACATAACCCATGTTAATAAATTCTTAACTGAACAATGGCAGCAACGACACTCCAGAGCTACCGAAGGCACCAACATTCATCTTCCAATACTAATGTGAAGTAACAAATTTCACTCATAACTTGAGACAGACAGTCACCCATTAAAGGCAAGTGGTGGTTTAAAAGCAAGTCCTCTCAACCTTTGCAATATTCTTCATTAACTACAGACAGTAGGGTTTCAAAAGTATAGGCATAACTACTCAAAACCCAAATTGTATTACTTCTGCCGAAAATAAAAAGAGACCTGGTAGGCTTATCACTTTTTAGTTCTTTCTAAGACTGTTATTTTGAGTCTTTGTGGTACGGGCCTCAAAACACTACCTGGTTTGCAACACGAAGCAAAAATATTTATATGTATCCCAAAGAACAGAGTGCCATCACTAGATTTTTGGGGAAGGAAGATGCTGAAGGGAATTGCAAGACATCGCGCTTTGTGCAATAAATATTTATTTGCTCCCAACATCGAATCGTCGTATGTTCGTATACACAGATGTCTCTTCTTTATGTGTCCCTTATTTTTCCATTACAGCTTATGTTTTCAATATTCATCAATATCTGAATTGTCAGCAACACTGTGGCCTTTTATGCCAAATTTATCATTGATACTTTTCAAAATAATATATTCATGTACATTTGAGTGCATGACATAGTCTGTTTGTTTTTTTGTTTGTTTGTTTGATTGGTCTTTTAACTATGCCAACTTGCAGAAGGGAAACAGGTTTGTAGAAGTTTATTAAGTATACCTGTAGCTGAACTAGGTGTCCATCGGAACCCACTTTCTTTCTTTCTTTCTTTCTTTCTTTCTTTCTTTCTTTCTTTCTTTCTTTCTTTCTTTCGGAACGCATTTTCTTTGTTTGTTTCTTTCTTCCTTCCTTCCTTCCTTTCTCTTTCTTTCTTTCTTTCTTTCTTTCTTTCTTTCTTTCTTTCTTTTACGCAGTCCAAATTAATCATTGACAATTTTCAAAAATATATATTTACATACATGTGAGTGCATGCCACATTCTATTTCTTTTAACTTTGCCAACCAGCAGAAGGGGAACAGGTTTATAGAGAATTATGAAGAATGTCTATAGCTGAACTAGGTGGCCGTAGGAATGCAGATTTTCTTTCTTTCTTTCTTTATGTCCCCTTTTCTTTCTGTTCCCTATTTAGTCAGTCAGTCAGGTCTCGATGTATTCCACATCCATAATATGTTTACTGTGCAAAAGGTTGAAATTTCTGTCAGGGCAAAACACAATAAGGGAGGGGTTCCCAACATTATTTTGCCAGGAGATGGTGCCTTCCTCATGAATATGCACATAATGCAGGTGTGGACATGCAATACGGGTATAGGTTAACTTTTCCAAAGCTTGTCTACCATTGATAAAAAATGGGAACAGTATATGTTGCCACCATCAGCTATAAAACAAATATCGGTATCTGTACCTCAACTAACTGCGAGGTCTGCTGAGGGTAAAAGGATGACCCGTCGTCCGTCGTCCATTAGTCTGGCCACAATTCTTGTCGTTGATATCTTCGAAAATCTCTTGCCCAGATTCACTTCAAACGTGATAGAATTTTACATTCGATCGTTTTCAGCCAAGTTTGCTCAAATGGCCGTGATCCGCTAATTTTGGTTTAAATTTATTACAATAATACTATAATAACTACAATAACGTTGTTAAATTGCTCGATCTGTATAATCAAACAATAGCTAAAAGTGTATTGCTGTTATGTTGTTTTTAAGGCATCCACTTAATACGTTCATGACACGTTGTTTGGTGGCAATTGAAACTGTTTTGTTACGGCCAGACACAAATTGAATACTATCTGACACTGCACTTTGATAGAGGTTCGATTCATCTACTTAATGGAAAAGGCGAGGCGGCAGAGTTCAGATCTAGTGTTCCAATATTATCAGTCAAATAAACTTTAAACACTTCAATTCTTGATAGATATGTAAGTTTCATTGCAGTGGGAATACTATTATCTTTATATCTAAAACGAACTTTACAAATTGCTGATACATTGCACAGGGGCATATCTGATTGCTTCCAGGAATGAAATTGCTAACTTGTATTTTCCTCCTTTTTGTTTGTTTTTGGTATATTTTTAGGATTTCACAAGAGTTTTTTCAATCTGTCCTCTAATAAACTTTCCAGATTCAATTGAAATTCTGCAAGAATGTTCCTTGACCTGTTTTGACAAGGCTTTGTTCACTGGATGATACCACCCCGTAGCATTTGACGTTTAAGGGCATCCAGATTCTCAACATATTGGGAAAAAATTGTTTCAAACCAGGTACTGTAAAATCTTCCCTCTGACTGATTTATGAATGTTGAATTTGAGAAGAAATGCAAAAAAGGACTGTGAGGGAAAGATAAATAAGGGTTATTGGAAATAATTGAATAGACATAAAACACAGTGGACCCATGGATTTGACAGTTTATAATTTCCTGATAGGCAATTTGGAGCTCTTTACTGATTGCCGTTTGTTTAAATTTAAAGATTTACATTTCGTAAGTAGTTACGTCTGTAACTTAGAGCACAGGAGAAAACATTTAATGTTTTAGTAAGCTATTATAGCTCAGTGGCTGACAGGAGTTTTGGGGGGCCAACCCCTACCCAGGGTATAACAAGCTAAAACGTATATCACTTTCTTGTGCAACATGTCTAGTTACCGAAATGGATGGTTGTACAAAAAATAAATGGATTTATAGTATATTTATGCATTCGTTTCCATGGCAACCTTTCCCAAAAATGACAAAAGACATGAAAACAATAAACCTTGAATATTTTTCTTAATATTTAACATAAAAACATGTAGTTGGTATGGAATTAAAGCAAACAAAATTGTCTTTTGATCTAATAAAAAATATGCTAATTAGCTCATTAACATATTAATTAATATGCATAAATTATAATTTAAAAAAAAACATCGAAATCTATATTTATAAAGTGAATAAAATGCTTAAAATTCATCCAAATCTTTAAAAACGATATTTCATATTTTAGAAAAGCTTATAAGCTTTATTTTGATACCCTATTTTGTAAGATTAGCCTTTTAAAAGTGACAAAATCTTAATTTCATGTGATGCATGTCTCAATGCAAAATATCTAATTTCAGCTTAAATTACGTAAGTTTGACAGTTCCGTCGTGGAGTAAACTTGATATATATATATATATATATATATATATATATATATATATATATATATATATATATATATATATATATATATATATATATATCAAACATAAATGCAAATATTGCATGTGAGTGTTTCTGACAATGAAATTAGTTAATGAAAAAGAAAGCTGCTCAATCAATTTATTAATAAAATAATTAGTCAATTGATGGATTAATTGATCAGCTAATTAACTGGTAAAAGATGTTACCGACGGGCAATCGAATCCCCGGCTGTTTTAATTGTACCATATCCGTGGACAAGTATTAAAGTTGAGCACTAAACAGAACCCCTGCACCCGCCTACAGCCTCTGACCCCCACCCCACACCCACCCCTATCCCCACCCATATCTCACACACCACACATAAGTACATGTATATCCGAATCCACTGAGAGGTACTTTTACAGGCTGTAAAACCTACCTATTACACATAACGGGCATCTCTAGGAGTATATCATCAGGTTAAGTCTACACGAATATGCATATGCTACTTTCCATATCCCGCTTTTCAATTTTTGAATAATTTTTATATATTTTTATTAGCTGAATATAGATCGGCTGATCTGCTCATATGCTTATATACAAATAAATGAAGACGCTATATACCAAAATATCCCCCCTTTTATGATTAAAATAAATGCACAATACTAAACATGTATCAAAAGTAGGAAATATTTTGAAAATTAACGAAAAAGGTATCATTCAAATGTATATTCACCTAATTTTTGGTAAAAATGTACTTACACGATGTTAACCCTCCTGCGCGAGGGACGGAACTCCCCAGCGGGTCCCTCGCGCAGGAGGGCTAACACCAGCGCATTAGTGGGACCAAAATACTCATGTCAGGATTGTCCGCCATATCAGTATTTATTGGATCCTTGGTACATAATAGGAATATTGACACCTTGATTAACTATTTTCATGTTGTCTTCCATACATAGAAAACGTCGTACCTAGGACACCTGGAATGGTATGGATAATTTTGGTGCTGATACACATAAAATTCAGTTTACTCTTTTCTCTATTGAAGCATATGTCAAATAAATGCATTTATCTGCATATTGTTTGTGTGTGTGTGTGTGTGTGTGTGTGTGTGTGTGTGTGTGTGTGTGTGTGTGTGTGTGTGAATTTTGAGTATAGCAGTATAATTATATTGTAAAGGTCCATTTTCGTTTCTTTCATAACGATACAATTTGTAGTAGTACAATGTGCTAGAAATGTCTTTGTGTCCAACAGCAAAATACCGATTGTTATGTTAGTTGTCTTCTGGGCAATACAAAGCTTTGTTGTATACTATTACATGTATAACTATCTTGCAACGATTATTTTCCTTTACTTTATGTAGTGTACAATTTGTAGTTATACATTATGCTTGCAATGTCAAATCATGAGTATGCATCTTCTAGTTTATCTTCCAACATTTTATGTGTTGCAGCATGAAAAGCAACATGGATTCAGAGCCACCAAATAAGCGTCTTTGCATCCAACAGCCAAATACAGATCATTGTCTTCTGTGCAATAGAAAGCTTATTGAGAGAAATAAACTCGATCCTATTGTCAGAAACCCTACAGTGCAGGGGCTAGAAACACTTTTCTCAGCATAAGCACGAAAAGACGAGGTGTCTGACAGGGTGATGCCATTTAAATCTAGTATATTATCTGGGAAAATAAAAGTCGCTTTTCATAAAAATTGCAGAGCCACTTAAACCAGTAAGCACAACATAATTGCCTGAAGTGTTACCATTTACATCTACATCACCTGCCTCACGCTTGAACAGAGATGATTCCTCGAAATTTAACATAAGACGAGATTGCTTTATTTGTGGAAACCAAAAGAAAAAAGGGGAAAAGTTGACTTTAATTTCTACAGGGACAGGTCAGAGCACCAGAGAAAAGGTTCTAGCTGCAGCATCTGCAAGGCAAGACAATATGGTGCAATTACGAATGATATCTTATCCAGATCTCTTTGCATTTGATGGCAAATACCACAGGTCTTGTTACGCTGCCTTTTATATCTGAACGCAACATAAATACAGCTCAAAGAAAGTGCTCTGAGAGAGAAACTCTGCCTTGTGATTCTGTTTTTAGTGAAATTGTTGATGAAATTGAGAATTCTGTGCCGTCCAAACAGAAATCGGTGACTACTTTGGCACAAATCAAGGCTGACTATGTTGGAAAACTGTCAAAATTAGGTGTAGTGACAAAAGTGCACTCATGGAAACTAAAGGCTAGATTAAATCAGCACTTTGGAAATAAACTGGTATTTATCAACCGTAATGGCAAGTCTGATCTTGTTTGTTCCAGCACTGTGACTGTAGGTGATGCACTGAAAAAGGCATCTGAATTTCATAGTAGCATGTCGGATACTGATAGCTATGAAGACATCAGTGACCCAGGTAGTGCCATAGATGTCGATGAAAAACAATTGCTTCACTCTGCCGTAGGTGTACTACGATACCAGATGTCGTCTATTAAAGTTTCAAACCAGTACTATGAGCCCAGTACAGATATTTCTGTTCAAGCATGTGCAAACTTTATACCAGATTTGCTCTATGATTTCATTTTGTGGTTAGTAGACGAATATTCAATCACCAACGTTTCGAATTGCAATGAACAATTATCCTCAAAGAACAATCTTGGAGTGTTAGCCTTGTGCCATGATATCATTGCCAGTTCTCGACAGATTCGCACTCCCATAACTTTAGGATTAGGTTTATATGTCCACCATGAGTTCGGAAGCAAGAAACTTGCAGACAGTTTAAATGCATTAGGACATTGTATCCCATATGATGAAGTGCGTAGATTTTTAACATCTGCAGCATTAGATCAGAGTAGTAAAGATACATATATTTCAAGAGGACTTGAGCCTAATGATGGAATCCAAATCGATGCTGCCATTGACAACTTTGACCAAAACGAGGACAATTCAGACGGAAAAGCCACAACTCATGCCATGGCTTCTGTTGTATACAAGAGATGCCAGTGTGATACAACCAGCAATTCTCTGATCCCGAGACAAAGACAGAAATCACTCAGATGTGATCCAAAAGATGATATGCTTCACAGGTATATCATTCCATTTTGAACTGGCCTTGGATTATCGAGATAGTATATTTTGTCCTAAATACAATAAAATGTTATCATTATCATTGCTAACCTACCTCTTCTATCAATTTCATGTAGGACTACATAATGATGATAAGATTATTCTAAATGACGATAAAGTGGATCAGTGAAATACAAAACCGTTTACATGTATAAATACATAGATTCAGTCTCTGTCAGGGTAATAAATTAATGATTTGGTCCATTAAAATCTTACTATGTGTTTGAATGTTAGCATATTGGTATCTGACCATAGTAAAATGTCTAACCTACACAATAATGCTAATTGTAATCAGGCACAGAGTGTTTACATTCTTGACAAGTTTTGATGTCATATCTTTTGTTTCTGTCTTCTTTTTCCATATACCGCACAATTATGCTGATTCATTTTACTTCATTTGCATTATCAATCATTTTGGAAAAAAGAATATCAAACCAGATTTTAGAAAATGTAAACAGCTTTGTCTCCAGGATCATGTGGTTTGTCATAAATCTTCTTCACGTCATGACCATATGCATAGTACGAGATCGGTTTTTTTTTTTGCTCCTGAAGTCACATAGACAAATTTTCAATTTGGTCTGTTTATATGTAACAGAATATAACAAAATTGGTATCGAAATGTTAATAAAACCCTTTTCTAAAGATTGGTTTGATTTATTATGAGATATAAAATGTGTGTACTCTTACATGGTTGTTCAAAACTTGATATTTACATTTTTTGTCTTAAATTTTCCTATATGGTATGATTATGTTAATTAATTTTGCCTAATTTGCATAAACAATAAGTTTATTGAAAAGACAATTGTATTAGCTGTCCAACGATACCAAGCTGAAGTCTCTAGCTTTAAAATCAAAAAGAATATTGAGATTTTATCATTTTCAGATATAGTATGAATTTTTACACAGGTTGTCATGGAAGCCACTGAATTTACATATTACAAGCCCATTTAATTTTTTGTACAACCATCCATTCCCGATACTGGAGATGTAGCTGATTAAGGAAAAATAGGTTGTACTTTGTTATACTTCGAATAGGGGTTGCTTCAATTTTATAGCTCTTTTCACAAATAGCCACAGAGCTATTAAGTGTACGTGTTTGTTGGCTGCTTGCAAATTTCTAGTACATTTAGGACTTTCCATTACAACAGTTCTATCTCTTGTTTGGTAACAATCATTTCAAATGAACAATGGCAGAAGCGAGCCGGTTTGAAAGTACATCACAAATATGCACCATCACTACTTGTTGCCTTAAACCGTGTGGTTTATGGGCAATTCCTTGGCGTCGAACGTACATTTCAGTGGGTGTAACTGATATCATGCACTAACAACTAACTAAGTGACTGTAATTGTTGTTCCTGAGGCTTATTAATGGTATGATTTATAAATAACGTTAAGCCTTTTTCACAACTGCTGTAGGTAAATGATTGAAATGGAAACAAATCCAACAGTGTCGGACTTACTCAGAAAACAGGAATTAATCCAACATTTAAGGTTTGAAGTAAAAACCCCTATGAATTTTTCCAGTTTCAACAAACCCTACCCCAATTACTTACACGAAAAGATGTGGTACTATACTGTGTTGGGATAGCATTATAGCATATTTGCTTTAAGTGAGTAACTAATTTCTTGGATTTGGACGTATAGTTCTGCAATTATTAGATTCATATTGATCCAATGCCAAAATTACGACGCAAATAGAGTCCATTTCCTCTATTGTGTAATGTAAAAAGAAAAGTTAACATAGATGCATAGGCCTGGGGGTGAAAGCAATTTGTTTTCTTGTCTAGAGTTAGAGAAGGGGTGAGATGAGTCTAACAAAATTTCTTTCTTGTAGATGATTTGGCGCATTATAATAAGACAAATGCAAACAGGGGGACTTTATTCCACAAAACTGTGGGAATTAATGTTTGTTTGTTTACTTATTTTACAGCAAGGAGTTTAAATAGTTCTTTACATTCTGCTGGGCTCTTTTTGTAGGAAAAAGTACAGCAGATATGACTATGGTGTGCGTGTAGAATGTATGAAGACATTTTTGCTGCTGCGGTGCATTCGCTAAAGGTGTCACACAGTTTGCAACTCACCATGAACTGAGAACTTATATCAGCTGCATATTTCAATACACATAACGAAAGCATTTATTCGATACAATGTAAGGATATGCTTATCTATTTGACAGAAAGCAATATGTCTAAATTTTGTGCAACTGTATTGTTACTGTAGCTTATAATATTGGTCAGTAATATTCTATGGGGGATTACCATGATATCTAAAGCTTTTAAATTCCCACACATGTAGTCATAATCTAGCCAGTGATTGATTAATTATCGCTAAATGACATATTATTTTGCGTTACGTGTACAAGAAATTAAAGTGAAAAGTTCCATTTCATCCTTATCAATCAAATTATATATATTTTCCAGACAAAGTTACTAAGTGCAAATTTAATTTAACGGTTGCAAAAAGGGAAGAAAATCAGCATTAATTAAAGTTCAGCAAAAGTGACATTTTCTCAGTAACTTTGAATCTAGACAAAGGACAATTGGGTAATTAGCTTCATTCAAGCGTGTATAAGTGCGGTGCTTTACATTGCCAAATGTGTTTAGCCTGAACCACTCGTATCTTTGACAAGAAACGTATGCAGTTCTGCAGTAAGACCTGCATTATTTTACATTATTATTCTATCACCCCAGCGTATTTGATAATTTCTGGTTATCTGTATAAATGGTACGTTAATGTCTTCAACGTATCCAGAACACTTGAGTTAAAATATTGTGTTCTAGGATTTCATATATCCATTCGGTCAGGAAACTGGTCACTGTTCATCATCTTCAGCTTTAAACTAATATTAAACATTACCACATTTCAACGTAATTTGGATCCGCATAGATCTTATTCCTGCCTGAGCTTGTGTTATGTGTAAACAATTACATGCAATCATTTAATGTGTTTACATCTGCCACTAAACAAGGTGTTGACCCTTATTTCCCCAAACTAGCACTTAAAATTATGTTGGTACTTCAATAAAACATATTTTATTGCAAAAATTGCTTGTTAAAATTGTTGGCCTATTACGTGGGCTATCAAGTCTTCCATTAGTGAAAAAAATTCATTTTCAATGGCAATGAAAGAGTTTATCTATTTAAGATTAGCTCAGATCAATAAAATAGGCCAGCACATTAAAAGAAATAATTGTTCTTTTGGGTTTGTGACAGATAAATATAAAATGCAACTAGCCTATTTATATCAGTATGCAGACTTTAATTTTGTCTGGCAATATATTGTCTGTTTTTCATTAAAAAAAATATTACCTCAACTCAACTACCCCTTCAATACCAGAGCAGATAACAATCTACAGACATGGGTACCTCTGTGTTGTGTTGTTCAACATGAACGAGCAAAGCTATTGAAGCGTACAGACTTTTGGTAAATGCCCCAAAGTAATTAAAAAGACATGGACTTATTATGAACACGGCAATACAAACTGAAATTTTTGTTCAGACAAGTCTGTACATGCAGATGGGCATTCTCTGAGTAAAGATGTTGAAGAGCTAGTGTAGTAAAATACAAATCGGCATAGTGTCTGACGATGTCGGATGTACGTTTTTTTGACATACACATTTTGAACCATTTAAAGAAAAATATAATGAAGTTATCACTATCACATTAATTCTGCATTGGGGACATGATACTGACAGAGAATAAAAAACTAGAGAATCTAAGAGGAAGGCTTTTTAAACAGTTTCTTGGTTTTTCGTGTTGGACATGCATTTCGTTATCCTTCATTTTCACTGTTCCTTTCCATTACAAGTGACTGATACTAAGTATATTTTTAGCGAAAAAGTTACACTACACCTCGACTTTATGAACCTACAAAATACACATTCTGCGATACTTTTCAGGTATTTAAAGTTTCACTGACATTTATTCTTATTTTACCCACAAAATGTGAGTTTCAAATCACCTCATTTCATACCCAATTTTAAAATACTGTTTTTCAGTTTAAATGGGCTAACACGTCCAAACTTTGTAAATTCAGTGTATTCACCAAAATAATTACACCCACTGTGACCACAGATTTATTTTTGAAAAATTGATTCTTGGATTTACCTTTCCAAGGAATTGCCAATAAGCACGTTTTTCGCTTCCTAAATAAAGAGGGCCCACTCTGCTCATCTTGAAAATATATGCTGCAACTTTGGTGCTGATAATATCCCTGCCACACACTCTCTCCCATTCTGTACATTAATCAAGAAATCAGAGCAAGAGTGTATCAAAGTATTGGGGGGGGGGGGGGTCTGAGTCTTAGTGCAGTAAAGATGGTTTCTATATCCATGGACAGAAACCTTTCTATAAGATTCAATGGAAATGGCTATAATCATTATACCTTATGGTCACAAAGCAAATGTATTGTTAGGTGAAATGGAAACAACTATTATTCCTCCAATGGCAGAGTGCAGCTAGATTAACTAGGTCAGGGTACGTAGCATTTATAACTTAATTTAGACACGTTTCTTTTACAATATTAAAAAGATGATTATGCACGATTACTCGAGCAGGGGCACATCGATCACATTCCAAGCCTAAAAAGGCAATGTGGTCCACATTGACAAACTATTCTAACGAGTGTCTGCTAACGTCTGTTACCAAATTCAAAATTAGGAGCAAAATACACCAGCGGATAAGATGACCCGCGAGTAGAAGGTGAGTAGAGTTTACCACCAACAGTTTTTTTCAGCATTTGCATTTAAAAATATTGCACACCATAGGAATGCACATGAAGCTACATTCCTTTTATTCCTCTTACATCAACCCACCAACATGTTGTGCTCTCTAACGTTAACATTTCTGTAAATCTGTAGTCAAATCACCACACAGTATCTCTTTGTTTATCGACATCATGATTTGCAGACGTGAAGACCAAAACCAAAAGGCTCTCATGAGCCTATGTTCAGCTTTCCTATCATAAACAGAGCAGAGTGAAGCTGCTTCTCTTTGACAGGAAATGATGTAAGAACACTCCCCATTTACTTATAGTGTTACCAATAGAAATTCAAGCTTTTACCAAGAGATACCAGGATAAAAATGCTGAATTAATTGAAAATCAGCACAGTATATCCACCTAGTCATATTTATTGAATCATCCCATAAACTACATTTCCACGAAGTATTAGAAAAAATATGTGTCACAGTTTTGAGGAAGTCAAAATAGCAGACTCAAACCTTTGTAAAAAGTAGAGACAATCGCAGCACCACCTCTTAAGCAAACAAGCTCTGGGGTCCCCAGTAATGACCCTATGTAACTTCAAAGCAATTACTTGAGCCGTTCTGGAGACAAGGATTTTTTAAAGGATTTTAACTTTTTTTGACAAAAGAATTAACCTCTAAAAATCATTAAAAACAAACCTTTTTTAGAGAGCCAGCTAAGGTACATACTCACCAAGTCTAAAGTGAATCTGGTCGACGGGTTTGGAGAAGAACCCAAGATGTGAATTTCCATTGCAATGCCCACTGACTTGCATTGTAATAATAAACCATTCATTAACCGACATGTTATCCAAAATAAAACAATCAATAAATTTAGCAATTCACAGTAGCAACACCCAGTGAACACTTTTGTTTGGCCCTTCTATCATTCCACCATTCTCAGCACAATTTGAGTGACAGTTTCGAGGAAGAAGTCGAAAATCATTTCCCTGACCTTTTTATTCAGGTATATTGTATTGGTTCAGACTGATAACTCACGTACACGAACCCATTGCATTTTAACACAAACCGACACGCAGAGCAACATATCCTCAACATTGAATTATATCAATAAAATATGAAAACAAATTCCTGGGTAAAACTTTATGGCAAAGTGTAAGCCTTCAGTGCAACTACTGTGTAATTTGCAAAATCCCATATACATTAAAACACAAATGAATAAAACAGCAAAAACAAATACACAAAAAGAAACAAAGTAACAGGAGCAGAAAACTAAGACCAAAATAAAATATAAAAGTCCTGGAGCACTAAAACCCAGTGAAAGAAAAAGAAAGCAAAACAGAAACAAAAACAAACAAAAAAATAGAGAAAACAAAAACAAAACAGAAAAACAAAAAAAAAAGCATGAAAGAATAAAGATTCCGACCAAAAAAATTTTTGTTTTTGATTTTACGGCTGAACAAACAGCTTTTTTTGGGCATACACTGATATGCCAAGAATGATAGATCTAGAAAATTGAAATCTTTCACTAAAATATGAAGCAAATCCATGTGTCTATGTTCTGAGTAAATATTAAGTAGCTACAATCTGAGGCCCCAGTTCATTAATGCAGAACCAACAGCTTTTCTGGACATACACTGATAAAATTCACAATAATGAATCTTCAAAATTCTACAAATGAAATACGAAAACAAAGCTGGATATGAATTATGTTGTGGGTTAGTGCTAATAGCTAAAGTGTGAGCTTTGCGTGCATCTTGCACTTTATTCGAATATCATGTTCATTAAACACAGAACAAAAAGCAAAAAGATAAGATATGTATAATTTCAAGGCTGATATAAGAGCCTCTTTAGGCAAGGGAATGCATTTGACCAAAATAATTACCTTCTCTGAAACCGCCAAAGTTAGACTTTGTGTCCTAATAATAGAATGGGTAGCTTTTCATGAGGATTTGAATGTGTAACGGTTATAATGATTGAGACAAGTTTGATTTTTATTGTGCTTTTGCGCTACAGTGTTTATTTATATTAAGTAGTCCAAGGAAAAGAGGGAGTCGTCTACACATGCCAATTACTCATGGTGGAACTGTTAACGTAAGACACATATTAGCATCAAAATGAGGATGAAGTAGACTCTGTTTGAGGCTCCTGATCATTATCTTCACTTTACTGTGAAACAATTTGTACCGTCGAGCTTTGCTGACTTATTTCAAGGGGTGACTAGTTTCCCCCCAAAAAACTAGATTTCATGTTCCTGACTAGGTTAAGTAAGTGTGATTATTCTTATAAACACAGCGGCAGTGTGGATTCTATGTGACCAGTGATGTTTTTTGCATGTCCAATGTATGAATATCTTGAATCAGTTTTACCTGGATCAATTCGCTATGTCAGAAACACATTGTTTTTATTGTTAATTAAAACTCCTTTGCTATGCAGGCATTTTTTTTTTTTTTTTGCTTTTTTGTTTTTTTTAGGCTTTTATCTCAGCTGCCTGTCAAGTCAGGCTGAGCTTTTAGGAGGCCAATTCCGTCATCCATTTGTCATCTGTCCGTCCATCAATCTGTTGTGCGTCCATTCATAATTCACATTTTCGACTTCTCCTCTAAAACTGTAATCCAGATTGACTTCAAACTTGACGGGGACGCACCTTCAGTAGGCGTCCACCAAGATTGTTCAAATGGTCAGTGTTCAGTGATTTATTTATGTATTTATTTATGGATTTGTTTGTTCTCTTTTTGGGGAAATCTTCAAAAATCATCTCTGAGAAGGCTCACCCAATTGCTTTCATATCACACAAGAATATTCCCAGGGACTCCTACATGTAGGTTTTAATTTGTTCAGCAGTCAGCACTGCTTTTTTTCAACATACGTTTTTGTGTGTTTTCATTATTTTTTACTTTTCCAGAACCGTCACTCATATAATAATAATAATAATAATAATAATAATAATAATAATAATAATAATAATAATAATAATAATAATAATAATAATAAATCACCAATTCAAAACAAACGAAGCGGTACACAGAGATATCAACGTTTGCAAAGATTGTGACAAGAAGCCCCAGTATGTACAGCTTGGCCATCACTGTGAAACCGGCAGGACCTATACTGAGGTGACTGCCAGGATTCTAGTCTACATGTAGACGCATTTTGATCATTTTTTAACACAAACATATGACTTAAATTACAAAGGGTTATTTCATCTGCATAAGTATATAAGAAAACAGTTTTATTGGAGAAAGGTGTTGCATGCATGGCTGTCAGTACAGGTAGTTTGGACACTTATCAATGTAGAATCATACATTAAGGGTATATACCAGGTTACGCGTGAGTCTTACAAACGACTTATTAAAAGTCTGAAAATACGCTAAAAGTACCATAAACTATATATTTCCTGAAAGCTAACAAATCTGGAAATAAGTTGATAGCATTTTCATTTTTACCAGTTCTTCTGTGTTGACGCAACAATCAGGTAAAGTGATCACTAAAAAAATCACAACATTGTTAAATCTACTTTTTTGTTTTGAGCTTGAGCATGTGCATTTCTGTTGCAAAAGCTAGCAGACATGATTTTCTACACAAAAGTGTCTCACTTTTTTCATTTTTTGCGCTGTTGTGGAGATACTCACGTTTAAAGTTGAAAAAATGACATTCCATTCTTACATCAAAGGTATTGACTTTTGGCTCGCTGTGGAGAGGAAAACACTCAACATAAAAAAAATCTGAGACACATTTTTAAAGATTATATTCTTGTGAACAGTTTGCCACAAACCCCAGGTCTTTATGAGCAAAACTGACGAAGTTGATTTCACAAGAAGTTGACAAACAAAGGCCAGGAATGATGCCGAGAAAAACGCTTTCAAAGCAATTGCCGACTTCAATAGGACTTACGCTATTCTTTGGGTCTTTGATCGCAATGACACCTTGGTATTCCGTTACACACTCCTACCTGTTGAGTAAATGGACAAGTTTGGAGCATCAAACTTCAAAGAATGCTTTATTTTAGAGGTTTTACATCCAAAAATGTTATAATCGTGCTCATCTGTCACTTTGGATTTCATGTTGGGGTTTCTCAAGTTTACCCTGATTGGCCGACAAATGACTGACAGGTGGTTACGGGGCAACCGGGTTCTATGATGTTTGCCGTCTTGCGTGGGACCCAATTTAGGTGTCAGTAAATAGGAACTTCAGTCTCAGTTCAGAAAGTTTCTATCAAGTTCAGAGGATCGTTGCTTACATTTGTGTGATTAGAAAGTGCTATTGCAAAGATGCCGAGAAAGAAAAAACCTAGGGGCAGACCGATGCCCGCGTCAGTTGCAAGTGAACTCAAAGCGTCTGATCTAGGATCATACTACAATCAGTTCCCTCCAGTGGAGGCGACCCTGCAACCCGACGTGAGCCTCACGGAGACCCCGGGCGAGTCTGGCATTGCTGGGCCAGAGTCGAACGAAGTGGCGACCAAGGTCACGGATACTGATTCGGTGAACACCACAACATCCACAAGCCAACCCGGTCTGGACAAACGATTTTGCAGTGCTAGTGCCCAGAAACTCGGAGACTTTGTGGTCCACGAGGCTACATCGACTACAGATTGTTGTGAACAAGGAGATGTGAATGAGCAGCCAGAGGGATACCGATTATGGGACTGTTACTCATTTGCAGGCTTGTGTTGATGCCGTTGCTGTGTGTGCAACTTGTAAATGTAAAGTTGGAACTCTGAAACTGAGCGAAAGAACAAGTACTGGCGCAACAAGAGGATGGAAGTCTGAGTTTACATAGATATGTTCAAACGAGAGTTGTACACAAAGCGATGATGAGGTTTGCCTGCCCAGCTGATCGTAGTCTGCTTGTGCAGAGAGAGTGCAGAAGCGCTCACACCTGCTGTATGTAAATGGGGCTCATTTAAATCTTTCACTTGGTATCACCCTAGATCTAATACCATTAATCTGCTCATTCTTGAGAAGTTCAGCCTGTTTCTAACTTTCAGATCTAGTGCTGACATATTTCACAGTTAGTTTTATATATGCTGTAGAATTTGAAATAAAAATTACTCCTGAAAGGCGAAATGGAGACAATAATTTATTCCCCTAGATTGCAAACCAATAAAACATTAAATCCGGACAATTCATTGAATAAAAGATCGAAAATCATAAGACAGCAATGATTCCTAAAAGGTTACTCATACACAATTATCTGTTGAGCACATCTTGTTTTGTCGCGTTAGTATCACATGGTCTTATCTGATTCTTCAATCAAGTACAGAAACGACTATATAACACGCGGACGATGATGGAGTTCATGCCCTTTGACCTTTAATCTTCTACAACAACTTTAATATATAATAAACCTTAAACGTATCCAGGCTTATGAAATAGAACTATTTCTCTGCAAAAAGATATTCACTTGATGAAGTAATTTTCCAAGGGTGTCAGACATGTACTGTAATTGCATGATATTGAATGGCAATGTATGGCTCCTGTGAATTTAATTGTACAAAAAGTTTTTGACAATAGTCATGCTAACAAAATGCCAATAATAAGCGGAGAAAAGGAAGAGAAAAAAACATTCATCTTACAATATCGGCAGCCTGTCAGACACATGTCGGATTACAAAATGTTCGGTTACAGGATGGGGTAGTGGGAGCACAGACCTAGAAATTTGATAACAACTTAACAAATGGTGGTAAACACAGTTAGCATTGTGTCATTTTACTTACCCACGCAATGTCAGACCAAAATATCTAAGCAGCTAAAAATGTTGGACCTCCATTGTGTCAAGATAGAGCCAACTTTATTTAATTACTATGTGAATAATAATTTGATCAGCAGGTCCTTTCTTTGAACGCTATGGAAAATGCAAGACATATAACTTTGTGCAACAGGCGTTTGTTTGCTCCCTACATGTGCAAAAACATTGGTTGGATATATATCCGTCGGATCGTTGCAGCTGTGTACACTTAGCCAAAGTTTGGCCAATGTAAATCTACCAAAACCTGTTGGATAACAGCTTTGAAACAACACACAAATCCTGAGGGCAAACACTACATGTTTTTGCAAAATTTCTGTAGTTGGAATAGTGCACAATAACTACCAACATTAAAAAGCTGACCATCTGAGTTAGCATAAAATATAAATAATTACTAATAACTGTTGTAGCATTGATTGAGATAAATTACTTAAATTACATTAACATATATATATATATATATCTATATATGTATATATAAATATGTATATATATATATATATATATATATATTTATATATATGTATATATATATATATATATATATATATATATATATATATATATATATATATATATATATATATGGAAGGGGGTTGGTAAAGCTAGTGTAGATACTGAAAAGTAAGGTCCATAACAAGCAAACCATTCCTGTAAGTGCACAATTAGCTAAAAATTGATAGCACCTATGGAAAAATATATAAAGATCCATATTGTACCTTTTCCATGCGATCTATTGTCCCCAGGGGGGTGCAAGGATAGCTAAGGACGTATCAGTGAATTTTTAGCATAGCTGACTTGTCAGTCAGCTGAGCTTTTGTGAGGGTCCATGGTCCCTCATCTGTCGTCCGTCTGTCCACAGTTCACATTTTCGACTTCTTCTCCGAAACCATCAGCCAGACCCATTTCAAACTTGGTGGCCATATGCCTTGGGTACGTCTCTACCAAGCTTGTACAAATGGTTATGGTCCAGTGATTTTTGGATTTTAAATGAATTTTTTTGTTCTTTTTTGGAGCAAATCTTAAAAATTCTTTTTCTCCAAAAGTGCCCAATTGCTTTGATATCACGTAGAAACACTTTCTGAGACTTCTAGTTCTTAACTTTTTCACCAAGTGGCGCTGCAATTTTCCCTAATTTTTTATTGATTTTTGATTGTTATAGCTATTTTTTACTTCTTCTCCAGAACCTTCACTTAGATTAAGCTGAAACATGGTGGATATGTTCTTTGAAGAAGGGTCAAACAGAGTTGTTCACTATGTGGCACTGCTGTGGATACCTGATTTTTAACGATTTTTTCAATTCAGGTGTTTGTCAGTCAATGCAGCTTTCCTTTTGATTACTATGCAAGTCAATGGACATTCTAATGCTAATTCACATTTTTTTGACTTCTTCTCCAAAACGGTCATCTAGATTGGTTTCAAACATGGTGGGGATGTGCCTTGGGTGGGTTTCTACCAAGTTTGTTCAAATGGTTATGCTCCATTGATTTTTATAATTTTTATTACTTTTCTGACATGTCTGCCTGTTGTGCGGTCTACCAGACACTATTGTAACAAGGCTGATAGGTACACCTGATAATTCTGCTTGTGTTCAACATGTTGAATGCATTATGCATTGCTGGTGTATGGATTCAGTGGTGCTTGTAAACATTAAGATATTAAGCATTGCCACATGCCAGTGCATTGGCGATCAAAAATAGTTCCATGTGGCACCTTTGTGAATTTCCATCAAAATGTTTGTATGCACAATGCAAATACGATAATAAGTCGGATGTCAAGTAAGATCAAACAATAGAAATGCTCATTAAGATAGATAAGGAACTTGGTGTAGGTCCATAGACGTTTTGCTGAACCTGCTCGATGAATCCAAGAACACGTTCGTCTGCGCCTTGCATGTCCTTTGATTCATATTGCAGGTCCAGCAAAACGCATATGGACCTGCACCGTGTCCCTTACCTAACACATAATTGAAGTTCAGGGTACCATAACCCATTTGTGTTGCCTATATATACACTTTGAAAAGCAAAGACGCACGAGCCAGAAAAATAAAAGGACAAAATGATAACCCCGACAGACTGTTTTTGGTCATGGCGGGCCAAGAGAACAACAGGAGAGGAAACGTAAAGTACGTTCAGGTTTACCAACACAATACCCCAGTGATATTTCCAATATAATTGTACAGAAGCAGGACAGACATTAAATATAATTTTATATCAATATTTTATTTTCATAACAGCTACATACTAAGCTTATTGAAGACATCATTAACAATACAGAAAATTTAGACGCTGATTCTGCCTCATTATTCATCACTTTTCAAAAGAGATTTAATATGGTGCAATGAATTTTTACGTTCTCAGACGCAAAATACTTTAAATCTGGAGACTTCTTGTTATAGACCGATATATTTTACATGGATTGCGAAACAGGCCAAGCCTATATTAATCATTCTTCATGGCTCAGATGGTGGGTATACTTTCCTGCCTACTTGTTTGGTGCAGGAAACCTAAGGACTCTGAAAATAAATAATTGTATGCAAAGATTGTAAATTGGCATTTGCTTGGAATTTTACTTTGATAAATTCATGGAAAAGAAGACTTCGTTTCATTTTAATTCGTTATTTAATCCCGTGTAATGTTTCTGAGAACAAGTAGAAGCACATTGCTGGTGTTGCCATTTTAAGGACGAGTATGACCAATTCGTTATCTTCCATTGAACTTCTACTGAAAAGAGGCAAACTTAAAATTGACAGAATGATCTTGAAGTTGAATTTACAAAACGTAAATGCAGGGTTTAAAATTACATATTTCATGCGGAAGGTTGCTTGTTTCTGACCTGGGCACTCTGAGATAGAAAAAGAGTGTTCACGTATGTATGTATGTATGTATGTATGTATGTATGTATGTATGTATGTATGTATGTATGTATGTATGTATGTATGTATGTCTACGTATGTATGTTTTCGACACTCCTTTGATGGTGGTAAAATTACACATGTACAGTACCCAATCTGGGACTCCAAATAAAGTACAGTACTTGTGATGGATTAAAGACAATGAATTTGGCCCTGTCTGTTATGACATTCATGCATACTACCTTTATCAAACCACTCCTTTGTAAGAATAAGGATTGTGTAATTCCCAATTTTTGCCAGGTGGTTAGTGCCCGGGGTGGCTGATTCGGGCCTCAGCTCTGCCGTTGCCGACAGTAAATAATATCTACTGGGTAAAATATATTTTCACGATAATGTCCTTTACTATTTACACAATATGGATTACGAATACAGATGGAAATATATATTATTTGTCATTGTTCAAATACGCATTTACCTGCCATTTCAGTGCACAATAGTGCTGTCTCAGAAACTAATAGAAAACAATGTCGAATTAATTGAATTTCCTCAACAGATTTGCTGTAAACTACTGGTTATTATGTGCAGAAATGTGTAATATTGATGTTGAAAAGATGATGCAATTTGTGAATAAGTATAATGGGAAAAACACCACCGACTGTGAGACGAAAAGATGGTCCTTTGTACAAGCTAAGAAGAAATGCACCCGAAAATACCCACGGTCATAGGACCATTTCAGTGGATGTACAGTTTGGAAAGGTAAATTGAGAACCATTGAGGTATTGTTTAAAGTTGGCCACTTTTTCAACTATTCACCCAGCATACCTGCACTTAATGATGGCCTCAAAATTTTACATTGGTATATTTTCAGACACAATGGACCACTTGGTTTAAACATATTTTATTTCTCAAAGTACACGAATAAAGTTTCACAGAAATAAGATGACAATTGGGAAAAAGGCCTGAGCCCTATCCAAATCCTTCTTGCAGAGAAGAGACAGAGACAGGACATTACAAAACAAGACAAAAACACACTTGAGGATGCCAGTCACAAGATCAGGACAGATAGAAGGGCTCATAGTCTTAAGTCTACATTGTAATACTGCCGTTTGTGTACATGTATGAATGAACTCAATCACTAATTACCTTGCTTAGCCTATCCCTGATGGTTTAAAACGTCCAGTAGCTGAAATGTAATCGTGGGTAGCAGAAAAAATTAATTCATTATCGAGCAGAGAGCATGTACAAGAACCATACAATATTGTTTGCAGAGTAAATGGGTCGAGAGAAGTGATGACAGAATGTAATGTTGAACGTGGTACAGTATATAGAGGGCATGCGAAAAAATAATGCCATGTATCTTCAACGGATGATCCGCAGCGGCACTTAGGTGTGTCAAGAACACCAATTTTATGTAAATGAGAATATAGTTGGCTGGCACCCAGACGTAAGCATGTGTGCTGAACCGATATAAATGTATTGCCAACGTTATACAGCTGAAGAAAGTTTATACTTTGAGGGACTGTTTGGCATATCTTAGACTTAAAGACCTGAAGTGATCTGGACTGTTGAACATCGATAGGTAATTGATTCCATAACCAAACTGCGGAAGGGAAAAAAGATTTATCGAAAAGTTCAGTGTGAGCCCTGAAATGAGGTAGGTTAAAATGTTGGCGTGTAGTATACGTGGAGGTATTCGGAACTGTAGGAATTACAGAACATAAATTATCAGGAGCGAATTTGTTTGCCAGCTTGTACATCAGGATCAATTTCGAAAAATCCCTTCTCTTGGCTAATGTATGCCATATAAGTTCCTTGTATAATTTTGCATTACTGGTACTATGCATAACCCCAGTAACAATGCGAGCAGCATTTAATTGAACACTTTCTAATTTTGCTTCGGCAGTACACCCACTCCAAATAGGGCTACCAAATTCAAAAACTGGTCTAATAAAAGATACATATATTGTTTCCGAAGTTAGTCTATCAAGAGTAAATTTCAGTCCCTTCATGATATTGGTCAATTTACTGGTTTTACAAACAATTTCGTTAACATGATCGGCCCACCTTAAATCTGACCGCAAAGTGACGCCGAGGTGTTTATGTTGATTAACATTCTGAAGGACATGGCCCTGGAAAATAATAGCGGGGTGTTATGGCGAGTTAGTTTTCCGAGAGATAAACATTGAGTCTGTTTTTTGGGCATTGAAAGTAATAAGCCAATCATCGGCCCATTGACTGATATGAGAAAGATCAGAGTTAATAGATGCAGCCGCCGCTTCAGGGTTATCAATTTCTAAGTACAAACAGGTGTCATCGGCAAAGCATAGGACTGTTTTGTTGTTTTAAGTAACTCTGTTTTAAACATTGATATTGCATAAAATATTAAGATCATTTTGGGACCCCTATATAAGAATTTGCATGAATCTGCACAACACATTTATATGAGCCAATTCTTAGTTTCTAATTTCCTTAGAATTTTCATGCACAATTTCAGGATCCGTACCTAAATAGAATATGATTTTTTCATGACATACATTCACACTTATTAAGTTTAAATTCTTGACATTCCAATAGCACGTATAGTTGAAATTATACCAGTTATGATAAATGACAATATCGTTCAATTTCAATAATAGAGATATCATACATCACTGACCAGACGTCGCAAATTGTGCCATACATATATTTTCAAGTTTAAAAAATGGAGAACATTTTCACTACATTTGCCACATTTATACATACAGAATTGTTTATTTGCCACACGGTTACACAATAGGTACGCCAAGTGTTAAATTGTTCAATTGCTACTTGTTTGCATCTTTGCTTATTAACTTTTCTTTTTTATACTTAAAGCACCAGACAAAGTAAACATCTGATAAGTTGATGATGATACAGGTCTTATTTATACGTATAAGTGTATAACCGAAGTGTCTCATTTCAATATTCCATATATGGGTGTACTGCTGCTCTGCTCTGGGCATACTTATACCTCTCCCTGGGATTGCGGTAACAGGAGCCACCACTCGGTAGTGATGGTTCCTATTTCCCACATCATATAGAGGTATGAGTGAGAGGCTGACATTTATGCCAAATTCAAGAATTTATACCTCAATAATATGCTATATTGTAGATATGAATAATGTAGACTTTGGTGTTCACTTTGTCTCATAAGATGATCACTTTAATGAAATCGTTTCATAACATTTAATTTTCACTGGTGAGGGGAATACTAGGGGCTCTGTATATCTACATGTATTGAATGAAGACCTTTCTGACTACACATATTTAATTGTCATCAAATAAAAACAAAATATTTATATTTTTTTTGCACATTTTATTCATACAATTGGTAAAATTTGGGTAAAGTGTCACATTGTTCTATTTAAATGTCACTTATGTCACTTGCATAAAAACAGAATATTGCTCATATAATGCGAAAAAAGGTTTTGGTGCTTCATATTTATATCAGTTTAATGATTGCAAAGAAAATACACTGAAATGAAACACATTATGCAGATTAGCTCACTAAGGTGGGCCAATACGTGTGCATGTACCAACACCACAGGACATGCTTAAAACTGGTAATTATAATGTTACTATCCTACAGCTGTGATGGAATAAATGTGTTTTGGAAAAACATGATGACTTTTTTTTCAAGAAGGCTTCGGTGGCCGAGATTTTAACAGCTGTACAACATGATAGGCTCAGGGGTAGATGTTCCTTATACTTTTGCAGCCGCTGATAATCGTGACCTATTACAGATAACATTTTTTTAACTAAAAACCTGTGATGGCATTCAAGTTATCTTCAGCTGTGTTATGGTCAGATTTATTTCTGGTACATTTATCTGCTCTACTCCCAAATATATCCAAAACAAGGTTATATATAAACCCTCGACAATTGAGTTTCTTGCCGGCATAAAAATGTCAGGTGTCCTTTAGAAACTTTCTTATTCATATCATCAAAATTAACTTTTACCTACGTTTGAGCTCCTGGAAAAAGAATAGTTTCCATAACGTTTCCAATTCGGATTTGTAGGTTACCATAAATCAGAAGTCATTAAACCTATTTAGACTATTCAAGAGATTTGTAAATCAGAAAAGTCTAAGACCCTCAAGTGTAAAGAGCAAACGTTGCTAAAGATGATATTAAATAATTGGGAACATGGGCGCAGATAAGGCTTTTTATGTGAGGTGGCTTCCATTAGGTCAGCAAAACATTAAATTCCAACCCAATAACAAGAGCAAAAGGCAAGTACAGCAAAAGGCAGAGTTTCAATAATTAACAAAACATCAACTTCCAGCTTTTAATTATAATGAGAAAAAACAAATATCAGTCCCGACTTAAGACAGAAAGTTGCTCATAAAAGGATATTGGTGCATTTAAACCAACCTTCTCACCATTTGAAATATTTTTCATTAACTACAAATTTTAGTATAACTATTTTTATTTTTTTTGGGGGGGGGGGCGTCGGCCAAATAATGAATATATAATGCCCTCAACAACTCTTAATGTCTGTTGCCTGTTTATGTACTTTCTGCTGTGAATCACTCTTACTTACTTTGTTATTTAGCCATTGTATGACCGATGTTAGGTTGTCCATTAATGCTATGATTGTCTGCTCGAACTAACCTATGTAGGTTAAAAGATTATTAATGTGCTGTATTTGTTCTGTGGTGAGTACACTACATAGCTTTTATGTTACAAAGTCAAAATTGGATGCAACTGAACTATGCATATGACTACAACATGATTGCCACGCCAAGCTTTCCGTTGTCCATTTTTATCTGTACTTCTACTTTAGGCTGCAATCAATTGACGTTACTATACTGGATGCACTCTATGCAAACATGTTATATGCAGAAATATATGTCAACACAGGTCTTTTATTATGCATTTGATTGTATGGACAAAATATTGCACTTTATATATTCCATATGTGGATATTCTCCTGCTCTGTCCTGGGCAGTCTTCTCTCCCTCACTGTGCCAGAGGCAACAGGAGCCACCCATTGAGAAAACTCCTCAAGGTTGGCTATTGTTTCCCTCTCCACAGAGAGCTGTGCGTCAGAGGCGGGCGTACATATTGTAGTCTGTGATACATGCGTGATATACTTTTCTATGGAATTTTAAGTATGATACTTTGGCCGTTGAAATCTGCTTTTTTGGTCGATTTGTCATTCTGATATATACATATTTTGAATCATGTAGCTGCATTAACCTTTTGCTTATGAACAGTTTGGTACAAGTTTTGTGCATCCATATTTTCACTAAAGAATTCTATGAATTTATGCAAGTGCAATTTTCATTACACAGTTCAGAAAAACATTACACATATTCAGAAATTTCAACCCAACAATGAAAGGAAGGAAATTCAAAAGTTACCAAAACATCAACGTTCATCTAATACTAATGTGAAGAAATAACTCCTGACTTGAGACATGCAATTACCTATGCAAGGCAACTGTCCTCTTAACCTTTGAAATATCCTTTGTTAACAACAGACTTTAGGTTTTCCAAAATATGTAGGACTAACCACTTAAAAACCCAAATTTCTTCACCTGTGCCAAACAAAAAAGAGACACGGTAGGCATGTCAATTTTTGGCACTTCTGACTTGTAAGTCAGCTGAGTTTGCAGCAAAAGAAAAAAATCGGCCTTTATCATTTGTGCGATATTTATGAACCTGGAACATTATAAACACAATCTACATCCATTATATTTGTGAGTCTGAGAGCACAGCCCAGTGGACAATGCAATACTAGCTTAAGCTCAGCTTGTATCTGCTTATATTATCTTCCATTTCAGAGTCACAAACATAATGTACTTTGTAGTCTTGATTAGCTATACATATTTTTTATCTGCTGTTTAAATTTGCTGCCGTCATTGCCATTATAGAAAAGAAAGAAAAAAAACAAGAGGGTTATGCTTAATATGGTTTGTATGTTAGTATGCCAATTTTAAAGCAAGCATGGGTTTGTTTACAAAGGACATTCAAGCAAAGCCTGCAAATTGGTAAGTCATATGCTTAAACGTAAAAACCCACGTTACCATCTCGTGAAGATCCCTCCTGCATTAGGATCAGTGTCAGCTTTGATGATCACCCATAACCTATGCCTATAGAAAAATGCATTTTCAGAGTAAAAAGTCAAATTGACAAACCATAGAGCTGCATGCGTTTCTCCTTAACCTTATACACGATACTTCTACAGCCACATCTCAGAAGCCCGGGTAAGCTTGGTTAATGAGAGAAGTGACTTCATGCAAGACTGCCAAGTATCGTCTACATCTGTGAGCATGTGGTTGACAGGGCACCTTAAAAAATACTGTGCAACCTGCAATCAGGAGGTTCAAATCTTCATGGAGGTAGGAAGAGACTCTACCTGCATGAAGTTACCACCAGTGAGACAGCATACCTGTAGGAAAGCTGAAAATAAAGTGAAATTGTGGTATGAAAAGTAACAAAAATTCCTCCATACTGTGTTTTGTTACCTGGAGTATACTGGCATTTAAAAAATAGATACTTGCATAGATTGGTGGTACCATGCTGTGCAAACTAGAATTTGCATTGAAATCATACCTGCCCTTCATATTTCCCTGGAACTTCAAACCTAGGGACCAATCAGAGCAGATAACAAGCAGAGAGGCGTGCATTGAGATAACATAGTCCTGTATATGTCCCTCGAACTTATAAACAATTGACCAATCAGAGCAGCAATTCACTTCAAACCTATGGACCAATCAGAGCAAATATCTAGAAGGGAAGCGTGCAGGGCAGTGTATGGCGTGTGTATTGAAATAACATATGGCTGTTTATCTCCTTCAAACGTGAAAACATTGAGCAATCAGACAAACTCACTTCAAACTTATGGATCAATCACAGCAAATAAATTGCACGGAGGTGCATAGGGCAGCTTATCTTTTAGAAGTGTACCAAAAATTCCTGGGAGGTGCTAAGTGGTTTCGTAGATAATTTAAATTGTGTGACGACACAGATGAATCCACCACCACCCCCCACCCCCGAAAAAAATGAGGAAAAGGAAAATTGTGAAGACGAAATACAGCTAGGGCAAAGTAAAACTAACGTAGCGAAAGTAGAGCAAAATAAAATTATCACTCCAGCATAGTTGGTAGAGACACAATGCATTTTACAAATATAAATGGGATCAAGCAAAGAATGCACAATAGATGAGGCATATGGATCTTTTGATTATAACAATTTCAGAATGCCAATATGCAGAATGGTATCTGGCTTATGCATTAAAATGCATCAAATACCAATCACCATCAGTGGCTATAAACAAGGTCACAGAATGGGGAGGTGTGCTCTCCAGGTCCTAGGCAGATAAAGACGTGTTGTGAAAGAATGTAAAGAAACTTTCGGGAAAAAGATATAGAAGCCATAATATCTTCCAAAATTCATTGGTGTGATCTATGTCATTCAAAAGAAAACACTAATATAAATAGACTTTTATATGCTCTTAAGTATTTGCTCCTGGGTTTTTGAAAAAATGTGTTTGCATTTAGAGTGAAAGTTCTATAATAAACATGATAATCTGCACATTTTTTATTACAGATATTTTCCAACATTTACTCAAAAATCACAGAACGACTGCAGTGGCATGAAGGAAAATACATTAAAGATGTGATTTTTACTGGTTAACGTGATGATGGATAGATACAGAGTTTCCAAATCATTTGTACTGATTTTGTAGTATTGTTAAAATAGGAAACGTTTATTCCATACAAGCATAAATGAGCACAGCTCTAGACAAACAAGCAGAGACACATGTTTAATATGTGTGTATAATGTTTTCAAGCCACCTGATGACCATTACCTGAATGTTACAAAAGGTACAAAACATGAAGCTATAAGAAAAAAATATTTGTGCTTGTAATGATACCAATTTAAATGAACAAGTTATTAATATTAGAGAAGGGAGATTATCGATTCACAGCTAATACAAGAAGACAGAAGCTGGTTGCGATAGGATGTGCAATAAGCTTCCATGTGTAGTATTCATGGTCCATATTACTCAAAATAATGATCACACAAAATAAAGGGGTGTAATATTTTAGAATATAACATTACCGTTGGTAAACAACGGAAGTGGAATGGGTCTCTATTTTAAAGTTGGGGATTGGGTCTGCAGAATTTTACCAAAACAAGGGCGATTTTATCTTTTTTTATATTTATTTATTTATTTATTTATTTATTTATTTATTTATTTATTTATTTATTTATTTATTTATTTATTTATTTATTTATTTATTTATTACTCATTCATTCATTCATTCATTCATCTATCTATCTATCTATCTATTTATTTATTTATACATTATTTATTTATCTGTGAATTTTTATCGATGTCAACGGATCCCCAATAAACCTGTGTGACATATGTAGATCTAATATGAGTGCACAAAAAATATTTAATTAATTCAGGCTAAAATTAAAACATGACATGCCGGAAGGAAACATATTAGTTGTGTGTGATTATCATAATTAAGGCACAAAGACAACCATTTCATCTCGTTAAACGTATACTTCATCTTCATTCTAATGTCAGAATATCAAGGCAAATTTTGCAATCTGTGAAAATGTAGACATCATGTGGAAGAGAGTATCCGGTTTTTATGTATGCCTTCAGGTGTTTTGATGACTCCCTCCTAACAGGGTGGTTCCTCTAAAGTGTCCTCACCGGTGTTTTCATCCAGTTATTTACGTCGTAATGCCACTTCGAATCGCCACTCATTGCTTGCTAATTTATGAACACCATTTTTCCCCCATAGCATTTTGCTCATCATTACGTTGCAACTTTTGTCTTTTGGGTTTATTAGCATTTCATGAAGTCACCTTTCACACCTTCCCTGTACTTTCGGCTGTTCCGGCTGTTCAATAATAATAATAATAATAATAATAATAATAATAATAATAATAATAATAATAATAATAATAATAATAATAATAATAATAATAATAATAATAATAATAATAATAATAATAATAATAATAATAATAATAATAATAATAATAATAATAATAAATTGGAAGTCACTTTTCGTCAAGGCCTCAAAAAGTAAAATCAATATATTTATACCAAGTTGGAAATATAATGTTTGGGTCTGGCGTAAATGGTTGTGATGTTTCCATAGATTACAGGTGTGTTCTCCCCAAACCTACTGCAATATCTGATTATAGGCATAATTTTTGGAATATATACTTGAGAATGGGTCACATTTCGTGCCCTACAAATGCATACAGTTATAGCACTATAAAATACACTTACTCACATGTACTGAGATTTATTTCAACAGTTTTGTCAAATAGCAGATTCTACGGTCTATCACCTCTCAATGTTAAGGTGCCAGATCTGAAGCTGCCACCTTTGGATAACCTCTAATCACTTTTTCATATTTTTGGATAGTCTGATATTTAAACTACATGCTCCCAAAAAATCAGATGTGTGAACATAGAATTCATATGAGACAATTGATCTCAAAACTTTTGTTTACAGTGAAAAGTTTAAACAGTGCCGGGACATGGGTTTGTTTGCATGGGCATGGTAGCGAACCATGTCCTTGTTTGCACAGTCATTAATTCATGACCCTTGGAAACCAATTGAGCTATTGACAAGGGTCACTCACCGGAAACCATCAGCCGTGGACAAAAGAATGGGCCAATTCAGACTAATCACTAACATTGATCTGATTACTTTGAAATTCTCGATTGATGTAAAAACACCTTAGCGCAATCCACTTACTGGTTCCCAAATATGTAAAGCTGCATGTGAACCCACACACAAACAAGCCAGGTGTAGTGTTCCCAAGTTAAAAGAACTCGAAATTTAAGCCACAAAATATATTTTTGTTTAATGACAACATCACAGAGGGAAAGCTACAAGTTTCTTTCACACTATAATTAAAACACAGGACAGAAGAAAAGAGTATGTGTCATATTACAGCCATAAATGCATAAGAATTGGCAACTTTTTCTTTCAATGCGATTTTCTCGGAACTGTTTTTTGCTCAATTTCTGCAATTTGTATATCGCCTCACAAATGTATGAATTGCCCTATCACATTAAAATCAACGGACATTAAAAGAAAAATATATACAGGAATGGTTCCCAGGATTTTCTTTCAGACAACTCCTTCTGTGACTTCTGGAGCAACTTATAGAGGGAAAATGAACAACCTGTCAGGACTAAATTAAAACTTTTATAACTTTTTACTCATGCCACTTCAGGACTGACCATAGAATTAGATCCTGGACATGGATATGTACTTTGAATTTCTTCTGATTTCAACTGATAAAAAAAAACAATTTGGTGTGACTTCTGTGCGAAAAATGTAAAAATTCTGCCAAGTCAAAAAGAATACTATCAAATCTAAAAATAATCCAATCCTGCCAAAAAACTCTATGGATACAAATCTGTGGATAGGTAGTAATCAGAAAATTTATAGGTTTAGTGAACTTCATAGCAAACCAATAAAACATTAAATTGGGGCAATTCATTGAATAAAAGATCGAAAATCATAAGACAGCAATGATTCCTAAAAGGTTACTCATACACAATTATCTGTTGAGCACATCTTGTTTTGTCGCGTTAGTATTACATGGTCTTATCTGATTCTTCAGTCAAGTACAGATCCGACTATATAATATGCAGACGATGATGCAGTTTAGGCCATTTGACCTTTAATCTTCTACCACAACTTTAATATATAATAAACCTTAACCGTATCCAGGCTTAAGAAATAGAAACATTTCTCTGCAAAAAGATATTCACTTGATGTCGTCAGTAAATTTCCAAGGGTGTCAGACATGTACTGTAATTGCATGATATTGAATGGCAATGTATGGCTCCTGTGAATTTAATTGTATAAATAGTTTTTGACAATAGTCATGCCAACAAAATGCCAATAATAAGCGGAGAAAAGGAAGAGAAAAAAACATTCATCTTACAATATCGGCAGCCTGTCAGACACATGTCGGATTACAAAATGTTCGGCAACAGGATGGGGTAGTGGGAGCACAGACCTAGAAATTTGATAACAACTTAACAAATGATGGTAAACACAGTTAGCATTGTGTCATTTTACTTACCCACGCAATGTCAGACCAAAATATCTAAGCAGCTAAAAATATTGGACCTCCATTGTGTCAAGACAGAACCAACTTTATTTATTTACTATGTAAATACTTTGATCAGCAGGTCCTTTCTTTGAACGCTATGGGAAATGCAAGACATATAACTTTGTGCAATAGGTGTTTGTTTGCTTCATACATGTGCAAAAACATTGGTTGGATATATATCCGTCGGATCGTTGCAGCTGTGTACACTTAGCCAAAGTTTGGCCAATGTACATCTACCAAAACCTGTTGGATAACAGCTTTGAAACAACACACAAATTCTGAGGGCAAACACTATATGTTCTTGCAAAATTGTTGTAGTTGGAATAGTGCACAATAACTACCAACATTAAAAAGCTGACCATCTGAGTTATCATAAAATATAAATAATTACTAATAACTGTTGTAGCATTGATTGAGATAAATTACTTAAATGACATAACTTAACATATGTATATATATATATATATGGAAGGGGGTTAGTAAAGCTAGTGTAGATACTGAAAAGTAAGGTCCATAACAAGCAAACCATTCCTGTAAGTGCACAGTTAGCTAAAAATTGATAACACCTATGGAAAAATATATAAAGATCCATATTGTACCTTTTTCCTGCCGATCTATTGTATCGGGGGGGGGGGGGGATGCAAGGATAGCTAAGGACGCATCCGTGAATTTTTAGCTTAGCTGACTTGTCAGTCAGCTGAGCTTTTGTGAGGGTCCGTGGTCGGTCGTCTGTCGTCAGTCTGTCCACAATTCACATTTTCGACACTTCTCCGAAACCATCAGCCAGACCCATTTCAAACTTGGTGGCCATATGCCTCTCTACCAAGTGTGTGTAAATGGTTACGGTCCAGTGATTTTTGGATTTATATGAATTTTTTTGTTCCATTTGGGTGCAAATCTTAAAAACTCTTTTCCTCCAAAAGTGCCCAATTGCTTTGATATCACGAAGAAACACTTTCTGAGACTTCTAGTTCTTAATTTATTCACCAAGTGGCGCTGCAATTTTTCCCTAATTTTTTATTGATTTTTGGGTGTTATAGCTATTTTCGACTTCTTCTCCAGAACCTTCACTTAGATTAAGCTGAAACATGGTGGATATGTTCTTTGTAGAAGGGTCAAACAAAGTTATTCACTATGCGGAAATGCTGTGGATTGCTGATATTTGACAATTTTTTTTTCAATTCGGGTACTTATCAGTCAATGCAGCTTTCCTAATGATTACTCTAGAAGTCACTGGACATTCTAATGCTAATTCACATTTTCAACTTCTCCTCCAAAATGGTAATCCAGATTAACTCCTGTACCTTGGGTTGGTTTCTACCAGGTTTGTTCAAATGGTCATGCTCCAGTGATTTTTGGATTTTGAATGAATTTTTTCTTTTTTGGGGGGGGGACTAATGTTGAAAAATCTTCTTCTCCGAAACCGCTTACCCACTTGCTTTGATATCTAGGGACTCATAGTTCCTAATTTGTTCACCAAGAGGCGCTGCAAAATTTTCAAATTTTAATCATTTTTTTTCTTTTTTTTTTTTTTTTTTTTTTTTTGGTTTTTGTTTTTGTGTTTTTTTGTTTTTTTGGGGGGGGGTTTGTTTTTTTTTTTTTTTTTTTTTTTTTTGGTTTTTTTGCTATTCTCGACTTCTTCGCCAGAACCGTCACTCAGATTAAGCTTAAACATGGTGGATATGTTCCTTGTCAAAAGGTGGAACAATGTCGTTTACTATGTGGGAATGCTGCGGATTCTTGATGTGAAACGATTTTTTTCAATTCGGCTCCTTTTCCGTAAATGCACCTTTTCTATTCATTACCATGTAAGTCAATGGGCATTCGAATGCTAATTTACTTTTTCAACTTCTTCTCCAAAACCGTCCTCCAGATTTACTTCAAACTTGATGGGGATATACCTTGGGTGGGTGTCTACCAAGTTGGTTCCAATGGTCATGTTCCGATGAATTTTGGATTTTTTTATGATTTTTTTTTCCAAAAATCTTCACGAAAGCTTTAATACAAAAGTTTAACATGGGATATTTTGGTAATGGATATAACTTAAATAATTTCGGTCAGATTTACTTCAAACTTGGTGGGGATGTACATTGGGTGGATCTCTACCAAGTTTGTTCAAATGGTCACGCTCCAGTGTTTTTTGGATTTTTAAAAAAATTTTTTTTCTTTTTGGGGCAAATCTTAAAAAATTTTCTTCTCCGAAACCGCCCATCCATGGCGCTGCAATTTTGCCTTTTTTTTTATTTATTTATTTTTTTTTTAGTTTTTTGTGTGTTTTTGCTATTTTCGACTTCTTCCCCGGAACCGTCAGACAGATTAAGCTGAAACTTGGTGGATAAGTTTCCTGTAGAGGGTCAAGCAGAGTTGTTCACAAGGTGGCACTACTTTGGATTTCTGATTTTCAACGATTTTTTCTATTCAGGTGTTTGTCGGTCAATGCAGCTTTCCTACTGATTACTATGCAAGTCAATGGACATTCTAATGCTAATTCATATTTTTGACGTCGTCTCGAAAACTGTCATCCAGCTTGACTTCAAACTTGGTGGGGATAATCCTTGAGTGGGCCTCTACCGAATGTGCTCAAATGGTCACGCTCCATTGATTTTTATATTTTTTGGAATTTTTTTGTTCTTTTCTGGGGCAAATCTCAAAAAAAATCTTATTCTACGAAACTGCTCACCAATTACTTGGATATCCCACAGAGATACTTCCAGGGACTTCTAATTTTTAATTTGTTCACCAGGTGGCACTGCAATTTTTTCTATTTTTTTATGATTTTTTGTGTGTTTTAGCTATTTTTAACTTGTTCTCCAGAACCGTCACTCCGATTAAGCTGAAAGGTGGTGGATATGTTTTGTTTTTTTTTTTGTAGAAGGGTCAAACAGAGTTGTTCACTATGTGGCACTGCTGTGGATTCCTGATTTTTAACGATTTTTTCAATTTAGGTGTTTGTCGGTCAATGCAGCTTTCCTTTTGATTACTATGCAAGTCAATGGACATTCTAATGCTAATTCACATTTTTTGACTTCTCCAAAACCGTCATCTAGATTGGTTTCAAACTTGGTGGGGATGTGCCTTGGGTGGGTTTCTACCAAGTTTGTTCAAATGGCTATGCTCCAACGATTTTTATATTTTTTATGATTTTGCTGACCTGTCTGCCTGTTGTGCGGTCTCCCAGACACTATTCTAGCACGGCTGATAGGTACACCTGACAATTCTGCTTGTGTTCAACATGTTGAATGCATTACGCATTGCTGGTGTATGGATTCAGTGATGCTTGTAAACATTAAGATATTACGCATTGCCACATGCCAGTGAATTGGCGATCAAAAATAGTTCCATGTGGCACCTTTGTAAATTTTCATCAAAATGTTTGCATGCACAATGCAAATACGATAATAAGTTGGATGTCAAGTAAGATCAAACAATAGAAATGCTCATTAAGATAGATAAGGACCTTAGTGCAGGTCCATAGACGTTTTGCTGAACCTGCTCGATGAATCAAAGAACACGTTCGTCTGCGCCTTGCATGTCCTTTGATTCATATCGCATGTCCAGCAAAACGCATATGGACCTGCACCGCATCCCTTACCTAACATATAATTGAAGTTCAGGGTACCCTAACCCACTTGTGTTGCCTATATATACACAGAAGCGACTTTGAAAAGCAAAGACGCACGAGCCTGAAAAACAAAAGGACAAAAGGATAACCCCGACAGACTGTTTTTGGTCATGGCGGGCCAAGAGAAAAACAGGGGAGGAAACGTATAGTACGCTCAGGTTTACCAACACAATACCCCAGTGATATTTCCAATATAATTGTACAGAAGCAGGACAGACATATCTGTAGGCTGAAATGTAGCAAATAACCCACAAATTTCAACGTTTCATGACTTCTTGTTTATAATCAAATTTATTTGACTGTTATTTTATACATTTATTTTTCTTTAAGTCGAGAATCGTTTTTTCTTTAAGACTGATATGTCAATCAGAAGCTTATATGAGGGATAAAGAAACAGTACGTACATTTTAAGATTAATATAAACCAGAATTTCATTTTTTTTTTCTTAACACAGACAATATAATTCCCCGTGGTGGTCACAGTTCACGGTAATCAAGATTGTAAAGCTATGGCAACTATTTTCTGGGACAACGCGTTTAGTGAACCAGTGAGTACACTGTATCTCGAAGTGTTTCATTCATTCTTATTTCTAAATTAAGTAAGTCACTGATGATCAACAAGCGAAAACGGAAAATAAGTGTAGATCGCAATGTCTGTTGAACTGATAATACTCATAGGCGTGAACATATGAGATCTAAGAGTCAATATTGTCTCTTGTGATACTCAATAAAACCATCTGGGCATAGCAAAGTGTCATATGATTTTCATTTCTTTTCGAACAAAATGTGGATGGGAGTAAATCTCAGCCACCATTTACATTCTACACAGCAACTACAACAACATCAACAACAACAACAACAACAACAACAACAACAGCAACAACAGAAAAAAGCTGAAAAAAAATGATAGTTCTCAATATTTCAACTGAAAACAAAAATTCAATCCTTACCAGTAAAATTTTTTGTCAGGTGTATGTTTTTACTGTTACAATTGTAACTAGAAAAGAAGATCAAAGCAAATCTATCCGTGTGCCTTCAAAAGTTGGAAATATTAGATGCTACAACTACTTCAGATTCCAATAAGCTCATGGCTGGATGAAAATTTCAAAGTCAAAATGACCTTGACCTTTGACCTTTACAGGTCACATGTAAATTGCAAAAATGTACAGTGTTATAATACCCACAATTTAAGCCCAATATGAACCAAATAAGATGGAAATTGGCCAAGTTATGGCAAGATGAAACTTTGAAAGGGCCAAATGACCTTGACCTTTGCCCTTTTAGAGACTACATGTCCTTACAAAAATGTGAGTACATGTTGCAATACCTATAATTTGAGTCCAATATGATTAGAGCTAGATGAAAATTGGTCTAATTATGATTGGATGAAACATTTAAAGGTCCAAATGACCTTGAACTTTGACCTTAAGAGGTCACATGTTAGTTTTAATGATGTGCAGTGGCACAATAGCTACAATTTGAGCCGAAAATAATCAAAATTGGATTAAAATTGACCAATTTATGGCTACAAGAAAGCCACCATCAAAAGTGGCCTTTGACTTGAAATGGTCTTTGACCTTGAGATGACCTCTACCTGAAGTGTACCTTGAACTTTAAAATGACGTTTTGACCTGACATGACCTTTGAACTTGACATAACATGTGAGATGAAGTTTGCCTTGCTATGATTGAACTCCTATACACTCGGAACCACATCTACTATGGTATATAAGATATTGAATATTTAAAACTTTAAGTAGCCCTCGTTTGAATAATTTTGAAAAACATGACCTCCGATTATAGAAAGAAGAGACTTCATCTATAGAAGTACAATTGTGCCAAGTTTGTGGAGTTTCTACTTATAATACGTTTCAAATGAAATGTCGGACAAATTTGCTTGCAAAGAAAGAAAGAAAGAAAGAAATAGAGAAAGAAAGAAATAAAGAAGAAGAAAGAAATAAAGAATTCCTAGAAAAACAGTATGTCTGTGTTGGCACACAGTCATAAAAAAACAAGGGGAGACGAGTCCGTCGTCCGTAAAAGCTGCATGTGTCTTTGATTTCAATTTTCCTGTTTTAGTTGTATTAATATTACAGGATAAACCGTCAAAACCCTTTCAGGTGGAAATTTTCTTGTATTCCCTGAAAGGACTGGTGGTAACTGATTTATATATATATATATATATATATATATATACAAGGGAACCTCTACATAAAAGCAGCGCACTCAATAGTTAAGGTAACTTCCAGAAAATGATTAAGTTAGCCCTTGTGTTTTGAGCCTCTTATCTGACACATAGTCAGACGGGTTTCTGTCAAAATGGTATCCTCATGTTTTTTTCCAGGGACGAACGCCTTTTGAAGTGCCAACGGAGGTACCGTGGTCACTGTTAGCAGAATCCCTCAGCTGCAAATTTAACGCCAGCACAGGCGTGGTACTGTCATCTGAGAATCTCAACTACCTCGCATCCAAGCTCTTTGGTATAGTTTCTCAAGTATCCATTTACCTATTACCATATTATCAAAGTTAACACTGATTGACACGAAAGGTATTTTTTGAAGAACGAAAACTCTTGTGGACAAGAAGAGCATGGGGAATTTATTTTGGTTGAATGTAACAATTTACACTGCTAATAATTCCCTCTTTCGACAAAGTAAGTGAACTTTTTCCTATATTCTCTAAAAAGAAGTTTATGTATATTTTAAATATAGGAAGACGCTTATACAATTAGATGCAATTTACCTCACTGGGGGAAATTTTGGATGGAATTATTAAAACCTGAGGTCAATCTTGATACATGTGACCTGCAAACAGGAAAAGGGGCACATGAAGTCACCTTCAGTATTATACTTCTTCTTCTTCTTCTTCTTCTTCTTCTTCTTCTTCTTCTTCTTCTTCTTCTTCTTCTCCTCCTTCTTCTCCTTCTTATTCTTCTTCTTCTTCTTCTTCTTCTTCTTCTTCTCCTTCTTCTTTTTTGGAGGGGGGGTCGGATGCCTCTCTCTCCCTCTCCCTGTTCCTATCTTAGCTACACGCATGTTATATGTTTGTCCAAGTTTTTGTGTTAATTGCTAAATACATATTGTGCATGTATATATGCGCATGGCAAAATGATCTTGTACTTTTATCTCGCCAAAATAAAGCCTGAAATTGTACCTTAAACCAAAAATGAATGAATACGATTTTGGTTTTACTTTAAACGAAAAAGGAAAAGAGTTTTTATCTTGACCGTGCTCAAAGTGTTTTCAGCAGATCCTCACAATTTCTTTTCTTTTTCTTTTTTTTAATTTGAAACGTCACACAAAGAAATGAAAGATGGAACACAAAAAAAAGATTTACGTCACATATCCTTGCTACCTTTCCATACTCACAGTGTTTGTAAGAACTGATCCAAATGTTTTTTGAGCAAAACTATCAACAACCAAAAAAAAAAAAAAAAAATCATGTAACAATTTGTGACCCTAAGCATAGATGAAAAAGGTAATTTGGAAGAGTATGCAATACACTGTTATATTCAATCTGCTGACTCCCCCACGTTATTCCTTGATACATGAAATAATCATGCAAAGAGCCTGCCCTTTGATGTGGCACGCAGTGGAAGAAACTGACTTATTTCTCTTACAAGCAACTCGGCCTTTAGGCGTGGGCAACCAGATTCTGAACTTTTTCTTCATCTTGATTCCGTCGTAAGCAACAGTGATGTCACTGACAACGTTCTTGCTTTGTATAATCGAGAATACCATATATTTCTAACAAATTTACGCGGACGTAATTTTGCGCAAACTTGATTTTTCAGAAAAGTTGACATTTTTCTTGGATCGATGGTAGGCGCAAAAAATAAAATGCAGAATAAATGGCAACCCTCCTGGACTTCATTGGCCAGTGCAGCCCAGGCTTTACGAACCCTGTCTGAATTATAATGAATTCGAACGTGTTGGCACCAAATGGAATTTTCCATCACTTTCTCGCCTGATAATGTAATTCGATCACCTTGAATATTTTCTTTGGAGAAATTGCCTTGCATTTAATTCAGTGCAATGAGTGGTAGGGCGAAAAGCGCAAAATCAAGGTACGGGTTGCCTGTGCAGACATACCAAATCGGTCTTTGATTTATGACACTGATTTCTAGTGCCTTCGGGCGGGGTTACTTCTTATTGCCGTGGTGTTTAGAAAAAAAAAAAAAAGAAGAAGAAGAAGAAAAGGAAAAAGAAAAGAAAAAATACCGCGGTGAGAAGCATCTGTCTTGGCAGGCAAATAGGATGTATTCACATTTAAATGCGGTACTCTAACACCTATTGAGCAAAGGAGGAACCACCTGCTTCAGGGCAGATCCATGTATTTAGCATGGTCAAAAGTATTTTCTCAATAAAATGAACAAGATGAACCCAGAATGATCTTGAGAAAATGTAAAGACATATTTTTGAAACATAAAAGATGCCCAAATTGATTAGAAATTGGCTTTCTTTTGGTTGAAAAGGTGATATTTGTGGATGTTTATACAGTATATAATACAAATCTGCCATGATCATGGTGGAAGCATCAGTCTGTTGTCCTGGCAACACAGGAAGTGAGCAGGACCGCAGTTAAATATGAATGTCTCCTATTGCAGTGATGTGAAGCGGGGAAGCAAAAGAACTACCACAGAAAGGACAGACAGGGTGTTTTCACATTGCGTCCTGAACTGAAAATTAAAAGTTTGGTGACAACTTATTTGTTAAATAACATTTTTCAGCTTCAAGCACTGATACAGAGTTTAAATAATTTTGGGAATGGTGTGATTTTCTACTCAGCCTTAATCATGCGAAGATGGGCCAACTTCCATGCCTAAAAACGACGGCTCGGACTTACTAGTCTCATTTAAGGAAAATGAGGAGCATTTAAGTGAAGTGGTATTTAGCTTCAGTCAAATTACTTGAACAAAAAGGGCAAAATTACTATATTTAAGTGAAAGTCTACTATAAATCCGATTTCACTTAACTTATGGGTTCACAGTGTAAATCCACCACGGAAACTTTTGCAACCCATGCAGGCCTATAGGCCGACACTTCATGCATAACGTGAGTACGTTCTCTTTGCAATAAATATGGTAATAGGCATATTAGTAAACCATTCTGGAAGTGGTGGCGATTTTGGTTATGTTTAGCGTATCGCCTTTAGATTGCGCTTAAGGCAACGTCCCACTTGTACCCACCAGTTGCTGGCTGAGACATGTTGCGAATACGCAAAACCTGGCTCATTCATTAACTGTTTGATAAATACTTCCGTGTGGGTATGTTGTCATGTGGACTGTGTTCTCCGACGCATAGTCATAACAGAGGTGGGGCGTTTTTGTACTGTTCCATATTCATATTTGTCACCAAATCGATGTAGTTCTACATTCTTCTTTCGCTGTCAACTCAGCTGATTGGCGAGTCAGGGACACCAAAAAGTGGCAAGCTCACTAGGCCTTTTTTATCTTTGGCACAAGTGATAAATTTCGGGGTTTAAGTTGTTAGGGCTCCATGTTTTGGAAAAGAACTAATGTTCATAGTTAAGGAAAATATTTCAAACGTTGAGAGGACCGATTTAAAACCACCCGTTGCCTTTCATTGGTGAATGTCTGTCTCAAGTCAGCAATGAAATTTGTTTTTTTCACCTTGGTATTGAAAGCTGTGTGTTTTGTGTTTTGTTAATTATTCAATCTATGCCTTTTGTATTATTTGACTTCGCTCTCATTGTTGGGTAGGAATGTTTGAATGTGCGTAAAGTTTTTGGGAACTGCTGGTTGAAAACATGTGACACAGGAAGTAGGTGCCGCTCTCACACAAAACCGTGCATCTGACGTGGCCTATTAAATATGGACCTCATCGTGATGTCTACCTTTGCTAGAAAATGCAATTTAGAGGAACCGCCTTTGCAGAAAGCGCTTCATGAATATACCACTCCAAGGAGTGGCACAGCACGAGGTGCTTATACGAGACATGCGTATTAATTTTCTGCGGCTAAAATCGACCCAAACGTGAGATAAAACTATTTTGAGGTCGTACATTCGTTTGTGGAAATATCGAAGTGATTAATATGCATAACTAATGCATATTATTGCATCATATTTAGCATTATTACAGAGTTGGTTTTCAAGATTTTTAAACAAAAATGGTAAATAAACCATTCAATGAAAAAACTGTGATGGGAAAGTGAAAGTAAAAGTAAAACACAGTTGCTACTGCATCAAATTGATAACTAAAGGCTTATTTTAAAGAAAATAAATTTTGGTAAGAAACATTATTTTTTGCAAAAATGCAAATAAATGAAGGGAAAAGCTTTACATGACTGAGAGTCAGTGTACATAATTTCCCTATGGCAACAAACACGCCAATTTTGCTTTCATAATGTGTGCATTTTGTACTGATTATCTTTATGACTATTTACCTTTCGGGAGATTGCGCCAATACATTTTCTCGGTGAAATGCGACAAAAATGTGCCGTGGAAAAATGACAAATGACATATCCTCATTGATGACAAATAAGTGAACATAACGTTGACATGAGAGGGAGACGACATTTATTTTATAGGGCACTTTCTGACAATAATAAATGGAAGAAAGTGCACACCGGTACATGGGCTTTGGGGCACTGAGGGTAAAGACTAAGGGCCATTGCCTACACACTATACGTCTGTATCTTTTAAGTCAAGGCAAAAAACCAGAAAAAGTTACTCTTATGAGATTATACAAGAAATTGCTGAAATACGCTGAAAAGCAAAGGTAAACTGTCAGAGGGCAGTTTTTAAAAACAAACCAGAAAGGTTCAAGTCAGTTGCTTTTTCACAACATGAGTTTTTTTGTTTTTTGTTTTTTTTTAAACATGATGATTGCACTATTGGTTTCAGTATCCTTTCTACGGTTAATTGACAGGGAATACTTCCGATAGAATAACAAACTCCTAACGTATATTAAAACAGGGCCTGCAGAAGATTATTCTCACGGAGCTGTAACTTGGGCACAGTTAAACAGGGTAGGTACCACGAATAACAGTGTACGTTAGCACGTGTCATGTGCCCTCTTAAAAAATTGTACCTCGCACACCCACTCTATTTGGTCTCTGTTTCTCGTGAGTTTATTGGGCCCTGACATGTCATATATCTTACAAATTAAGCCCCTTTTACTTCACGCTTCCTGTGTAGCTCTTGGTAACTCGCATATTTTCCTTATTTGATCCTTAGGACTCCATATTTCGACCTGGGTACCTCGTTCACCCCCATCTTTTGGTCCCAGGTACCTGGCACATCCTCAATATTTGGCGTCTGCAACCTGACATATCTTCCATGTCTTGCCTACGATACCTCACGTATCTTCTTCATTATGCCCCTGCTACTTTAGAGCTGGCTTTGTCATAGAATTTGTTTAATTTACCAGTGGGATGCAAAAATAAAAGTCTGTCTTATGTGTTGGATCTGAGGGTGGTTCGTCCTGTGGTCAGTATATGTCATTTATCCAGATGACACCTGGCCAAAATTTCTTTTTCACCAGAACAGTAGTCACTGGCTGTAGTATATCTGAAAGGGGTAGGGGTAGGGGTGGGGGCATCTATTTGGGGATTGCTCAGTTAACCATGCATGGGCAGTGTGCCTTTAGTTTTTCCACTGTAGTGAATAAAACTCTCAAAGAAGTAAACACGTTTTACTAAGAATAAAGTATAAAAAATAGAAAATTTGAATAGAAAAAAATGAATAAAACATTAATAAAAAATTTAAAAGCCGACTTGTAGCAGGTTTATTGCTACCTCGCACACCCTCTCTATTTGGCATTTGATACATCACGCATCCTCTATATGTGGCCTTGGTACCTCGCGCAGCCTCTACGTTTGCAAACGGTACTATTTTATGCCTCTCTATTTGGCGTCGCGTACCTGATACACTCCATTGCCCCCTGATACCTCTGTGGTAGTAATTGCTGTTTGTACTTGCGTGTATTTGAAGTCATTAAGAGCTACTGTAGCAAAACTCTTCCCAATTCAAAATGTAAAAAATAACTTCACTGCCAACAAATGTCTGTATCATTCATGTGTATGAAGTGTTCAAATTTCTGTGCGGTAATAACGATTTCTGGGTCATGACTTGAACACTTTTATCTCTCCTCAGGTGGATCCAACTCTAAAGGGAAGTGAATGTATTGCCTTTGCTTCTGAGTGTCCATGTGTGTGTGTGTGTGTGTGTGTGTGTGTGTGTGTGTGTGACACAGTACTGGTGCTTAATATGGAGAGTTGGACTATAGCACTTGATAAGTAACTTCACTTTCTGCAGGATCCATTGCCCAGGTGTAACTTCTCATTTTGGGACTGGTTTTATGCCGCACTCAAGTTGACAAAAGACTGTATGTTAGAACTTTGGCAGGAAGGGTAAGTCGAGCTTGTTTTCAACTAAACCAAGGGATTGTCATTTTCCTGCTTGACATACCATGTGGTCGTTGGTGTTACATATGCTACAACTGCTAGATGCCTTTTTCAGAAGTTTCTAATGGAAACTCCCTTATCTTAAAAATGGTTGCGCACCGGCCCAATTGGAGAGTTCGAAGGCACAAAAATACACATTCATGCTTCAGAATAAACATTTTTTTCTTGATTTTTTATACAGTTTTGTTCAAAACTCAGATCTGATGAATACATAACTGAATTTTTCCTTCCAGTAAATCTTTTAAATGAAAGGTGTTTAGAGACATTTAATGGATGATTGTTCACTCAATAACCTGCAGAGGAACATCTTCAAACTATAAAGATCTAGACAGTTTTGCCGTTTTCATTTGTATGAGAGGGCAATGCTTAAGATATGCCAAAACGATTTGCCTCATTACATCTTGTTTATTTTCGTTTTGAACTGGAACCAACTGTCAGAAATAAAATGCCACTTCGTCCAGCAGCACGGCCCACCTATAGAGTGGGGAACCAGGGTCAACAGAAGACGATTTGGCATTATACATATAATCGACCGCTGTGAAAACTGCATGGTGCCAAGATCAAAAGATAGCGTTATTTTTGCAGGCTGCCATTTCGTAGAGGGCCGACCTGTTTTAGTAATTTTTTTTCCACAGATTATATAGTTCATACACAAAAAGTAGAATTCAACTGATGGAATACTCGAAGGAATTAAGTCTCCATGAGACAAAGAAACTTAGTTTCACATACATTGGGCTAAAATCGTGAACCATGTGTCGTGAAAAGCGAGGGCTAAAAGCCGGCCTGGGGTCAAATGCAACCCCCAAAAATATAGACCTTAATTCGCCCATATTATTTCTCATTTTTAATGCAAATATGTGAATGCAGTGTCTGTTGAAGACCATGTTCTAAAGATGGGCTGAGACTTAGTTTTTGTACACTGGTGTTACCCTAGCAACTTTGAGATCACCTTTGAAGTATTATATCCTAAGTGATGTATTTTCAACCTGTGCAATGGGTTTTCTAATACACTCGGACCCATCCCTCAGGAATTTTGCTCCAATGTTGTCATGGCCGTTGACTTAGATGTGTTCATTCTTCACAATAGTTTCAAGTTTTCTCCCTCGAGTAGTCCCTGGATACTAAAGAAATTTAACTCAATACCTTTATATTTCTATAAAATTTGCCCTACTTTGTTTCCATCAAAATCTCCACTTGGAAGTTTTTCTCCAAGCTCAAAGACAATATTGGAAAAATGTATTCAATATATGTACAACTGCTTTACTGTGAAAACAAATGTCAAAATCATCTCTCATTTTGAAAACTAAGATTCTGTTTGTTCTTTGATATTTAGCCAAGAAGACCAGAGATTTTATTGTTTTCTCAAGTTTTTTTTTATTTTCTTCTATCTTATCAATTATGAATTTTTTCTTTGCTTTCCCAAGCAATATTTCAGTCTTACTTCTTAACCGTTTTTACTAATCAAACAAAACTGTTTTTCCCTCTTTTCTTTATTTCATAAGCGCATAGTCCCTCTCACTTGTCTGCTCTAGTATCTCACTACTAAGCCACATTTTACTCCGTTGCTTCAACTTGATTTTCTTAACACGGGCAATGACATCAACTACAGATGTAAATATGACTTTGAATTTGTTCCATTCTCTATTAGCATCATCACACTCAAGAGTTTTTAACCAATTTTGTTGATCTAGCAAGTCACAGAGTTCCTGTTTTTTTTGTAATCCTTCATTGATCTTATTTGTCTCACTTTGCGTTTATGAAATACGCCTTTATGCAGTTTCCTTGTGCAAAAGGTCAGTAAATGATCACTTACTCCAAATGAGGTAACTGCGCAGTCTGACACTTTGTCATTATCTGAAACCATAACAAGGTCAGTAGTGAGAACACATGTTGGAGTGATCATAATAAAGCCTTTGATAATTTGTGTCAAGTCAAGAATGTTCAGGAATGTTTTTAAAGTGTCCTGCTATAACCTATCATTTTTGCTTGTATGTATATTTGTCTCAAAATCTTCCAATAGATAAGATTCTCGTTTATAAAAAAACTTGGTTAATCTAAGGACACATTCTCAAGCTTTTGATAGAAGTCTTTCTATTTAATAGGCTTGTAGCATCCTCCAGCTTAAATTGGTTATGTTTCCAGCAGTAATATATCCACGAAAACAGTTTCCAGTCCGTCTTTGTAGATTATCCCTCCTGTTATAGGCCAAAGTATCCTTTATATACAATCATACACCACCACCTGTCCATTTCGGTCAGTTCTTTTAACTATGTATCCTTAGATGGCTATTGCATTATCTGGAACTGAGTCATCAGGCCATGTCCTTGTTATGGCTAATACAGAGGTACCTGTTTCCTCTGTCAACATTCGAAACTGGTCCAGTTTAGGTATAAAACATCTGACATTCAGTTAGATGAAATTAAAGCCTTTGTTTTATGTTTGCATACACGAATGCATATTTTATTGCATAGATTTAATGCCTTCATTGAGTGTGTGTTTTCTATTTTAGCTTCATGTACACACATATAGTGTATACTCTCATATAATTAAACAAGTTTTGTGGTGCAAGGAATTTACCAATTTCTATTCAGAGAAAATAGTATAGGTGCAGTTTGATAAGGGACTATCTCAATTAGTTTAAAAGCTCGGTTGGTGTAGGTTTTGTCAGGGACCACCTTATCATTACAATCAGCTCCTATGAAGAAAACATGTTTTTCCAGCAAAACGTGAACTTTCATGAAATTATTCTGTGTACGTTGCAATGATATCAATAAGTGACTTCTGACCTTAACCTCAGGGCCCATGTCACCGGCAATCAATATTCGGCAAGTGGCCACCTAAATGCACATTGTAACCAAGTCTGGAGAATATTGGATCATTATTTTAAAAGTGCTCTGATATAAATCAGGTCTGGACATGCTAGACATTCAAGCACATGGGCAAACAAATGGCCCGATGGGGGGAAAATGCATGAATGTATACAGTGATTACAATAAGATACGTTCATTTTGTGTGTAGAGCCCCAAATACACGATTTTATAAATAGTAGGTGACCCCAAAATATGCGCTAAGGATTGCATTTTTGATAAAATGAAACTCAAAACAGAGAATCTATACATAGGACAAAGTAATGTTTTCACACTCATTTTACGCATATAATTTGGTTACCAATATCCAAATTTGGTCCTATTTATCATCACAGATTTTTTGGTTTATCAAACATGCTTTGAAATACTATTCCTGGATGTATCGAGCAAAAAAGCCTAGAGTCAGATGCCAAAATTATAATCATGGCGCATAGCTTCAAAAATGCCTCACATTTTCCTAGCTAGACAGTCCGCCCTCTTGCAAAATTGTGGCCTTGGCAAATTGCCCCCCCCCCCCACTGTTAGGCTTGGCACCATGCGGATATGTTATCTCTACACATTGACAATGCATGACAACCTATATTCTTCTTCAGACCCCATCTGACTCAAAACTAAGGCCCTTTTAGGCTTCTTGCTGCTGGACTGACTTCCTCTGGAAAAACCTTAACTTTTATTCAGATATGGATTCTGTCAGCTATATCTTCCTAATCTGCAACATGAACAATCTTTCACTGACCTGAACGAACACGTGTTTTCTACATAAAAGCGTTAATTTTGTTTCATGATCTTAACTATCTAAATTGCATCCGAATGGGAACAATAAACAATTACTTGTATCAACCCCATGTATCGAACTTGTGATTAAGGAAAGCGGACAACATGTATCTATTCTCAAATTGCAGCGCCATCTATGGGTTCATTAGCAGACAAGAAGCATCAAAACGTTTGATGCAGAGACAGACGGGCACTTTTCTGTGTAGATTCAGCGATTCAGAACTCGGAGGAATAACTGTTGCATGGATAGGAGAAGATCCAAAAAATCCAGGTCGGTAAGGGGAAAGCAAAGATGCTATACCGCATGTGGCTAACCTGTGTACAAACATTCAAATGTGTTTAGAAACCTCAGCTTTAAAAGATGGTTTCTTCTGCACAAACCTACCTTTTCCGCGTTTGCCGAAATGTGTTTTAACCAGTAGCAAACGCTTTGCCTTGCTCTTGTTCAATCGCCTCAGGACTGAGTCAACTTTTCTCGCCGCAGTCTGGGTGCAATGCGCCCAGTGTGCGTGATGAGAATCCCTTTCTTCATGGAAAACGACACTTACGACACTGGACCAGTTCCGGTATTTTTCTGTTAAAATTTTGCATGCGGATATAACCACATTACGTGGGTTGAAAGGTATCGTTGGCCAAACAGGCCATGGGCTGCTATATATTTAGTCAGTCAATAAAAAATCTCCTATTTAAATTGTGCGCAAAATACAACTTTTGTATTGGTTGATTTAATTAGTGCATTCAATAATAATGTATTAATAAATACGTTTATTACGCACAAGAAATGTATATATTGCGGTTAATAAATACAGCTGTCGTATTGATTGAGTTATTGCGAGTATTCAATCCTTTCATGTGAGAAATAAATAGCTCTATAGGACCCATTTGGACAAACATATAAAGGAGGTACATACTTTTAGTTTATAAAGTGTCCTGAGTATTTTCTCCATCTGTCACTTTCCTCAAATTCCTTCTACAGTAGCAAGACAACAAGGGGCCCTACGGTATTTTTGGTACCTATATTTCATTTCATATAGACTTATTTTCTTTTTATGCTAGGCCAAAAAATGGTATGGAATCTTGCTCCATTAAAACACAAAGATTTTAACATTCGTGGTCTGCCTGACAGGATTAAGGACCTGTCAAACCTGGTATGGCTGTTGCCAGACATCCCAAAGGAACAAGTGTTCGGCAAGTACTGGAGCCAACCAACAGGTAAAAGTTTTGTGCAGTATCGAGTGCCCCTGCCTCCAAAGCAGACCCAAGCTGCGTATTTTGTCTGCTCCGCTGGGGTCTGCCCTTTTTTGACAAGGTCACTATTCTGCATTGGAAAAGTGACTCAGTTTCTAATTGGCTGAGTATGGTTACTATGGTAACAGGCTTCAGTACACTAGGGACCAGAGGCTGTTACTGGTTCAGGCGATAATGATAAACTTCCTGATTGCTGTCTCAGTCTAGGGGGATGGTCACAGTATAGTTCTGTTTCCCTTACTATAAATAAAATCCTGTCGAAGAAAGGGAGACAGAGTGTAGTAACACGTAACTTGGTCTGTTTTGCAGGCAACGAGTGCCCTTAAACCGGCATTTTTACTTGATGCGTAATCGTCGATATTTTCCCCATGCGCACTGTGCATATATGAAAAAGGGAATGAAAAATGCTGCTGCAACCAGGTGGCAAATTGTATGTATGGGACAGGCCAGTATACATAACCTCTTGTCGGCTCAAGAAGTGGGTAACACCTCAACTAATGGTGCCCTTGCGGGCAGACCTGGCTCTCAGAGATGAAAGGAAAGCCAATTATCACATGACCATTGTTCAGTGACATGACAGCACGAGACCTCACCCAGGAAGTAAAAAGTGGCTCACTTTTTTCTACCCAATTCCTATTACCTTCAAGCTGTAACGCGGTCCGTTACGGGTACAGAATTAACATACGCTTCGGCTTTATTTCCTATCCCATTCATTGTTCATGATGAATAAGCACGTTGAATAAAAAACGCAGCGGTCTGTTAATGCAAAGTGGCTCGTGTAATGTGAAATAGAAAAAATATCGATGTACGTCAAAAAGTTTGTAATAATCGTCGAAAAAAATGATTGTGATATTTTGTTTTGTTTTCTGTGCGATCTGCGAAAGGTGAAAGTTTTGATGTGATTGTTAAAATTGGTTCTGCTGTTGCATTGTTCGTGAAAATACCTGTATTTTCTGAGTGAATTATGATCACTACCATCTCAAGCTGAGCATCGCTAAACCTTTCCCAAATTTGTGTTACGGTGGTATCACTTAGTAGCATGTGTAACCGATGAGACAGGAGAGATCGACACAGGGCGCTAGTTCTGACCACACCAACAGATCATTTTTCATGTTAAAATTGCTTTCATTAACCATGTTTTCAGGTGAGGTACCACCTCGAGGTTATATAGGAACAGAGATAGTTGCAGTAATTTCTCGGTGAGATAATAATAATAATAATTAATTATATTAATAATAATAATAATAATAATAAAAATAATAATAATAATAATAATAATAATAATAATAATAATAATAATAATAATAATAACAACAACAACAACAACAAAAATAATAATAATAATAATAATAATAATAATAATAATAATAATAATAATAATAATAATAATAATAACAGATCAAACGTCATACAGATGGAGCAATGTAACGGAAATTTATTTTGCTCAAGCTAGCACTGAAATACTTTCCAAACGTTTGTGGCTACAGCTGATTTTGAATCAGTTAAACTTTCGGCATTGTTTTAGGCTTGTGGTATTTTGACGACGCCATTGAAAAATATCTCTTCATTTTCCCAGTGACTTTCTAATATTTTATTTCAATGAAGGTTTATGTAGGTGAATCATATTAATGAGGGCTCATAGCCACATCAGTCCCGTCAATTAAAGCTCATATCTCGGTCATATCAGTCATGATAATGAATGTTCATTTGCGTGTTAATCATGTGAATTCAATTGATCAAATTTAACTCACGCATATTTTTAACAAGAAGGTATTGGGTATCACCTAACACTGCAAAGCAACCATTTTATGTCAAATGCGTATGCATTTATAAAAATTGCCTGAAGCAGTCTTTAGATATGCAAGATTCTAAGGTTTGTAAGGCAAGCAGCCCAGCCACTTCCAATGTTATCACAGATGGCAAGAAAGAAACGCATTGACATTGCTCATAAGATCTGAACACTGCTTGGATTCCGCTCCTAATACTATATGCTGCCAACAGAAAACGCCACCAGTGCATGGGAACTTGCTCAATGCTACAAATTTCCTTTTGGCGACTATTGACTAATAAGAGGAGGTTTATTCTTCCCTGTAATAGCTCCACCTGTGCCTGTTGCATGCATTTATGAAATTGGTTATAATATATGTATGTAACACAGACACAGAGACACACACACGCACACACACACTAATATATATATATATGTGTGTGTGTGTGTGTGTGTGTGTGTGTGTATGTGTGTGTGTGTGTGTGTGTGTGCCCAGTTACCCGGCGAGGTCTGATAAATCATGTATCTATAGTCCATGCCTCCAGTTATCATTGATCGAATTGCTTGACCTGGAGCATTTTTTACCTGGAAATATAGGGATGACGATTTTTGAGTGGAACGTCTTTTGACGGGAAATCTGAATCTAATTTCACAATAATTCAGACAGAATGCAACTTTTGCTGTGATCTGAACTGAAAATAGTTTATCTTTCGTTCATATGTCACAAGCAGAAACCTGTGCACTGAGCAATCAGTTAACGCAACCAACTGCTTTTTATTCCAATTTGAACAGATATTCATTCAGGATGACATGCTTAGAATTAAGACGAAGAGAGCAAATTCTAGAAAGATTCAATGCATAGATGATGTTTCCCGTTTTACCCATAAAATCATATTTCCCCAAGTTACCCACTAATGTAACTCTTCATCTTCATATCAATATTTCTTTCATACTCATCCCCGTCACCAATATCTTCTTTCAGAGAAGTGTTTTGCATTTGTCGGAACAATTAAGTGATCTTTCTTTCACAGTATCCACGCTCAACCAGCAGTTCCACTGAGGTATGGAAACCCGACTCCAAATGTTCATTCACAAGAGGTGTCTGGGCACAGTGTGTATGAAACCACTGGTCAACCACCACAGGGCTGTTCAGAGAGTGCTGGTGATGGGTACATGTTTCTGTGCTGTGATATTTTGAATATATTAAAGTTTTTTTTTCTTTGTTTGACGGAGGCTAAACGTCAAAATGTTTTTTAAGTAAAATTTTAAATTTGATGCAAACAACTTTATACCCATACATAGAATAGAAATGCTTCATATGGGATTCTGGATCGTCAAACAGAAAGAACATTCAGTCTTTGACGTAATTTGGGGTTTAACATTTTCAACGATGTGTATCCATTGACTTATGGTATCAGAAAATGCATATCAATCACCTGGCTTTACAACTTTGATGCATGAAGTCGGGAAGCAACCTATTTAGGCATGTATTTAGAAGTATACGACTTGATAATCTATACGGTACACTTGTGTAGACAAAATATTCTCTGTTATTTTCAGAAGCCAACTCGAACCAGATTCAGTTGAAGACTTGTTCTTTGGCCTCAATACCATGGATTACCTTCCAGAAGACATAGATCAGATCAATGTGAACCAACTCGTAAATCTGTGTGATGAATCTATATGGCCGAACTGATACACTCAATATATACAAGAGCCTCACCGACGTTGTAGAACTTCTGACAGAGTTTGCTACATTCATTAAGAGAATTTGGCGAACATGGTACAACAATTAGAAATGATATTATTATTATTATTATATTGTCATGCACTTTGACCAGATTTCGGTTACTCTCATCGTAAATGAGATATTTACTCATCCAGAAACAATTATCAAAGCTGAGTTTGATTTGCCTATTCAGATGTCTATGTCTAGATAGAGTTTTAACGAAGTTACTTTTGCATAAACGTTTGCGCAAGATACATTTCCAACAAGCACTTCTCAAAGCTGCATGTATGGTTAATAAAATTCGCTTTCAAATTACCCCAACTCCTATCATTCCACAAAATTGACAAGGATATCTTGTGGGCGTAATTCATTTACAGATGCGAGTGATTAGATTTCAACATCGAACTTATATTGAATGCCGAAATATTTTGTGATCCTGTTGTTCATTATGTGACGCGTGAAAAGTAGTGACAAGGCTTCAGCTGATCATTTAAGCTAAACCTGATGGTTACAAAAGGCGGTGGAAACTTCAGAGTTTATTTTGTTTGTCTCAAAACTTGGGTCAAATGCTCATGCAAAGCTACATTCTTTTGCAGGATTGTGTGCCTTGTTATATTTGAGAAATTCAAAGACTGGGATTCTTTACGCTATATTGTTGTTTTGTACACTTCGTTATATTTGAGAAATTCAAAGACTGAAGCTATATTTGAGAAATTCAAAGACTGAAGCTCTTTACATTCTATTGCTCGATAGCCAGCTCCATTATATTTGAGAAAATCAAAGACCTTAGCTATTCCTGTGCCAGGTTTCGACTGATTTAACGATATCCTTGGATGCAGTTCACCTAAGAATATCTGTTGCATCAATCCATTATAGTTTTGAAGATAATAATAATATGAAATTTAAAATGGTCCCAATTTGCATAATTTTGATCATTACACTATTATGAAAGATATGCAAAATTTCGCTATAATTGCTATGCCCATTCAAAATTCGAAAATTTAGGCTGGAGTTGGGTCCGAGTTTCAGATGACTCAAACTTAGTTGAAAGATACACAAAAAGAAGTAAAGAAAGAATTATGGGAGAATCGGTGTATCTCTGTTCGGCACAGACATAAACATAATGGAGGTAACTATGTGTTTGTAGCATGCAAACAAAAATGGTGTTCGTACTCCAACAACAGCCATACGAACAAAATATTGACCCGTGTACATGCAAGACTTTACTGTTCTGAAAAGTATGCTCAGATTGTCTAAACCATTAAAAGTTGCAAACATTTCCAAGAGATTGCAAAACTTAATCTACGAAGTGGATGCACATGTTTTTTTTTAATTTCCCATTATTGTCATGTTTGCAGGTATAGTGTATGGACTGTCAAATAGTAAACGTATAATTTAGAGAAATATATACTCATGTGCTATTTTTGGCTGTGTGGACACGAACTGGTTTTTCTTTTTTTTCTATCTTTCTTTCTTTCTCTTTCCTGCTTTTGTCAGAGGCAACTTACCATCCATAGCACAGTTTAGGAAAGCATTCTTTTTCTAAAATGTTCTTTGAAAAGAGAATGGCTCAATATCTTTATACATATGTGATTAGGATACTAAATCCAAATAGACATCATTAATAAAATATTCAGCTTCGGCCTACACTTTATTGCAGTGTGTCAATCAGGGGATGATAACTGCTTCAGACACAACCGAGCCAACAGATTAAAGTTAATATTGTAAGTCATCTTTTAAGAATACGTTGACGACTGTGTGCTTTGTAACTTGGAGAACGGACACCTGGAATCTAGCGATACTAGATACCCATACCACACGCATCGTGGCTATATGCAGCAGCTATGCTATTTATTTACTTTATCTTTCAAATGCACTATAGAAAGTAAAATACAAGCCTTTCAATTTGCAATCCTACATAAATTTGTAGTCCATAAAGCAAGATTGTTCAAAATGCAACTTGTAGATTCGGAAACATGTGACAATTGTTTGGAAAAAGATACAATTTTACATAGACTTTGGGAATGTCATGATATTAAATTATTCTGGAATGAAGTTGTAGAATGGTGGAACATATTATGTCCTAATAATATTATATATTTTTATGCTGAAATCATTATTCTAGGTTTTTATTTGACAGAAAGTAACTATTCGCCAAATTTTTGTTTTCTGCAAGCCAAATATCTTCGTCACAAACAATTATGTAACAAACGACAGGTGTGATTTGATAGGTTTCTTTCATATTTGAAACTCAAAATATCAGTAGAGCAACAAGTTTTATACTGTCAAGGGAAATATGATTTGTTTGTTAAAAGGTGGTCAGTCATTTATAAAGGTTTGATATAATTTGTAAGAATAATTTTGAAATGGTCCTGACTCGATATGGTCGAAATTAATTATATTCAGTTATTTCATTACATGTATGTATGTTTAATTTAGTTGGCAATACCATGTATTTGTGTAAACTGTAAAAAAATGAAATAACGAATTATTAAAAAAAAAAAGAAAAGAAAAACACGAAAAGCCGCATGTGAATCCACATCCAAACAAACCAAGTGTGGTGTTCCCAAGTTAAAAAAAAAAACATTTAAGCCACAAAATATACTTTGTTCAATGACAACATCACAGAGGTAAAGCTACAAGTTTAAGTTCACACAATAGTTAAAACACAGGAAAGAAGAAATGAGGATGTGTCATATTACAGCCATAAATGCGTAAGAATTGACAACTTTTTCTTTCAATGCGATTTTCTTAGAACTGTGTTTTGCTCAACCTCTACAATTTGTATCTCGCCACACAAACGTATGAATTCCCTATCACATTAAAATCAACAGCCATTAAAAGAATATTATCATATCCAGGAACGTTTTTTTTTTTTTTTTTTTTTTTTTTTTGGACAACCCCTTCCATGACTTTTGGAGCAACTTATAGAAGAAAAATGAACAACCTGTCAGGACTAAATTAAAAATTTTATACCTTTTTATTGATGGTATTTCAGGACCAACCATTGAATTCGATCCAGGACATGGATAAATATTTTAAATTTCTTCTGGTTTCAACTGGAAAAAAACAATTTTGGGTGACTTCTGGGCGAAAAATGTGAAAATCCTACCAAGTCAGACAGGAAGCTATACAATCTCGAAAAATTCCAATCCTGCAAAAAAAACTATGGAAACACATGTATGGATACGTAGTAATCAGAAAATATATAGTTTTAATGTACTTGTGAAAAAATTGAAAGGGTAATTGCGATCCAAAGTTGCCAGTCTCACTGCGCACTAGCTTCAAACCCCCACCTTAACGCAGAATTCTTGGAAGCTGCTAATTTTGTAACTAAGTGTTTGTAGAATTGGGTATAAATTAATCTAGCCATTACTCTTGCGATGAATACTGGGCGGCGATTTGACTTTGTTTGCTGGTTTGCTTTTTTATAACGTATCAACGGGTTGGATATTTTTTCCACTTGTCTAGGAATTGGCTTTTTATGCAAAGATGAGTTGGTGCCGTGCTATTTAATATTACCAATTCCATTTGGACTGATAGCGCATTTAAGAGAGCACAACAAATTTTTTATGTCATTTTCATTTACGGAGAAGGATTAGAGTCTGGCATAAGTCCAGTATGGAGCATGATTATCGGGTATTTATCAACTGCAATTGTACACTGAATAACAAATTACATATTGAAAATGTCGGCCCTTTGCATTTTTTGAGCGGATTTCATTATTTCAATAAGTAGAAGAATGGTTTAAAGGACTTCATTACCCAGTTATTGGCTGAGCAACAGTTTTTGGTGTTTGGATCTGCGAATTTGTCACGGAACCTAGATAAACAATCACTGTGAGACTTCTTGGAGCCGTTCACCAGTCTTTTATGAAACAGTGGTATATTTGAAAATGATGTCGGAACCCACTTAATTGGACGGTTTCCACCCGGTGCGTTTCCGTCTGGGCTAGTTTAATGACAACAGTCATAAAAAGCTGGACTTTGGGTCGCATAGTTATATTTCGGGAAGGAATGAACTGTTTAAATGCGGAGGTGTAGGGTTAGGACCAATTCGTCTCAATCGCTAGGATCATTGAATGGTACAAGACCTATATTTCCTGCCGCATTATTTTGCCAATTTGAAACAGCTGTTAAATGCGTCAAAATGTACATTTTAATGTCCCATATTTGGTACCTATAAGCATTCCCAGATTGAAATGCAAGCGTTATTTTACAAAAAATGGCACAGTGATCCAAAGTCGCATTGGGCGTAAGATGCTAAAGTCCCAACCTAAGCCTGGCGAATTCGTTATCATGAGTCAAACAGGGATCTTGTAAGTTCCAAAATGGTTCATCCTCCTTCCTCGCTTGTCAGCATGATCCGAAGTATAGACAGTGTATCGGTCAGTGAAGTAATCAGTCCTTATTAAAATAATTTGGCTTGCCTTCCAAAGCTAAACAACACAGGACTTCGAAAAATTAATCAAGATAATTTATTCGGGTTTCGGCAGACCGGCCATTGGGCAGAGATAGATGGAAATGATGGCATTGCCCCTTGGAGTTTTAATTTCTATCCAGAGACACCAGCTGCCAATGTTGAAACAGTGCATGAACTGTTATGTTTTTCACCACAAGTATATATTTTATTTCATTTGAATAATGGGGCTCGCCATCTTTCTGCAATCAGTTCTTTTAAAAGGCGGCAAGTTGGTATAAAAATGAAGGAAGCATCGGTAGTGTATTGCCTTCCTCAGTTTCTTTATCATAGTTACCACGTGCAGTATGGCCAGACATAGTATTTTCTTAATTTTAGTTCCACTGCGCATTACGTAAGTACTCATTGTGTCACATATGCGTATAGCACAGGTTAAAATAGGTATAAATATCACAGTCACAAATGTGACGTCTCTGTTGTCCCTACACAACCTATGTGTTCCACTAATTCATAATGTTATTAAGTAACGAAATGTCATTAAAGATGGCAATCATTAATCGATGATGGCAGACTCTGTCCACACAAAAACGAAGTAACATAAAACCTGTAGTTCATGAAGGTTTCAGTACATCATGAGCGCTATCCCCGATTTAATTGTATGTGAATAATCAAGATTGTTCTCTTCACTATGGACATACATCCAGATGTGTAATAAAATACAACTGCACAGTTTCAAATATATAGGCACTGGACGGCACACTTACACCGTTAATACCTCGAGATGCAAAATGTTTGCTTGAACGACGACACCCTCATTCGTTTCCTAAAAAGGTATTGAGATGCTGTTAACTATTAATCAAATCTTACAAAGGTATTTTAATCACACCTCTTTGAGTAACTGTCTGATTGGAAACTTTAACCGGACTAAACATATCCATAAAGATTATGTCTCAAAGTTTTGAAAAAATACAGAAATACAAATTAACAAAAACAGAGTTAAACCAAAGGAATTAATAACGTTTGGGATTTTCATTTTTAAAATTAATGTATTTCACATTCCACATCTGCAAGAAATGTAACATTTTTGTTACAGTTAGAATGATATCTGTTGAAAGCCAATATTCTAAAGAATTTTAATTTTTTATTTAAAATGCGGCAAACTTTGAAAATAAATAATTAAAACTGCTAAATTGATAGCAGTAATATCTGCTTTATAGGGCCCAAAGAAAGTTCCAGATTAAATATTCCTCCTAATCATTAAGGCAATCTGATATAAGACGTTGGAGAAAATTGCAAAATGATCAAATGAGAAGATTTACCCAAAACTGCAATTTTGACAGAAAAACATTAGTCAGACAAACGTTTCCCCCTTTTGTGAGCATCCCAGCTCATTTGCAGCAGCTGCAGAATGGCTACCCGAGAAGGCATCTTGCAGAAAAAACACTCATTGAATTTACATTTTCTCTGCACCTGATTTACTCCAGTCAGTTGTGGTCCCTTGGTCAAAATTCAACATAGAATACTATGTAGTGTTTTGGTTTGCACAATACTTACAGTATAAATGCATATAGAACTTCACCGGTAAATATATACTACAGAGAGAGAGAGAGAGAGAGAGAGACAGAGAGAGAGAGAGAGAGAGAGAGAGAGAGAGAGAGAGAGAGAGAGAGAGAGAGAGGTACCATTGGTAAAGCATATAATCTAATGGGGCTAGTGTAGGCATTGTGTTTGGTCCATGTACCATTTGATTTTGTCAGTCTTTTATAACAGTGTTATGGTCCTGAAAAGCAGAGTTTGCCTTTGCTTTAGGCGTGTTTTGGTGGATATTAGTGATTGTGCCCTCTGCGTTGCTGCAGTTAGTGTACTATACTCCTTGGCATACAGTGGAGCACGTTGGCAATTTGTGCGGGCGTGAAAACCCGGGTTCTAATATTTCAATGATGCTTCCTCTGTCAAACTCTAAAATAAATGTAGGTACATACTCATTGGACTTATTCGTGTAACATATCGTGCATCTGAACATTCTTCAAATTGTTCCGCTGATTTAAATGTCATATTTGCCCCCAGGTACTATGTCCTCATGTGTGTCAGCAAAGTACGCATACTGTCCCTTGGTGCACCCGGTTCTAATAAACTTCGGTATGGAACTGCCATTAATGTAGCGATATCCCATGACATCACCTTGTTTTATGGCAACATTCGACACTGGAAGATAATACATTTGTGGGCAAGAACTTCTGACCACACGGGTTGTATGTACCAGCATATGTATTTTTATTGGATTCTGAATGGCTGAGACAAGTCTCCATATTTGAAACGAGGTGCGTCTTGGGTTATCAAGCCAGAAGTACCACCCCAGCAACTGTCCTGTTACTGGCAAAGTGCTGGAGGGATTTGGAATTATGTAACCATTTCCTTTGGCTGATGTTGACCCGAAACCGCTGGGATCATTTCCAAAATAAATACAAACTCACCTGCAGCAAAAAGAGATATAAGAAATGTAATTTGAAACATAAAATATCAATCATATTTAAACAGGAAACACACTGCCCCCACAACTCCATCATTTACTTATCTCCCTTATACCCATCTCATTTCACGCGGGGTGGCTCAATAGTTTGGACAAAGGACCATGAACATGTAAAGGTTTGGTGTTTATGGACGACCACAAACGACATTTTGATCAGTGTACACTTACGACAATATGGTATATCACAGTACTCCTTTCGGTACTGTAAATCTGTCGTGTAGCACCAAGGCCCTTTTTCATCTTTATTTGGATTCTGCAATAGTTCATAGCTTCTGCCATCGTTGCATCTGGGAATTTGTCTGGTAGATTTATGTATTCATTGACATGTGGAATTTGCTGGTCCCATCTTTGGCATGCTCGTCCATTCTTCGTTTTGTTAATCTTGCCAGCATATTCATTTTCTGCTTCACTCTGCCTCCAGTCTGAAATAAGTAATTTCAACCAAATTACAAATAGGGAAGCAATTTCCATAAAAAAAGCATTAGTAAAATCTCTTGGTGGCAGATGCTGTGTTTAGGCGGCGGCTATATATGTAAGCTTTATTTAATAGCAAACAGATGTTTGTTCTGCCTTTGCTATGGTATTGCTATACTGTCATGTATGTCTAAGTATGGTCCCATTTGTGTAAACTTACACTTCATGACTGTATAGCCACAACTTTTACTGAATAAGTTCACCCTTTTTGTAGTAATACAGAGTTGTTTGCCTGGCGTAATTCCTGTTTAAATGCAAGACCCATGAGAATAAAACTAAACTGAGAGGCATGAATGATTGGAAATTAAAGTTTTGAGATGAATATAGGTGGACAAATCGATCCAACTGAGTGAAAGAAAGTAAATTAGAGTGTTTTTTGCAATTACTGAAAAGCTAGACATTGATCCTGTCCCATTCTTTTCACCTGGATTAATATTTTTACATGCTAGACAATGGACGCCGTAGGAAACGGCGTGCACCAGCGGCACAGAATGTACGTGAGCGGCAGATGGCGCAGATAATAGGAAACAGCTGCAAAAGGATCCCTGCAGCTGGCTTACGCAGTCTCCACCTGGCTAACGCCACGTACCGTTCGCTAATGCTGTCTGCCACTGATTTTCAAAAGTGTTGGTTGGATTCAAGCGGCAGCCAGCGTTAGACAGCGGCGGTGCCACAAACTAACGCTCTATGCCGCTGGTTGTCGCCCAAATGCACATTTTACCGCCGAAAGATTTTGACAGTGAATAGTATGTTGGTATGTGCAAACGTGAAATGTATTACTGGAGAAATATGACACATAATACCAATAGAGGTTCGATAGTTATGTTCATCTGAGACATCCGTATGTCCAGTATCTGTCATGCAATTCCATTCGAAAGAACACTTGGTAAAATGAAGTAACACTGCTTGACAAAGTGACTTGCAAAGTAGTCATCAACATAATTTGCAAAGCAGCAGACATAAATATGTTCCCAGTCAATACACCCCATTTGAAGTAATAAAAATATACATGACCAGAGGTATTTTTAGTCACTCGAACTAAACATACACACAAATGTTTATACATACATACATACACACACATACATACACATACATACATATATACATACATACATACATACATACATACATACATACAAGAACACACAAATTTAACCATTGCCAGACGTAATGACCAAGAGAAAAAATGAATCCTGCTTTGTACAAATGATCAAATAATTAGCTCTGTTTCAGCATGGGGAGAATGAAACGTATATAACTGGGGATATAACAATTAAAATAGATGATAGTGTGTCTATATAATGTATCTTCATTTACAATGTTGATATTTGGAACATTATCAGCCAGTTAACGACTACACCTTAGTATCATTCTTGCTCAAAAACCAATTAACGCCAAGATGAAGAAACCACCAGTCCATGGAAATCTTCTGATTCCACAAAGATGACCATATTGTGATACGGTGGTGCATTATTGTAGTTTGGGAAATTGATTGGAACGGTACCTTGTACTTGTGCCTGTATTATACTGTATGGGAATGGAAAAACAGAACCTCTGGCATCAGGTGAATTACATTGGGGTAGTATTATTCTCGTGGGATGTGAAATGAGGTAGAAGCTCTTGTGCCAACTTCCCTCCAAATCCAAGTAGCTCACATGTGCCCTCAAGCCCGGTACATAATGCAAAACGGTGGTGCATTATTGTAGTTTGGGAAATTGATTGGAACGGTACCTTGTACTTGTGCCTGTATTATACTGTATGGGAATGGAAAAACAGAACCTCTGGCATCAGGTGAATTACATTGGGGTAGTATTATTCTCGTGGGATGTGAAATGAGGTAGAAGCTCTTGTGCCAACTTCCCTCCAAATCCAAGTAGCTCACATGTGCCCTCAAGCCCAGTACATAATGCCTCAGTTATGGCATTTTTTTCTGTGCAACTTTCAATAGCGATATCTCAAAATACATCACACATGTCATTCCTTGAGCAGGATACAACTCTTCGTTAGCATGTAACCTTAATACATGCTTTGCATTAGATTTTGCACAATGCTGTAGTTTACGTAATCCAACGGTGACGTCATTTTGTTCCAGATTATTCTTTGACCAATTACTGTGGCTATTGTCAGTGAAATTCCTAAGCAAAACATAAATCTGCTTTTACCTTATCCACACTTAGTGATTTAAAGTTGGCTTATATATAAGCACTACTGAAAAATATGATTGTTTAAGTACAATATAGTTTTCGTATTGAATTTGTATATAATTTAACGACTAAACTGTCTACATGCATATGTATATCTTTATATAAAGTTTTGCTCTGTTTTGCTCTGACAATTTTTAAATTTTATAATTTTGCAGTGACGTGCAATTCATGATATTGGTTCAACTGGAAACAAAGGCTGGCCTGAATGCATCTCAGTATAGGAAGCTACTGAGACGGGCATAACTGTTGCCCATCACATGTCTGTCTTATTTGTTTGTTTGTGTTTGAGTGGTCTTGGTTGGCGGAAGGGGGGGGTGGTCATTTCGCAAGAATATCACATCAGCAAAATGCAACTGGTAAAACTAATATTCTGTATACGGTTTACCACAAGGGCACATTATTCGGTAAAACAGTGTCAGGCTCCATCTCTGATAGCCAAAGGTAACTTGCGCTTATATGAACTGAGGTATCTGATGCAAAAATAAGAAAAGAGCGCCTAGGCAAGGAAGTAAGTACCTGTAGGTCAGCCAACAAACTCAACATTAACAGTGAAAAAACACAAATGCTTACTATTACTGGTGCTGGGCAGAAGTAGAGCCTTATCAGACAATTTACAGTTTGTGATCAGCCAATTTTCGTGTATTCTGGAAGTTGAGATTAATTGTTCTATGGGATTTGAAAAGTACGCCAATTGTCAAACTAACAATTCTTTCTTGAAGACCATACATATACAATACGCAGGAAATGTATCACAGACGAAGAGGCTTAACTCATGATATATTCCGTGCTGATATCTAAACTACATGTAGATTATTGTAATTTCTATGTGCATATTCCTCTAGACTTCCTAATCAACAAGTTGCTACATTGTCAAAGATGACCGGTAAGCCTAGGTACGAACAGTTGCATATATGAGCGCTTGTGAAGAAATAGATCCACTGACTTTTATGTAGCAGAAGATTAATTTCAGAATGCTGCTGGTAACAACCAAGGCCCTTAGTATACTTTTGCCAATCAGTCTCAACGTCATTGTACATTACAGACCAGATCGGACTGTTAATTGTTTTTAATGTCACCAGAGTAAAGAAAACCACTTTAGGCCACCGATCCTTTAGCAGAGCTGCACCTACCGGCATGTGTTGAAAGAGCCTTTATTCACTTTTAGTTTTACATCAAATGTACCTTTCAATGGTTTTACAGATACTCAGAACTGCTTTTAACACATTACTGTTATAAATTGACTCTGCATATTTGTATATTGGGATCAGTTTCTTTGTCTGATTAAAAAAAACGTAGTAGACTTTGTACAAATTAGTTTTCAATATGTTTAATTTATTATATCTATTTTAAGACGCTTTTGAATATCACAGCTTTAAGCTGTAAATAAATAAAAAATTAAATGATGATGATAATGATAATGTTATCAGTTATGCTATTGTTTCTCACCATTTTTACAAGATATATCCAGGCATTCACAGTGCACTTTGATGTAATTGTGGTTGGCAGAAGGGCAATTTTAATGATGTCATCAGCAGAAGACATTGGTCTTGGTAATGTAACCAAATATGATAAAAAGACATTGTGATCATTACTTTTGAATGTGTCAAACAATTAGGTTTAAGACTAATGATATAGAAAACAGGTTTCTCCTTGCCAACTGTTAATTTATGGTACGCAGCAAATATATCGTGCGTGTTAATACCTGCATTACAGGTAGTTTCGCATAGAACTGTAAGCCATTTATACACAATTGTTAAGAAATTAGTATGTAGATTCACAGAACGTGGTGGTAAGTAGATCTCACCCATATTTGCGACCGTACATATATATATATATATATATATATATATATATATATATATATTGGCAATGGCATATTTTTAGTTTAAGGATCATTGAAAATGTTAACTATTCATACTTATTGACACGTCAATTTCCATTTAAATTTGGATGAACTTCATTCAATAGTAAGTGGCATCGGATTTGGTGAGTCATATATAGCAGCAGCCATAATACAATACTTCTTCTCATGTATAAACTGTACTGAGGAGTCCATTGAAATAAAATAACCGGTTGGGTTTTTGCTTTAAACGTACAACCGTTGCATTTTATATTTATTACAAAATTTAAAGAAATATCTTGCATTTGTCCATCCTGAATACTTTTGGAGACTTAAGATAATCTGATCGGTGTTCCTGCAGATGTGCACTGCAACGATAGAAAACAAGTACCAAGCATAGTTAAAGGGCAGGTCTCAAAAAGGAAAACCAGACATATTTCGCCTAATTTGACTCCCCTCTATACGATAACATGAAAATTACCACGATTCAAAGTTATTGCTGTTTTAAACTGCTCCTTGCATCCTTGAGAACAAAAAGAGGATATCGTGCTTTTCCGGAAAGCGTAATGAATATTCATTAAAAATAGATCAAGTAACCTAGAGTTGTCCATTGCAAAATGGCGGCACGCCCGAAGCGGGCCAGTCTGCAGTCAACAGTGCTGCATGAAATTCTGCAGCAAGACAAACTTGGACCGCGTTTTACTGTTCAGTTTCCCAATGATGAGTCACCATTAAGGTCAACCATCACTATTGCTGACCGTTTTACGGAACTTTTGTTCGTTTGTTTAATGATACCACCACCATTTAGAGAACAAATTTGGTGAAGATAATGTCTACTTACATTCCAAATAAGTCCGAGGCTGTTAAAGCTATGGTTTATAAGAAAAAGCCAAGAAAATTCAAAACACACAAAAACTCTTAAAGCGCAAAATATAAATAAATAAATAAACAAATAAACAACCAAACAAACAAACAAACAAACAAACAAATAAATAAACACGAGTTATTGATATAAGATGATGATGATGCATACTTATATACAATGTACTTTCTTAACTGGGCATGCAGTGTGCTTCATCCACAGCCACCTTTGTTCAAACATCACAGTCTAATTGACCTACTAATCCCTCTAGCAGAATCCAAACCTGGTGATAAGTAATCTCTGTGAAGTACCCCAAGAACACCTTACGGCATATTATTTTTATATTGCCAGGTAATGCAAAAGATTTTGCTGTCTTAACTGTCCTTGAGAGTCTTGGTGTCAATGTGGAAAAGCATGAAACAGGACGCACCCACAGAGTTGGCAAGAAACGTGATGGCAAGCCACGTGCCATTATTGCAAAGTTTATCTCATACCGGGCTAGGCAGAGAGTATATGATGCACGGAAAAAGAACAATAACGTTTTCGTCTCAGAGGATCTTACACGCAAGAGGGCCCACATCATGTTCTTAGCGCGAGGTATAAGGCAAAACAAACTGAAAGACTCTTTCTGGTCTAAAGACGGACGCATTTATGTGCGCAAACTAAATGCATGGGGCACCACACTCCAGGTCGTGTTGTCCAAACACACAACAAGGAGGACCTCAACGCGTTTCATAAGTGAATGTTTGTCCTCAAGTCCATACGAAATTTCAAACGCATTGCTTGGACTTCTGTCTAAGATATTATTTGGACTTGTAGCTGATAAGTTTTCAGTACTGATATCTTTACATACATCCCATTGCTTTATGTAATATCAAAATGTCGTTATTAGTACATTCTTTTTCTGTTGTTTTTCTCATTATACATATTATATCAAACAAGTATAGGCCTATCTTTGTAACTTTTCTTGACTGCTCTCGTAGTTAGCATGAGTCCATTTTTCAATCAATCCATCTAGCTAATCCTTTAGCAAATGAGCATATATATATGATTATGTTGTGTATATGACGGTTTCAGAGTGCACATACACGATCATGTTATCGGATTAGTTTCTCTGTGTTTCATCAACTTTGACCTACTTCTCACAGTACCAGTCTTCCCAGTTCGACTTCCACTTCGAATAACTGCAGTATAATATTTGCTACTTCCTGTTACTTGTATTTCCACTACTGCAACAATGACATGCAACCTGAAGTTATTGTAACATATCTTTATTGGTAATATTTATCACCTGCAATCATTCACTTATCAATGGAAGGAGAATTAGCGTTATTACAATAGTACTGTTAAATACCAGTTAATAAGTGTTCTTCCAACTCAAATGTAGTGCTAACGATTTTTCGGTTTAATTGTTTACTTGTTTCGTTTACATGTTGCCATATATCTTGTGCGTGAACGTCAACTACTCACGTAACAACACAAAATTCATGTATTCCTGGTCATTTACATCCAGAGTCACAACTGTTGCGTTTTTTTCATACTTTGATCAACCATGTTCCTTTTTCTTTCTTTTTTAATTTTTGTTATGTATGTGATCTCCATCACTTTCTTGCTACATATGCGTTTTTCATGTTTCGTGTCAGTCCTTTGTATTCCATTCTTATGTCAGTTTGCTCATTTGCATTGTGATATATGTATTTGTGGCAACGCTTGTATGTACCCCATGTACACCGACATATTAACTGATTCCTACTTCATAACTGCAGCAATGATTATGTTACCAGAGTTTTCGAGAATTTGTCTTCTTGCTTTGTCTGGGCACCATATCTTGACGGATTATTGTCACGTTCTGTAATATTGAACCATTCTTTTTAGGAATGGGGATTTGGTCGAGTGGATATGTGCGTTTCCCATTTCAGCTAGGCGACTGGTGTCAAAGGTTGCAGGTTCGAGTCCCACTCGTTCTGAACAAAAAATATATCCATGTGAATAAGTATACAGCAATATAGAGCTGTCATTGGCTCATATTATTACCGCAAATGTCTGGTCCAAATCATATCTTGTACTACTTTTACACCTGATCATGTTTTACCTGCATGTAATTTTCTGGCATTGTTAACTACCTTTCTCCTGCTTAAATTATATTGTAATCTCAGACACATGGCTGAAATTTTACGTAAATTGCTTGTTTTTGATGTCCGCCCCAATCCATGGCCCACAGATACCTTCACTCAAAATCATTTCAAAATTTTCCATGCAAACGTCCGTAGCATTAAAATTCCTGACAAACTTGATGGATTACATTTCTTGGCCACTTCGGAAAAACCTGACGTTATTAATGTATCTGAAACATGGCTCGATACAAACTACCCCAGTGAACTATTATACATTGATGGTTCTGGTATGCCCACACGCAAGGATAGGACTGTGGGTACTGGGGGAGGGGTGGCGATCTATGTAAAGGACAACTTACCTAGTACTCGCCGAGCGGACCTCGAATTTTCCAACAGTGAATGTTTATGGGTTGAATTTCGCCTCAAATACGGTTAAGTTCTCTTAGGTGTGTACTACCGCCCACTAGGGCAATATGCCGCAGACAGAGATTTGTTTATTGATGAGCTCGATCTTTCTATTACTTCAGCCCTTGAGTGTAATCCTAAAACTTTATTATCATAACCGGTGACTTTAATGATAGGTGCCAGTCCTGGGATACTGATCATTCAGATAGCGACTTAGGACTGCGCCTAGTCAATGTTTTATCCCAAAATAACTTATTCCAATTAATAAACGAACAGACCAGAGTAAACGATGTATCTGAAAGTATACTTGATCTCATGAACACAGACTCACCAGGTTATGTTCTAAATTCAAGTATCTTACCACCCATTTCTACATCCGATCACTCAGATGTATTTTGTACTTTTTCGATTTCCTGCCGCGTAGATCACCCCTTCAAAAGGAAAATATGGGACTTCAAGAAAGCTAATTTTGAAGATTTAAACAAAGCTGCCCTTGACGCTCTATTTAACGCAGGATTCGAAGTCTTTGATGATATTAACGACGTGGTATAATTTCTGGTATTATGAGAGGTGTAATAATTGACCCATTCAAGCACTGTATAAGTGCACTGTGTTGGGGAACTGTTGGCTTTAAATTCAAATCGCAGATCAGAAGTGCACAGAGTATCAGAATGATCGTTTAAGATGAATCAGTCAAATAGTTTTCCGAGAACACTAATTAACGCAATACCACGGTAATTTTCAGAATTACTTCGTGCCTTTCTGTTATCCTTTGGTTAGGGTTTAGCATAGTTTTAGTAAGTCCATCATGAGCAGTATCAGGCACCAACATGGATGAAAAAAGAAGCAAAAGATAAACATTCAGGCAGCCAGTACCATTAATGATATGGTCTGAATAGCATCCTTGATCTCTGTCATGTTTACCTTGTTTCAACTTATACAGTCCATTTACTATTTTCTGTACAGACACAGAACATTCGACATTATGATAAGAAGCAGAGCCAGAAAATAAATCATTATTTTCTTGTTTTAAAAATATTCATCTCACGAGTATCGTATGACACGCTTTTATACAAATCATTGTATTTCTCAGCAAATAGCCGACCAATTTCACCAGGGTCAGTTTCTCCTTCGATGACGCCTGACACAGAATCGCCTGTGCTTCTGATGCGTTTGACCTCCGACGAAAAGTCCCTTGTTTTGTTATTAAGCATGGGATGCGCTAATCTATTAGCACTGCACAAATCTTAATTTTTTTAACAAACCAAAGGGCGTAATGTCATTTAGCCCGCATGTTTTTTTGTATGTTTGCTATAACCCCGACTCAGTTGGAATTGCTGCATTTCCATATATAATGCCAAAAAATGGACCCTCTCTTATAATTTTCAACATAATCAGTCCATCTTATGAAGATTTCAGGCACATCTCTTTCTGGTTGTATACGCTCGTCTTGTGCGGCATGAGTGACTAAGCTAGGTATGTGGGCATCGTCACATTTACCGTTACCAGCCTGCGCAGTCGGCATAGCGCTGACAATAGAGCACACAACATCGGAATATGAAGGGAATCTGAATTTTTCCTTCATGTCCATGTTCTCACATATTACACCATCTATGGTATTTCGCATTTTTTCACAACGCTCTTCCAGTCTAGCATTGTTGGATTCGCATAGGTATACATTTCCCCCTGTTTGAATGTATGTAAGAATTCATAAGTGCATATTTAGGAACCACTTGCTGACCTCTCTTCCTCACGGATTACTGTACACAACATATGAGAGACTTTTGTTTGATTCTTACTTGCTTGTTTATCCATTTTACTTGTGAGGAAGTCAATTATCAGATTAGAAATGCATTGCCTGAGATATATCATATAACTCTCTGCAGTAGTGTCAAAGCCTCTCTTGTTTTAAATGGTAAATTGTTGACTCTTAATGTAAACGGTAGCGTTCTGTCATTTTTCACCTGACATGCATCGAATGCTCGAGCTATGTATCAAATCTATCCATGTATAAATCTTATTTGATGATATTGCCATTATTTGAAATTTGAAATACAGTTTTTCAGCGCACATACATATACATGTACTCATGATAACATTTTGGAATTTGGTTGATAACCTCGTGTATCTTCATGTACATTAACTATGCAGGGGATGCTTCAAGTTTATATCGCCTTGGAAATGCTTTTTTGTACTTAAATGATGCCGGTCATCGTTTCACATATGTATACTATGTTGTGAATTTATACTGTATGAATAGTATCAACCTATGTTACTCCTGCAACATTTGTCACTCACTGACACATACTTTTTTTTTTCTTGTGGTATTCATGGCAGTTAAGTCCTTTAGTGTACTTGACATGCTCCAGAATTATGGTCGTTTACATCATTTCACATGAACTGGCGCGCAGTTCCCTTTGCATTTCTCACCTGCTTACAGTTTATTGTTTTGTATGTTGCTGTGTTACTTGTATCGCAATGTTATGCCTTCAATACCTTTGCTGAATATGGGCTACAAAGTCTTGGCATCAATTTTCGGGTCCTCTGTATCTCGTTAGCAAATTTATTTCCCCAAGAATCATTTGCATCTGTAGTAAGACAACTTTTAATTCATTCCTGTCTTGATGGGTATCAGTATTGAGCAATACCGATTAGCGATTGGTTTATATTTAAGTAGATGTAGCGCCCGCGATACCTACCTACATTCTATACGTGTATCGGTTGAATACGAAATAACAATTTCATTCAGCCTCTTATTTTTATCAGGCAAAACCTTGCTACTTAATGGATTCCTCTGTGCCCATCATATTATTACATCCTATGCAAATCTATTATGTCAGCATTGGATGTACACCCCAACCCCGGCCCCATCAACCCCTCCTTAAATAATGTATTGAAGATATGTCATTCTAATGTCCGTATTATCAAGAGTGCCGGAAAATTGGAAGGGATTCAAATGTTGGCCCAGTCTGAAAATTTTAAAGTTATTACCATTTCTGAAACTTGGCTAGATCCCGACTTCCCAGATCAGCTTTTAGCCATTGATAACTTTTTCAACCACCTTTCAGGCGGGATCGCCAGACAAGCAGAGGAGGGGGGGGGGGGTCCTAACTTATTTTCACTCATCACTACCTTGCACTAGGCGTGCTGACTTAGAAGGCCAATACTGCGAATGCATCTGGGTAGAAATTTCTGCACCTCTTGGGGCACTTTTTGTCGGTAACTACTATTGTCCACCTGGCCAACCTGCCGAAATCCGAGACGCTTTCCTTTAATCTCTTTCTACTTCTATCCACCCAGCACTTGAAAGCAACCCCCACACGTTGATCATTACTGGCGACTTTAATGATAGGTGTGCTGACAGGAACTCGGCTCATCCTGACAGCGAACTGGGCACATCACTTATCAATCTTGTAGCAAACCTCAACCTCTTCCAGCTTATTGAAGAACCCACCAGGATAAATGAATATACCAGCAACCTGTTAGATTTAATCATCACGGACTCTCCGGGACTCGTCCTGGATAGTGGTGTGTTAACCCCAATTTCAAACTCCGACCATTCTGTGATCTTTAGTTCCCTTTCTCTCACTCACTTCAAAGATAAATCTTTTAGTAGGCCTATATGGGACTTTAACAAAGCAAACTTTCAAGATTTGAACATTGCTCTCTCTTCAGCTCCATGGGATACGGCCCACGAAGTTTATGATTCCCTCGATGATATTGTCTCGTATTGGTCTGATCTTTTCCTATTCACTGCTAAAGACTTTATTCGCTACACAGAGGTTACTATCCGCCCTCAAGGAAAACCTTGGATATCCACAGAAATAAAGAAACGTATTCGACAACGTAATCGAGCATGGAAACGCTTCAAGCGTTCTTCTAATACACCCCGTCCTTACAACATTGACATGCACTTAAAGATTGAGAAGTTCTTTCGTTTTTACAAAAAGTCTCGCAACATGGTTTTAAACAAAATTCGTCAGTCCATGCGTTCATATTTCCTGAAATTAAACCATAAATTAGACGATAAAGACCTCAACCCTAAGCAATGGTGGAAACTGTCCAAGTCTGTCCTAGGCAACAAAATTCACCCAGACATACTCCCTCTCATAGACAACAACAATGTTAATTCTTGCATTACGGAGAAATGCGATATCTTTAACACTTACTTTACAAGCCAATGCAAAATTCTACCTGACCTGGATGCTCCTCCCCTGCCTGACTTTTCATTCAGAACTGATGCACGCCTACATAATATTTCTGTCAACGAGGATGATGTGAAGAAGGTGTTATCTTCTCTCCGACTGTCTTCTGCTTCTGGTCCTGATAACATTGGTAATATCCTACTCAAGAATTCAGCTGTGTCTATCAGTAAATCACTGACTAAAATTTTCACACAATCGCTCAACCAATCTTACTTTCCTAATTCTTGGAAAAGATCCAATGTTTGTCCGGTTTTTAAAAAGTCAAACAGGCATATAAAAAGTAACTATCGCCCTATCTCTTTACTTTGTAATGTTTCCAAAGTGTTTGAAAGACTAGTCTTTAATGCTCTCTACGAATATCTGACATATCATGATCTCCTTGCTCCCAAGAATTCCGGCTTCAAAGCTGACGACTGTACCATAAATTAACTTGTTTATATTCTTCACAACATCTACAATGGCCTGGAACTTTCAAAAGAAACAAGAATGGTATTCTTGGAAGTATCGAAAGCATTCGATAAGGTATGGCACCCTGGTCTCGTTTTTAAGCTCAAACAACTGGGCATCTCGGACAATCTTACGTCGTGGGTGGAAAGTTATCAATCTAACCGTTTTCAGCGTGTGACTATTCATGGACAGACACCTTCTTGGTTGCCTGTCGAAGCCGGAGTACCCCAAGGATCCATTCTGGGCCCTTTGTTATTTCTGGTATATATTAATGACCTTGTAGATAATCTTACATGTGATGCCAGACTCTTCGCCGACGACACCTGTCTACTGGTACTTGTTAACACCCCAGCTGAGTCCTCGCAACACCTAAACACAATTCTCTTTTTTCAATATGGAACTGGGGAAAGCTTTGGTGAGTAGTCTTTAATGCTCTTAAATCTTTTATCTGTTGTGTTCTCTGCTAAACGGCCAAAATCTCATCACCCCACGCTTGTCCTTGGTGAATCACCAATACCTGAAGGAGATACCCATACTCATCTTGGCATTACCTTAAGCAGTAATCTATCCTGGTGTGCCCACATCACTCGTATTACCAACAAAACCAGCTGGAGGATTTCACTTCTCTGTAGATTCAAACACAGACTTTCACGTAAAACTGTAATCTGGCTTTATCTATCCTTAGTTCGCCCCATTCTCGAATACGGCTGTATCCTTTTTGACAATTGTGGTCAAGGTCTCTCAGACTTCCTTGAATCGATACAATTTGAGGCCACTAAAATTTGTACCTGAGCACTAAGACATACACAGGAACTTGGGTGGCCCACTTTGGCTAATAGATGAAAATATTTCAAACTCGTTCTCTTCTACAAAATGCATCACAAGCTAACTCCTTCCTATCTTTCTGACCTTCTACCCCCTATCTATCCTGGCCGAGTATTGCGTCAGCCTGGTAATATTCGCTTTCTCAAATGCAGGACTCAACGTATGGAAAATTCTTTTATTCCAGACGCAATTAAGCAATGGAATAACCTTCCGTCCGATATTAAAGACTCTGTTTCTCTGCAAATCTTCAAATCTAAACTGAAAAAAACTCTGTTGGCGGTAGATACAGTCCCTCCCTACTATTCCCATGGAAGTAGGTTTCCCAACATATGCCATACACAACTGCGCCTAGGTTTCTCTAAGCTGAATTTTGATCTTTATAAAGTTAATATCGTATCCCATCCAACTTGCCATTTTCCTCGTCCTTGCGAAGATGTTACACATTTTCTTCTCTTTTGCCCACTTTATTCTCAATCTAGAAAGGACCTACTCGACACTATCACTTCCATTCTAGCCCCGGGAGCTCATGTGCACCACAAATTACTTGTAGATATTGCTAGTGAAAGGTTAGTTGAAATAATGCTATTTGGTAGCACAGATTTGCCTGATGCCATGAACATACATATTTTTGACGCAGTACAAATGTATATAGTCAGCACAAGACGCTTTGTTTCTTAAGGTGCTAAACTTTATTTGTAATTCATATTATTAACTTGTCTGTAGTTAGTGTATTTATATTTCTAATGTCTAATATGTATTGTAAGTTCACGCGTGAGGTTTTGCTTCTGCTGTTGGCACATATTCTGTTATAAAGACTCAAAAGTCACCATGGTCGGCTGACAATCATTTTATGAAGTTTTATAAGTATTAAAACATCCAAATTTTGAGGCATAAGTGAGAACACTTACGTTTGCAAACCGATGAAGAAGTCCCAGAAATAAAGATGTTTAAACATAAAAAATAGATAAAATTTACAAATGGGTTTGGCATTGTTATTCCTTATAAAAACTGTTTTACTATTTATACACAATATTTTTTTCAGTTTGACAGTCCCCTGTACATGCAATAGAAGTTGCAATATCTGGTTAACTCTCCCTGTGAAGATCTATTTAAGACTGGATTGATGGATAAAACAAGTGTTTGTCGGGGCGGGGGGGGGGGTCTAGTTTATTTAGTAGTTTGGACTGTTGCTTGTTTGCTTGCTTAATTGCTTACTATTTTTGGTAATTGGTAAATGGACAGTTGCCAATGAGATATGGATGCCTAATGGCTAAGAAATTTATTTGAGGATGCAAGGTTGAAAAGCTCCTGGGCATTGTTACTAATCGACATCTACAATTATTATACTAATAGGGGTGATCTGGGTTGGTTTAATTTCTTGAGACACAGCCTTTTTTGTTCCCATGATGGATGTTTGTGACACCTATCAACCTGTGGCATTAAGGTCAGATGGTTCAGCAAAGCCCATTATATTACAGTGAACCTGAAAGTTTCACCCTGCATATGAGGACGAATTTTGGAATTATCATCTTCTCATTTACCTAAAGTACATATTGTTATCTTTCAAATACATCCAGGTGTGATAAAATGAAAGTTTAATGCTTATTTCACAACATATAGAGAGGTTAAATTTTTGTGTACTAATACCACATGTTAAACTATGGAGAAAAAAGTGAGGGTCATAGAAAGTGATTACAAGATGTCGGGGGTCAACCAAGAACAGGATGGGCAGCACCACCTTTAGGCGAATTTAGAACTTACCCAAATATCCCCCTATTGGGTACTATTACTAAATGATATCCAACATTATAGGCACTTTAAGATTTAATGCATAGATAAAAGAGTTCTTCAGTCCACGTTACACTATTGTACCCATGTACAACTGGCATTTGTATCAAAGAGGAAAGCAAATATTAATATTTCTAGAGTTTGGTGCCCTCAGTTAAAGAAACACTTTATACGACACCCTTCAGAATGTAAATTGTTCATGCATATGAAGACATTGAAATATAGAAAGACAGATGCTTTGTATTTTCCCACAAAAGTGCAGACAGATATGATGATCACATTATTGCGATATACTGCCATGGCAATGATGTTGAATTGCATTGCACATAACATATTTGATATCAACATTTTCCAGCGCTTCGAGCCTAAAGACCAAATTGATTGGTTTTTCACATTTGAAGAAACCATTATTTGGAAAGGACGTCTCTCCATTGATGTTCACATTATCAGAATAAAAACACGACACCATGACAAATTTACCCGGTGCATAGATGAGGGCAGAAGATAGAACACGATCACACATCATATGCAGTGAACACGGGGAAGCAACTCAGTACAAAAGTACTCATTGATTTTTTTATCGCCGTCCGCTGCAGCACCAAGCTTTACCGGGTGAAAATACTCAAGTTCATCCAGTTCTTGTGTGTGATCCCACGGTTTTAATATTTTACGTGGATACGTCCAGTTGAATATACCTTTCATTGTGGAGAACTGAAAATTTGTGAGGCACTGAAGCATAGTAGGTGTAGCTATTTCAGCATGAACATTACTGGCCTTGAAAACTGATTCAACTTCCTGATACGATGACCACAGCCGTCGTGGCAGATACAATATATCCGCAGACCCACCTAAACAAATAACATTACAGGACGTTTTGTTACAATTTAAGTTCTGCTTGCATCTGTTCAAAGTTAGAGAGTTACTTGCTTTCTTAGTGAGAACTTGCAAAGCTTTTGCTGTTTGCTGCATATAAAAAGACAACCAGAGTGTCGCTTTTTTCCTGACGATTTTGAAGCCATGTCGGCTTTTAACATACCAGTAAACCCATGGTTTTTCCAATGACGCTGGTCGAGTTTTCCCATCAAGCAATACATTATATCTGTACGGACCGTTGGGTATCGTCAAGTACCAAGGCGTTGACATGGGTCTCAAAAATGCCAGTTTTGGATGTATGTATACATCGTCATTGACAAGAAATATTCCTGCAAGTTTGCTATATTTTACTTTATCTATGGCCTTTCCCATACAAGTATATTGGAGATCGGCATTTGTTTTATAATTCTCGTGAATTATAAAAGAAATATCATAAGTTCTGATGTAGTATTTATCTATTTTTGAAGGAACACAATAAAGAATGTGTCTGAAGATGTTTCCGTGAATTGCTTGAACGTAAGGTATCACTTTGTAAATTGGATTAGTGAAGATTATTAACAGCAGTATATCCTTGTATTGTATCCAGGGACGCTGCAGACATTCCAGCACACCAGTTGATATTGGACAAACTTTTCTCACAAATGATAGTGAAGCACTGGATGAAGCAGATGCTTGGTGCGGTTTACGCTTCATTATCAGACAAAATACAAATGTACTTGTGCATTCTTTGTGTATTTTATATGGAACGAGGCACACAAAGTCACCTGAACTGTCCGACATATCCTGAAATACAGATGTTAACATAGATTGTAACGAATAAGTACCACAGTAAATATATATATTATTCTGTATCTGTAACAGTAGTATTTATCGTTTAGTATTTTTTCAAATAGATAAATACTACTGTTACAGATACAGAGGGCATGGAAATTGACAAGGATATTCTTGGCATCGTTCAATATGAAAGTTTGGTAGGATAATTGAAATTGTAGACTAATCAAAGGTGACACAGCATGGTAGCATGACTACATTCATCTTTAATTTGCAAACTATCCCACAAAACATGTCAGTGATGATTAACCTTTTTTTCTTGGCTCATGGTCTGTATAAATCAATCTAATCAAGCGGATATTGCAATCCTGTGCTTAGCCGACCTATTCTTAATGACACAAAAAAGCAATTAAACCATGAAATGTTTATTCAAAGGGAACATTAATACATAATACAACATGTGCATGCATTTATACTGGTAAGCCTCTACTAGCCATTCTAACAGGCGCCCGTAATGATCATAATGTAACTTAAGACATTATTAACATACCGAAATATTTATAGCGCCGCCAAGTGAACAAATTTGGTGTCAACCAATTGTACAGGGTATCAAACTTGCAGAGAGATGCATATCACTGGCAATTAGGAAAAGTCCAAACACTGAAGATCCCTGCCCCCCCCCCCCCTTATGTTGTAGTCCTCGAGTTGTCCTAACTGAATAACACAATGGTTATATTCGAAAGTATTTTTAATAATATCTATGAACTAGCAAAATGGGCAAGTTTAACATGCAAGTGAATGGGGACTTGAATTGGTGTCCCCCACAGCCTTATTCTGGTTTCTGCCACCAGAGGTCGGTAGTGTTCCAAATATGACCGAGACTTTTGAATACGGTGTATAAACGGCAGCAGCATTGTCAAAAGGGTTAAATAGTACAGAAAAACATGATCCATATTCATTAATTCCAAACCCAACAATGACAGCAAAGAGATTCAAGTCTTGCCAAAGCATCAACATTTCTCTTCCAATACCAATGTGAAGAAACAAATTTCACTCCTGACTTGAGACAGGCAGTCACCCATAAAAGGCAACTGGTGGTTTTAAACCGGTCCTCTCAACCTTAGAAATATTGATCATTAACTGCAAACACTAGTTCTTTTCCAAAATGTATAGGCCTAACCACCCAAAACACAAATTTCATTACTTCTGCCAAAAATAAAAAGTGACCTGTGACAGTGTTAGGCCTATCGCCTTTTAGTTCTCCCGACTTGTCAATCAGCTAAGCTTACAAGGAAACAGTAAAGTAGGCCTACATAGTTTTTGTAATATTTATGAATCTGGAACATTATAAACACACTCTAGCTCCACTATAACTATGAGTCCGAGAACAAAGCCCACAGCAAAGGTTGACTGGGGGAAGCGGAACACAAATTTAAATACACATATGCTTCTGCTTTGTCAACAGCTACTTCTCCGCCAGAGCAGAGGCTTCCGCGCCACGCTCCACATCGTCAGAAACCAACAAAGTTGAACATTAAAGTGCTACGGTGTCAAAAATGTGAGAGTCCAGTCGCCATTCGCAGTATCAACCCCGATGAACTTTGATCTTCCAGCGAAAGAAATGTCGAACCATCCTGAACGTGAATTTGTATCCAAATTAGTGAATGGCTTACGACATGGTTTGACATATGGGTTAATAAAGTGCCTACCGAGACTTGCATAAGTAAAAATCTACGATTCCGTCTACAAGATCCTGAATTTGTTACCAATTCTATCGAGGAGGAACTGTACAAAGGTTAGTTGATAGGTCCTCGCATGATGGATATCTGTCCTTTTCCCTTCCCCAACTGTAGAATAAACCACGTTGGCGTAGTCGAAGGCAAATACTCGAAAGAAAAAACGTATAAATTTGGACTTGAGCAGTCCACATGATATACCTGGCCAAGAGAGTGTCAATTCTTTAAGAGAGAGATAAAAAAATTCCTCGACCGTGACTTATCCTACTTCTCGGGGGTCACCCTTGTGTTTTCTGGTGACTTTATACCGCAAGCTGTTCCGAGGTGTGCCCTGAAGCAAGAGCTACACGCAAGCGTTCCGCCTTTATTTCAAATAGCTGGAAAAGATACTAGGGCGTAGAAGTTGCTGTTCAACTCTCACTGAATTACTGTTCATACTTCAAAAATATGTTTGAATGTATTTATTGGAAGCAAAATCATGGATGCGCTATAAAACTCAAAAAGAAAGTCAAAGTGAAGTGTGTGTCTTCTGGATATGCTTTGCCCTGGTCACAATCAGTTAACCTTAACGAGCAAAATGAGTTCAAGATCCGAGGAGAACATGACACAACTAGAAAAGAAGATTTGCTTCAAAGTGTTTCTGTCTGTGTGCCTTCAAAAGTTGTAAATATTAAATGCTGCAACTTTTATCCTTTGGTACTTCACATTACATTAAGCTTATGACTGAGTGCAAATTAAAAAGTCCAAATGACCTTGACCTTTACAGGTCACATGTGGATTGCACAGTGTTACAATACCCACAATTTAAGCCCAACATTAATCAAATCGGATGAAAATTGACCAAGTTATGGCAAGATGAAACATTAAAAGGGCCAAATGACCTTGACCTTTGCCCTTTTGAGGCTACATGTTCTTCTAAAAATGTGCAGTGTTGCAATACTTACAATTTGAGTCCAACATGATTAGAATTAGATGAAAATAGGCCAAGTTATGACTGGATGAAACTTTCAAAGGTCTAAATGACCTTTGACCTTTAGAGATCACATGTAAGTTTCAATAATATGCAGTGTTACAATAGCTACAATTTGAGCCCAACATGATCAAAATTGGATAAACATCGACCAAGTTATAGCTAGAAGAAAGCCACCATCGAAAGTGGCCTTTGACCTTGAGATGACCTCTACCTGAAGTGAACCGTAACCTCAAAAATGACATTTTCGCCTAAAACCGACCTTTGATCTTGACATGACCTAGACATTTGAGATGGCCTTTACTTTGCTATGATCAAACTCCTATGCCCTTGGAACCACATCTAATATATTATATAAGATATTGAAGATTTAAAACTTCAATTAGCCCTCATTTGTATAATTTTGAAAAGCATGACCTCTCATTATAAAAAGGCGGGACTTCATCTATAGAAGTATAATTGTGCCAAGTTTGGAGTTTCTACGTGTAATACTTTTAAATGAAATGTCGGACAAATTTGCCGCAAAGAAAGAAAAAGAAAGAAAGAAAGAATTCCTAGAAAAACAATAAGTCTGTGTTGGCACACAGACATAAAGAAAGAAAGAAAAAGAAAGAAATTCCAAGAAAAACAATTTATCTGTGTTGGCACACAGACATAAAAAAAGAAAGAAAGAAAAAGAAAGAAAGAATGAAAGAAAGAAAGAAAGAAAGAAAGAAAGAAAGAAAGAAAGAAAGAAAGAAAGAAAGAAGATGGTAAAGAAAGAAAGAGAAAGAAAGAATTCCTATAAAAACAATATGTCCGTGTTGGCACACAGACATAAGAAAGAAAGAAAGAAAGAAAGAAAGAAAGAAAGAAAGAAAGAAAGAAAGAAAGAAAGAAAGAAAGAAAGAAAGAAAGACAGACCGGAAAAGAAAAAAAAGAATTCCTAGAAAAACAATATGTCTGTGTTGGCACACAGACATAAAAATGAAAGAAAGAAAGAAAGAAAGAGAAAGAAAGAAAGAAAGAAAGAAAGAAAGAAAGAAAAAAGAAAGAAAGAATGAAAGAAAGAAAGACCGGAAAAGAAAAAAAAGAATTCCTTGAAAAACAATATGTCTGTGTTGGCACACAGACATAAAAATGAAAGAAAGAAAGAAAGAAAGAAAAAGAAATAAAGAAAAAGAAAGAAAGAAAGAAAGAAAGAAAGAAAGAAAGAAAGAAAAAAGAAAGAAAGACAATATTTTTGATAGTATGTAATAACATATAAACTTCCACAGTCTTTGTCATCATTCTTTTCCCTTTTATTCTCATGAACTAAATAATCTAAGCATGATACAACTTGTAGACGTCAGTCAATTCATATTTGTGCATGCTTTGTTTAAATTGAACACTGACCTGGCTGCCTGTGGCTTGTACGGTTCCTAACCTGGCAACCTCACTGCAATGAAAACTACAGCTTCCTGTGGCTTTCAGTTGAATCTGTTATGTCTTAACCTATTATTTAATTATGTGTTGTTCCAATTTTCTAAGTTACACCTTGTTTGTCTTGTGTGAACATGGCAAAATAAATCACACACGGCATTCTGTGTGCTACTCAGGGACACACATACAGACAAGCATGCTGCTCGTAGCCTGATATCAAACCCAGGCTCACTTATCTTGGCTAAAAGTATCAATCAGCAAAGCGGGCCCCAGAATCTCGACTGATACAATCTTCAAAGCCTTTGGTGCTTCATATTCCATTACGCTTATGGCGAGATTTTAAAAAAAAAGACCGGAATGACCCTGACCTTTGATTTTTAGGCATTGTATGTAAATTACCAAAATATGCAGTCTTGCAATACCTTCAAGTTGCGTCCAATATGATTAAAATTGGATGAAAATTGACCGAGTATTGGCTAGATGAAAATTTCCAATGTAAAAATGACATTGACCTTTGACCTTTAGAGGTCACATGTAAATAACAAAAATGTGCAGTGTTACCAACATATTAATCGAAGTTGGATCAATTAGCTGTACCTATAATATTTTTTGGAGATATTCAAGATTTAAATATCCAAATGGCCCTAATTTGCATAATTTTTAAAACTGTTGAACCTCTTTACGAAAAATCAAGGCTTCATGTATGGAAGTATAATCATGCCAAGTTTGGAGTTTCTATGTATAACACTTTTCCAATGAAATGTCGGACAAATTTGCCTGTAAAGAAAGAAAGAAAGAAAGAAAGAAAGAAAGAAAGAAAGAAAGAAAGAAAGAAAGAAAGAAAGAAAGAAAGAAAAAGAAAGATAGAAAGAATTCCTAGAAAAACAGTAGGTCTGTGTTGGCACACAGACATAAATAAACCACTGCCGTTCTTTCACGGGCTGGACTATTGTGGCCAGCCGTGGCGCGTACAGAAATTCCCTTATAGGAAGGAAACCATACGGGTTTTACGTCCGGTTTGTCTCGTAGGAAGTAATCACAATTGGAAAATTATGTTACTTGAAGAGTCCTGATGTAAAAGTTAAAAGTACCTGCTTTTGTGTAAGGTGGAATTGTATAATTTTTCGAACCTCAACAGAACAGCATTTATACTTGCCGCTACATAAGCATTGCGTTTGAGAATGGCGATATGTGGATCTTTCTTTTTATCTGCTTCCTCTTTCTTTCTGTCTTTCTTTTCACATTCTTTTTCACATACATAGGCTTTCTTCCATTTACGGTAGGTTTTTTACGACTGCATGTTACACTTAACACAAAAGCCTTCATTTTTTCCCATTTCTGTGGTTGGTATGTTGCTTGGAAACTGGAGACAGCAGGGGTGCTTGCGAAACTTTTTAATGACCACAAATTATTCAGTTAACCCGTTCACTGCCAACTGCAACTAAAGTAGAACTACTCAAGCCCAAGTACTCTGAGTGATCCAAAAATTACTAGACTCATATCACTTGTGGAAAGACATTTCATCCAATTTTACAGACCAACATGCCTATAGATCCATAAAATATAATGGTCCGGATAAACAGCTTTCCTCGAGACGCTTTGGCCATAGCGCGTCAAAGAGCGTCGAGGAGAAACTGTTGATTCAGTCCACAATTAAGAAAAAAATTGAGAAAGAAAATGTCAATAGTCTAAAGAAAAAAAGTTGTGAATTTCTTGTAAGTATTTAAAGTACATGCGCCGGACAAAGTAACTTAAATTCAGTGGTCGAAAGCGGTGGAAGTGACGACATGCTTAAGTATTCATTTCCCATTGCGTTATGGGTCATTGGCGAGCCAGCGGCGTGGTGAATACGGAAGCCTGCATAATTCATGCATTCAGTCTGTATTTGAGATCTGTCCTCCACGTGGCGATTGAGAGCTGCTGTACTGATGCCACTGTCGTAAACTTCCAATGATTTTTTTTTAAGTTGTAGCAATTTAAATTATGCTGTTTAGCAGTATTCGAAATTTTCAATCTTGAATAACTTCAAAAGTATAATATATAGAGCTATCATTCCAACTTCTACTAGAGGGTTATTCACCATTGCGCATCTAATGAATTTAAAACAAAAGTTGTAGGAATTTAGGCTATGCTAATTAGCAGCATTTGAAATAATGAATCTTGAATATCTTCAAAACCACTATTGATAAAGATGTCATTTCAACTTCTACTGGGGGGTATTTGACCATTGCGCATGTAATAAATCTTAAACAAAAGTTGTAGCAATTTGAATGATGCTAATTAGAAAAATTCGGAATTTTCAACATTGAATATCTTCAAAACTATAATTGATATTTATTATTTATTTCGGAAAAAACTACCCCTTTGACACGGGGGCACCGTATACCGGGGTATGTCCACGATGCTTCCATGATAGCATAATATGATAACTATGTACAAACCAACATACATTTAAGACATGCATGACAACATAAAATAAGAAATATATACAATCTAAAATACATCTTAGATGAACGTTTCAAACTGATACCAGCGGGATATGTGAGCAGTCCGGAGACGATGCGCAAGAACACACACCCGTGTGTTAAAAGAGATAAAATTATTTACATTGTGAGGTACCATTATGTAGATTGTCCACCGCTAATCATATTGTCCAGATAATCTTTTCGGCGGGAGCACGCATCAAGCAGAAAATTTTTACATATATTGTCAAATTCAAAAATGGCGGTTTCATTTATGTGTGAACTATTGTTTCCAAAAAGCATGCAAAGTTTGGCAAATAATGAGCCGTTCATGAATCCTTGCCAAATATATTAATTGCCATTCGTAGTTAGTCTGGACTCCAGTAATTTAAAACACTTACTTCGTAGGTCAGTAAAGTTTGGGCATAGAAAAAGAAAATGTTCCAAGTCTTCTGATCCTGAACCACATAAAGTACAACTATCATGTTCCCATGTGCCCTATCTATGCAAGTCCGCTCGAGACACTTAGTTCTTACTTTGAATTTTAACCTGGCGCCATCAAAACCATTGTATTGAAATAGATAATTTTCTATAGTAGAACGGACTTTAAGATATTTGTACAAAGACAGGGTACTTTCGCTTCAATTTCACCGACAAATTCCTTATTGAATAACTGCATTCTTATTTATGATAAACCTCTGGCAAAAATTCATTTTGTCTGTAAACTGCATGGTCTAGACCGACATTGACGAGTGCTTTGTTAATCGCATTTACGTAAGACCAACAGGATGGCGTTTTTTCTTTAAATTTATATAGTAATTCAGAGAAAATTTGTTTACAAAGGTGTGTTTTGTCATGTTGACATTGTAAGCGGTAAAAATATTTAAATCTGTCTGTCCAAGAAAGAGATATAGAATTCCTAATTCTACTTGGAGGTTGTTGGCCATTGCGCACCTAATGAGTTAAAAAGAAAAGTTGTAGCTATTTAAATTATGCCAAGTAGCACCATTGGAAATTTTAAATCTTGAATAACATCAAAGCTATAATAGATTTAGAAGCCATTACAACTTATACTCCTATGTTACGGACTAGTACGCAGCAATAAGCTGTGATGGCACACACACTGATTTGCTGTGCAGCAAATCATCTTTTCTAGTTTGAGAATCGTATCCCATAGCACTTAGCGCTCACATGTGGGGGCACAGGGTAAGTGGTCGCGGAAACTGATATCAAACCACTTTGCTGATCAAAGTACTGTACACATATCGAACAAGAAACGATCATCTTACCTGATGATCATGAAGTTGATTAGGCAGTTTACAATGGCTGCTGCTATGAAACGATTTTGACTATACCTTAATCTGGCTGTCATCCCAGGTAACCTCGCTCTGTTTCAGGAAGCCACACTTAAATCAGATCCACGGCCAGAGATCATCCCGGAATTTTTCATCTCTTAGACCAACAGGCCAGTTATCACCAGCAACGAGCACTGTGTCGATCTACTGCTTCAATATACGCCTGAGGAGTAACTCAGTTCTCTAAATTTTGTTACATGTATGGCAGTAGTGTGCATGGCATCGCCCCCCCCCCCTTTATACTGTAGCCTGGTTTGATTTTTGTTTGTTTGTTTGTTTGTTTGCTTTTTGCTGTACCAGACTTTTTTTTATAACAGTCAGCTCAACCACTGGAAGAGATGTTAATATATTATATATGCGGGCACACTTTTTCTAGTGATCATCTTTGCCGATAATACATTTTACACAAAAATGGTCTATGTACCATGATGTGCCTTACATTTATATGTGTATGTATGTATGTATATATGTATGTATGTATATATATATATATATATATATATATATCTATCTATATATATATATATATATATATATATATATATATATATATATATATATATATATATATATATATATATATATATATATATATATACATTTCTTGCTCAATGTGACAGTAAGTACGGGTAAAAGTTGAAGCTAAAAACAGTATACGGTATCAATGTTATCATAATAATATATTACAAAATGCTGTGGTGCTAGTATAATAGTTCAATGGCCATTTTATATGAGGACAGATTTTACTTCGTATGAAGGTCATGAAAACACTTTGAACATTCGGATCTTTTGGACTCTACTGACTAAAGAGTCAATCACATGCCTATTTTACCTATTTTTGTGTTGTTAGTTCAGATACTAAACGACCACTCGGCTGTTCAATTGAGTGACAGACAATGTGATGTACTAAATACACAATTTCTAGTTATATATATATACATACATATATATATATATATATATATATATATATATATATATATATATATATATATATATATATATATATATATATATATATATATATATATATATATATATATATTCTTTATAGTCATTTTACCTCAGCTATACCTATTATCTGAAAGTCCGGGTACATATTTGTAGATACAGATATATGTAGTTCTTCGGCTTCAATTTCAATTGGGACTTTTGAAGTGCAATATCCTGGTGCTAAAACTAAATAGGTTTATGTCAAAGGTGCAATTTAATTTCTTACTAAACTTAGAAATGTCCTAACTATCTTGAGACTCAATATTGAATTTATGAATTCTGAATCTGAAGAGTTCAGAATTTTTTATCGATAAACTTGCTGAAAACTATGCTTTCATTGGTTTAATCTGCTTACAACAAACTTAGTTTAATGAGAACATTTGCCTTGATCAGTTTGATTTACAGCACTACAATATATTCTATAAAATAGTAATAACCAGTGTTCCAAAAGGGATGGAGGGATACTAAATATACTAACAACATTAGTGTCATAATTGGAAAGAACTATTTATTGACATTGACGATGAAAATGATTAAAATATGTAACATGTATCCTCCTCCCAAAGGAAATAACAATCATGACTCTTCTGATGCTTTTCACTTGAATTCTGCCCATCCATTGACGCCATCTCAAGTCACAGAAACAATTTGACTTTAGCTGAAGATTTCAGTATTGATTTATGGAAAGTAAGTAATAATTATTCTATGATTTTATTAAATGGAAGAATCTACTACCAAACATTGTACTCCCCACTAGACTATCAAAAAGAGACGCCCCACTAATAGATGGCATCCTCAAGAAAACATTCAAACCCCTATTCACCTATAGAGACGGTATCCTGATTCATAAAATTGCTGATCATATGGCAACTATCTCTGCTATCAACTTTGATTATCGACCGAATAATTCTAACAAAAAACATGTACAATTCAGAGCTTTTACAGGAAATTTAAATGGTGATTTCCCTGATGATTTTCATTATACAAATTGGGAATAAGTGTTAAACAATAATCCAGACCCCAACCCAAAAGTCACTTACGATTAAGAATTTGCACTTACTTGAGATGACAAAATCAACAAATACTTTCCTCTTAAAAACAAAATCAACAAATATAAACATAAAAACTCTAAATGGATTACCCCAGAAACCCTCAACAAAATAAAACACAGAGACTTTTCGTATAAAAAGTTGCAGAAAATAAATCCTGATGATGATCCTTATGATAACCACTTTAACAGACTAAAAGAATGTACAACATAGGTAAGATTAATGTTTCGCAGCCCAAGATCCACCTTTTACCAAGCTGAATTTGACAAACACAAAAATGATACAAACATCCATGGAATTTTTATAAACGATATCCTAATTAAATCCCAGCTTCATAAACATTTTCCAAAATACTTTAATTCTGCTAACAATTAATAATTTGCTTCGACACAAGACATAACTTCTCATTTATTTTTTTTTTCATTAATGTAGGCCCACATCTTGCCAAGAAAATTTACACAGTTGGGGAAAAAAGAATTTCATACTTATTTTCAAGATATCAATGTAAACTAGACTTTCAATTTTAAACTGGTTGACTCTCACCATGTAAAAAAAAAAATTATAAGCAATTCAAAACCGAACTAGAACAGACTGATTTTCCAACAGAAAATCAAATGTCTCCTGGTGGAACACTTACGTCTCTGAATAAGCTACAGGTGATAACAAATTACAAATGACCAAGTTTGCTTGAAAATTACAATCCTATTTTAGCTCTCACCTGGATACATTACTCTAGCAATTTTCATCAAGTTCTTCAAGACTTATTGCAGAGAAACCAATTTCACATAAATGACCCTGTGACCTTGACAATTAGGTCAAGGTCACCAAAATACAATCCCAACCTTGGTCTTACCTTGATACATAATCCTACGTAGTTTCATCAAATTCCATCCTGTTCTTCATGACTTATCGAACGGAAACCAATTTCACATAAATGACCCTGTGACCTTGAAAATTCGCTCAAGGTCATCCAAATACAATCCCAACCTAGGTCTTGCCTAGATACATAATCATACCAAGTTTCATCAAATTCCATCAAGTTCTTAAGTTTCATCATATTCCATCAAGTTCTTCAAGACTTATCGCACGGAAACCAATTTCACACAAGTGACCCTGTGACCTTAAGAATTCGTGCAAGGTCATCCAAATACAATCCCAACCTAGGTCTTGCCTAGATACATAATCCTACCAAGTTTCATAAGACTCCATCCTGTTCTTCATGACTTATCGAACGGAAACCAATTTCATATAAGTGACCCTAGGACCTTGAGAATCGCTCAAGGTCATCCAAATACAATCCTAACCTAGGTCTTGCCTAGATACATAATCCTACCAAGTTTCATCAAATTCTGTCAAGTCCTACAAGATTTATCGCACGGAAACCAAGTGTTGAAGAACCTGAACAACAACAACAACAACAACAACAACAACAACAACAACAAGATTAAGAAGAAGCGGAAGAAACGGGCACTAAAACAATATGTCCCCTGGCTTCCACCGGGAGACATAAAAATGTTCTGGTGTTGATAATATTTCCCTTCAGCTTCTGAAGATGAGCTCTAATCCTCTTGTTGATTCCTTAACTGCCACTATTAATCACTCACTAAAGTATGGTGTTTTCCCTGACAACTTGAAAATAGGTTAAGTAATTCATGTCCTTAAAAAGATGATCCACACGATTTTAACAACTATAGACCCATTTTTCTCTTGCCAACCATTTCTGACGTTTTCGAATGAGTTGTTAACAGTCAACTCTTTCATTATTTCACTAACAATTATTTACTCTACGACCACCAAAATGGAAAACAACATTCGTCAGAAATTGCCAAATTAGAACTAATTGTTAAATTACATACAGATCTTGATGAGAAGAAGCTACCTCTGGTCATATTTTCTTCACCTTGCTAGCTGAAAGAACACAATTTATTGAAATTGAAGGCACTAAGTCCCTTTCCTGAAGATTATAACAAAGGTTCTTGAAGAATCTATTCTGGGGCCCCTTCTATTTCTCATATACATCAATGACGAATCTATTGCTAGCAACTTTATTTATATTTTGTATGCAGATGATATGAATCTTTTAAGCACATTATGTAACTTTAACAGTGAAACAATACCTCAATCCACTATATCTTACAACATTAATAAGGCAACAGCAAAAGTGAGTAACTGGCTTGTTGTAAATAAACTTTCCTTGATGTTAAAAAAAAAACCGAAACTTTATAATTTTTTATCCTGAACAGAAAAATTTAACCAATCATCTAATACCAAACATTATCATAAAAAGACAACCAGTTGAAGGAGCTGAAAACTTCAAACTTTTAGGTGTTTTAATCAATGAAAATCTCGGTTGGAACGAATAGTTCAACTTTATTTCAAACAAACTTTCGAGAACTTGTGGTATATCGTCTAAGGTAAAAAACATACTGTCTAGAAGCACTTTGAAACTTATATATAACGCCCTTTTCCTATCTCATAAATCAGTCACTAAACCATGGTGTTTTCCCTGACAACTTGAAAATAGGTTAAGTTATTCCTGTCTTAAAAAAGATGATCCACACGATTTTAACAACTATAGACCCATTTTTCTCTTGCAAACCATTTCTGACGTTTTGAATGAGTTGTTAACAGTCAACTCTTTCATTATCTCACTAACGATAAATTACTCTACGACCACCAATATGGAAAACAACATTCGACAGAAATTTATACACATTCATATTCAGGATTTGGACAGTATGCCAAGAAATATATTATTAATCACGATGACACTAATTGTAGTACTGCAGACTGTTACATCTATTACCCTTTATAAATCTAAAATGCAACTAGAAAAGAAGATTTGATTTACGGCAAATCTGTCTGGGTGACCTCAAAATGAGAACAGTTTGAAATGCTATACTTTGTCATTGTTCAACACAATCTAAATTTCGTCTATTAGCCTAATTTTTATAAATTAAAATGCTCAGCTTTGGTTCTTGGTTCAAGGGATGTGGCCATGTCCCAAACTTATAAAGTGAAGTTTGAATGAAACTACTATCTATAATAGTTTTGAAGCTATTCAACATTTCAATTTTGTGTTTTTGTCTAATTTGCATGAATCATTAGCCTAGAAGAACTTTGGTATATTGTGCATTGGATTTGGATTATGCCACAAACCCATATATTGAAGTAGAAATGGCACCTCAACAATAGATTTGAAGCTATTAAAGATTTACAATTTGCATATTCACCTAATTTGCATTAATTAAGATCCTTCAACTTTGGTTCATGGTTCATTGGATGCGGCTTTGCCACAAACCTACAAATTGAAGTTGGAATGGCATCTCTGTGTACAATATAGTTTTGGAGATATTCAACTTTTAAATTTTTCAATGCCCCTTATCAGCCGAATTTGAAATTCTACAACTATACTGTCCATTATAGTGGCAAGTGTCGCAAAGGTATATATGCACATTGGAAGTTTGAGTCCACTTGCAATAGTTTGGAAGATATGGCACTTTTAAATGTATTTTGCCTCTAAAATTTGCATAGTTTTAAACATCATGACTATTCCAAATGAGATGCACAGTTTTGCTGGTTATGTCAATCACCATGGCAAGTTTGGTGGCTTTTTTCCAATAGTGTCTGAGAAAAAGTTTGAACCAACTTGGTCGAAAGAAAGAAAGAAAGAAAGAAAGAAAGAAAGAAAGAAAGAAAGAAAGAAAGAAAGAAAGAAAGACATCGACCTTTTATTTCTTTGTTAACTTATCTGAGATGAAAGACCACCTGTCCTGGTTGAACACCTTTTTTCTGGCATTAGGGGTGTTCTTAAATTGCAGGTACCACTGTACATTAAAACCTCTACAGTGGGCACCTTTGTGACCAGAGAAAAGTGCCCACTCCTGAAAGGGTCAGCCCTTCTGGGCAGTATTGATGAGTATATGTGCATGTACAGTGTACACATATTATAATTCAGAGGAATGTGTATAGATGCAATACAAAACTGTCTTTGTTCCTTTATTACATAAACAAATTTTAACAAATGCTGTCATAAAACTACATGTACATGTACATGTACCTGTGAACTGAAACATGCACTATACTGACTCAATATTGGCTAAAAAGAGCAGACTTCATGTCACTGGTTACAAGAAAACAAAGACATGAAAGTGTCCATTGAGATGACACAAATCTAGACACTTTTTCAAAATTCACCAAAATATGAAAACTGTCACTGAGGACTGCAAGTCAGACTTTGATCGGTCCAGCCAACTCAGCTCTCTATGTAGTCTATTTGTAACAGAGGGTACACTCTGGCTTGTTCTGCCTAGAAGTCCAGTCCCTCTGATCATTTGGGACTGATAAGCCCAGCAGACTCCTAGCCTCAGGCGAACTCTGACTGGTCAGTCTCAGCCATGGTGCACTTACAGCTCTGTCCAGCATTAGTGTGAACATGGAGCAGATATGTTTTAGCATGAACAGAACAAGATTCTCTGTATTTTATTGAGAACCTCATTACACAGTTGTTGTGAGTCCCCCCACCCCCACCCCTACCTCCAATTTGCCGTAAGACCCAAATCTTTCAAACCATAAACCCTGCCGGCATGGCTAGAAGGCTGCCTGTGAGACAGGCTCAAGTATCATAAATGCAAAATGGTTGCCTAGCACCATGGAGGCTTATAACATGCAGTACAGCAGAAGCCCTAGTCAAAATGTGGATTGTTGGGAAATTCACTGAATTTAGCAAACATTAAAATTCCCCAACTTTTGTTTGCATGCTAATGGATTTGCCAGATGTCTCAAACTTATATGTGTAAGTTAGAACTTGTGCCTATTTATAACATTTTTGAAGATATAAAGATTTTAAAATTTTAATTGCCGATAATTTGCAGCTTTTTTAAAAAATCATGACAATACCAAGTCAGGTGCCTAATTTCACTGGTGGGTCAGTCATAATGGCAAGTTTGGTTGTTTTCAGAATAATAGTGTCCGAGAAAAACTCCAGACAAATTTGGTCGTAAAGAAAAAAAGAAAGAAAGAAAGAAAGAAAGAAAGAAAGAAAGAAAGAAAGAAAGAAAGAAAGAAAGAAAGAAAAAAGAATTCTTGGAAAAACAAAATGCCTGGGTTGACACCCAGACATAACTAAATATTTGGTCTGAGAACTTAGTTTATTTTTAATATGAGTTTAAATGCAAAACCACATGTGAATAGTTTATAATCATAGTATGTTTCATTTATTCATTCTAAAATATCTTTTTTTTTTCTTAGGGTGGCATACATCTAAGCGATTCCCATGGGTCTTAGTGCATAGTCTCCCTGGTTGAATAGCATTGAATATCAATATATGTTGCTGCATGATTTGTATTTTAGACCCAATAAAGCATACTAGAGTATTAAAGGGTTGGCTTGTTTACTGGTAACATATATGTATTACTTGTCCTTCAAACTGCACGACCCGTTCGTTATTGCGTTTCGATTCACATTTTTCCATTCCTGCCTTATTTTCCTTTATCATTCACGGTTTGTCTCCCATGGATGCGATCCCAAACGGCAGCAACCACTGCGAGGCTCTATACCCTGTGTCTTTCTCTCTCGCATCTAGCCTGCAATTGACATCGGCAGCAGCCAACGTGAGGTTCTAACCCTTACTCCTGGTTTTGCTCCCGTGTATGGAAGTTGTACTGTTTTACTCCTAGTTCTGCTCCCGTGTATGGGAGTTGTACTGTTGAATAATTCATAAAAACATGAGTTTCGTTCACAAAACCACAGGTTTTGCTTTTAAAAGCCTTGGGTTTTGTTGCAAACCCCTGAGTTTAGATAACAAAACCATAGATTTTACCACGAAACCCAGGGTGCTGTTACGAAAAAGTTAGGTTTTGCTTAGGAATTGAATTTTGATATGATCTTGGACAAAACCCTGGGCTTTGTTACAAAACTCTGGGTTTTGTGTGAAAAATCGCTGCTTTCATGAACAAAACGCAGGGTTAAGGTACAAAACCATGGGTGTTTGTACCAAAACCTTGGGTTTTGAGCACAAAACACCCACAGTTTAAGAGACTCTTAGTTTGGATCACAAAACCATTAGTTTTGTCATTTTTAAACAGAACCGTGGGTCACAATCTCCAGGGTTTTGAAAAAGTGCAATACCCAGGGTTTTGTAATCAACCAATCATGACAGCTGTTACTTGGTAGGCCTTCCTGGGCTACTCGACTTAAAAATAGCGCCAAATTACAAGTGGTCCAGTTTGTGTGATCATTCACATATACTCTTCCTCTATGCGATAGGATGAGAATATGTGTTATATATTAGTTTAAGAACGAGAGGTTGTGCATTCAGTGCTGAAAGTGATCAACACGGATCACAGCAAGAAGCTCTGCGTGGACTATTCACTTAAACGTCTTAATACACAGCCTCGAGTTCTTTAATTTGCTTAAAATATTCGATCACTTGCAAAGAACTAATTTTTCGCACGTTATATGATGAAACCCTGGAAATTTTGATGATTTAAATAGCGTTTTCGGTCCTATTTTTCAACCATTATTGTTTGAAATATTCATCAGTGTTTGGTTGCGGTCATATTGTCTTTGACTGGCGTGACCTGGATGGGAAGCAGTAAACAGGGGCGCGTGGTCTGACTGCCATTAGATGTAAGACATAAACTAAATAAGAAGATTTGCTTCAAAGAAAATCTGTCTGTGAGCCTTCAAAGGTTTTAAATATGAAATGTTACAACTTTTATCCATTGGTACTTCACATTCCATTAAGCTAGTGGCTGGATGAAAATTTTAAAGTCCAAATGACCTTGACCTTTGACCTTTACACGTCACATGTAAATTGAATAGTGTTACAATACACACAATTTGAGCCCAACATGAACCAAATCGGATGAAAATTGACCAAATTATGGCAAGATAAAAACTTTCAAAGCGCCAAATGACCTCGACCTTTGCCCTTTGGAGGCTACATGTGTTGCAATACTTATAATTTGAGTCCAACATGATTAAAATTGGATAAAAATTGACCAAGATATGGCTAAAAGAAAGCAACCATCGAAAGTGGCCTTTGACCTTGAGATGACCTTTGCCTGAAGTGAACCTTGACCTCAAAAATGACATTTTGACTTAAAATTGACCTTTGACCTTGACATGACCTTGACATTTGAGATGACCTTTACCTTACTATGATCGGACTCCTACACTCGGAACCACATGTACTATAGTACAAAAGATATTGAAGATTTAAAACTTTAATTAGCCCTCATTTGCACAATTTTGAAAAGCATGACTTCTCATTATAAAAAGGCCAGACTTCATGCATCGAAGTATAATTGTGCCAAGTTTAGAATTTCTACGTGTAATACTTTTCAAATGAAGTGACGGACAAATATGCCTGTAAAGAAAGAAAGAAAGAATTCCTAGAAAAACAGTATGTCTGTGTTGGCACACAGACATAAATATTCGATTACCATATTCCAAACGTACATGGACATATGTAAGTAAATGTAAATTTAAAGGAACAGCTAGTGAGTTTATGCTGCAGACTGCGAACCAGTTCCATAGCTTTGGTGCGCCCAAGTTAGGGTTGACGTGAGAAGACTGAGACAAATTTGATCTTAATTCAAGTTCAAATGTGCTGTTTAATGTTTTTAATATTTTCAATAACTGTACGTTCATACTTGAAGCTAGGCACATTTTAGTGTTCCCTCTGATTAAACTTTCTTTAACCTCTCGGGAGTAGAAAGTCAAGCCAATGCCGGTGCTTACTGCCGCTGATCGCCGCGCACTGCCCATGAGTACATTACACAGCATTGGTAGTATCTGTTGTCTAATTGCAAAGGCCTGGCAGTGAGCAATGGATTTGTTTATAGGTGGTGGATGGGATCGGCGGCGGTGAGCCGCGAAAGAATTTAGAAGAGGCCAGTACTTAATGTCCAAGTTCAATTTTAAGAAAAAGTGCAGCCACCGTCAATCGGTGCAGATTGCCGCAAAAATATACCAAAATGCCGCCGCAGTGCGTTACTGGATCTACTCGCTGGAAGGGAATCAAAGCTCAAGCCAATGTAGCCACCGGTACCATCAACGTGAGCCACTGCTTTCTAACAACCTCGTAACATTACTATTTTTGATTTTAACAAAATTCACGCGAGCACTAGCTTAAGGTAATGTTAAGCTTGTTTCGGATAATTTTGTTTATTTTGAGATATTTATGCACTCTTATATGGTGTCTATTATATGTCCAAATTTGGATATGTGACAATCTAAAGAAACGAACAAAAATATTTGTAATGTGAACATGGTAGTCACTGGACTTTGCTATCATTTAGGATCTTGATCACAGACGATAGGTATATGCACCGAAATGGCCATTCACACGAAAATATTTGTTAACCTAATTTTCTGATTATAACAAAAGGAAAAACTACTTTACTCCATAATTCCGTGAAAGGAAGTGCAATAGGGATTTTCAAAGAAGTGATCCGTTCTTTTTATCAGAAATGAAGAGTTCTACAAACTTTACCAATTGAACTTAATTGTATTTGTGTCTTCTTGCCCAGAACATCTTCCTAGTAGTCTTTACCCTATTTCGCAGTCCGAACTCTTTACTCTCCATATAAATTTTTTTTTTATGTTTTTTTTTTAATGTTTTTTTCTATCAGTTTTGTAAAAAAGCAGATACTTTTATGAAAATTCCCTCATACTGTTTTGCAGATTGATATATTGATATCTTAATAGGACAAGACTGGCTATTATATCTTGAATATTTTTCCATATATATCCACTATTTCAAAAGCAAAAAACAAAAAACAAAAAAACAAAAGAACAAAAAACAAACAAAAAAAAGGAAACAAACAAACAAAAAACAAAAACAAAAACAAAAACACATTTTCCCAAAGACGCTGGTGTTTATACAGTCATTTTGAATTACAGCTTTAATGCAGACAGATTATGCAAAGCCTTAAAGTCCCTTGTGAATGTAGGTTTTCTGTATTAAGATTGCATATATTTCTGATGTTTGGTTTAGACGTCAAGTCATTTGCCCGGTTCGACATTACATACTATCTTTATGAATAAAACAAGTGTTTCTGTGCTCCTTGGATGTGACTGTTGGTGTACTTGTTTGCTTGGCTGATTGGGTCAATTTGGTTCTTCCTTTTATTGGTGTGGATACATTTGTTTCAAAATTTTGAATTCTTAAAGCATGCGTGAATTGAAGATGTAAAATATATGTGATACATATAATTTATAACTGTTTGTATATGATTTCTGGTATTCAGTATTAAACAACATGATCTCTTCCTTGAAAAATTGAATGAATAAAATATTACCCAGTAAACATATAAACAGGCTTTAGTTTTCTGGCTGGCCTTCAGAAACTGCAAAGTGTCCTTTTGGTCACCCACCGCGGAAGCTTTCACGTTGTAGCAAGTGGCATGTCTAAATGTAAGAAAAGGGTTAGCTTAAATCTCCAATTACAGTGTCTTTTACACTCGTTATGGTGTTGTTTATATGTGTGACTCAAAAACCAAACCAGCTTCCATTCAATTACTAATGGAAAAGACGACATATAAACAGGATCTTCAACCAGGCAAAGAAGTACATTACAAAACCATAGATGATAAACTTGAATGTATGGTAATTAAGTTCGGGATAATTGGGCTAAGATCTGACCACTGGACCCTGTGGAAGAAACAGTCTTTGACTGAACAGACCAGCCGATTTTACTACTACTACTACTACTACTACTACTACCACTACTACTACTACTACTACTACTACTACTACTACCACTAATTATTATCAGTATTATTATTATTACTATAATCACCCTCATTATTATTATCATCATTATCATCATAATTATACTGTAACTTGAGTAGCGCATGTGCTTTCACAAGCTGCATCACTAAAAACTAATAATATCTATAAAAGGGGAAATGCAATCTAGACATGGCTCAAGTGAAACTTGTTAAAATCTCAGCAACACATGAATAGAGAGAAGCAACCTAGACTTTTTCTTTCAGAGGTTGTATCAAACTGCTCTTAAGTTGTTTATGTAGAACCAATACTTTAATTATTTATGGTGCATACGAAGGCTAATGTTTGACAGAAATTAGAGTGGCTAACGCAACTGCTTCTGTCCCTTCGAAAGATGGTGTTCTGTAATTTGACATTTTCACTATGCTTTACCAAAACATAACGCAGAATATAAACATGTGTACGGTGTTTTTGCAGTTATATTTAGGTCGATTAAACTTTACGTAATTGTATTTTAGTCAATGGTGTCAACATTTTGTGTGTGTGTGTGGGGGGGGGGGTAATCAAATAATAATTACATTTCAGGCCTCATTTTGCTCCAAGATTAAAACTTGGGGTGTCTCGGTGTTTCTGATAATCACACCTCAAAATTGGTCAAGTTGTTTTGGATGGGGGTTGTTTGTTCGGTTGTTTTTTGTTTTTGTTTGTTTGTTTGTTTGTTTGTTTTTTGTTGTTGATGTTTTTGTGTTTTGGTTTTCTGTTTTTGTTTGCCCTTTTTTGTTCTGGGTGTTTTTAGAGGTTATTAGAAACTGGCCACACCTCATTTAATATAATCCCAATTAGAATTACTTTAGCTAAATTAAAGCGGTCTTCAAGTTTGTATATTCCAGAACAAGTTGGCAATTTTTCCTAGAGGTTTAAAAACATTTTCTCAACATGGTAAAGAGGGTATGCAAAAACAATACGAAAAGAAATGTATTATATCTGGTTGGCAAAATATCACACCGGCGCAATGAGATTCATCTCCATTTAAAATTTTAAATAGGCACATTACGGCATGGAATAAACATCTTTCTCGATGCGTGCCTTGCACACCAAAGACAGATTTTGATTAATGGCATGCCTCTCTGACTTTAATAGGAGATATGCATGTTAATTTCCCGCCAGAGCTGCATACCTAATTTCCTAGTCTCGCTTGGCGGTATATGGCGAGATACGGGTCGGTACCTGTGGGAACAAGCGGGATATTACTAATATTTTGGAAGTAAAGAATCCTAATTAAAGGCAGATGAAATTTTTTCTTTATATATGTGGCTCGGGAATTTCTAAATGAATACCATTTTGGCATTTGTGAATTTGCATTTCTAAACAAAAAAAACCAAAAAAATGCCAATTTTGTAAGAAATGAACATATGGCCCTGTCTGTGACAGTGATGTGACCCACACGTGCCCCGTGATCGCCTGGCGTCAATCCCGTGCTTTGTGGCGGTAAAATTAATGTGCATACGGCGTATTCGTCATTTTTAATTATTGTAAAGCAGAATATTCAAGGGAAAAGATGATGCGAACTACATTTGAATCTTGCTTGAAAAAGTTAAAGGCAGAATCACGAGGAGTGCCCTAATCGGACCTGTAGTGCCCTAATCGGACCTGTAACAGGGTCAATATTAAAACCCTTGATTAATAACGTCATCATAATTTATAGTATAATCTAATGTAATGTAACGTGTGTATGTAGATGTATATTTATATTTTTTTTCAGTTTAAGTTCATTTTAGTAAGTTTTTTTTTTTTAAAGTTTAAAGGTTAAATGGGATACTGTGGTTCCTACGGAAACAAGCTGGTTTTGTTCCCTGCATATAGTTAGGAATATAATGTGTTTTGTTCAATTTACTTTGTTTATACATGTATTGTATGTCATTTTACAAATTTCTATGACCATGGACCTGATCTTTATGATTAATAGAATAACATCAAAATCATCAGTGCGGGGGGGGGGGTCAGTTTTACGATAATGCCTGGGACCACAATTTCAAAAGGAATACAAATAAACTAGCCAGACAAAGATTATGGCAGCAGAGGGGAAGTCTTCTAATGCAGCTAGACGTAACAACATCCCACTGTCTTTATATAATAGCATAGTACCTGTATCTTTTTTGTATGTGAAAATCCACCATTGACCAATTTGCGTCCACATTATATCTGCGGATAAGTTCCAAACAAGCTTGCTTGTTTCCCTTGTCTTCAGTAAGCGTGATGACTGACACACCCCTGACTTCGGAATGAGGGTTGGTGTCGAATACACCAATGGTTACCACAAAATAGATGCAGAAAACAGCCTATACATTAAAAACAATGACAAGCAATTATGGCTAGTGGATGTGGAGGCTAACAAATATATTCTCATGACCTGTATCATAAAAATAGATTTTTGTAACTCTGGAGCTGTTCGGATGGAAAGCGTAAATGAAATGTGAAAAGCTGTCTCAAGAGTCATGCCCTCAGCTGTCCCAAGAGTCATGTCATCCATATGCCTACCACGAAGACAACATAATCATATTTTAATTGAGCAGAGGCGCATTAATCTAGTTATGATACTTGAAATATGAGGATTCCATATTGAAAATACTATGTTGTAGGGTTCAGTTCAAAGTTAAATAATAGATTAATACTGGAAAGTAAATCTGGATCATTTTCAGTTTATTAAAGTGGGAAAGCTTTTCAGGTGGCACCCAAAGAGGATGCACACACGTACATATTGGATGTTAAGTTGCACATGGTGATTCAATCATACATACATACATACATACATACATACATACATACATACATACATACATACATACGTACATACATACATACATAAACGAATGCTTATAAAAAAGGTCAGAATTAGCTCTAAGGTGTGTGTTTGCCCCAATACGCAACTGAATACACAAACATTTCGAGGGATAGAGCTGTGTATTCCCATTGGTTTATATTTAAAGCAACCTTATACAAACTCTTCACTTTTGCAGCTGTGGATATATGATTTTTGCGAGGTATTTAGTTATGCATCTTGATTTACTGTCAGAAATTTGGTGTCTGTATGTGAAGTTGTTTTCAAGTTATTAAGTAGACTTGCACAAGTCCCTGGTGCATGTCCATATTTTCCCATCCCGCGGTCCCACCCAGAAGTGCGATACATTTTCCCCTCCACAAAGTTAACTGAATAATATTATGCCAACTACACGGTGTTATTAAGTAGGTCCTACTATTATTATTATATTATTTTTTAACTGGTCGACACTGCTGCCGTGTCGGTTTCAATAGTAGCTATTGAGTCCTGGTCAGTTCTAATCCCATTATCATTGCGAGTGGAAAGTGGCCTTCGATGAATGCATGGCTAGTCACTGGCCACTCAAGCGAGACAAAGCTGACCGTCTCCCTCCGGCTGCCGATACCAGGACGCCCTCTGCCTGACGCGATGCACTGCAATTAATCCTTCATTACACAGTAGCTCAATTAACAGCTTCTGAAGAGGAGTGCGTTATGACCGCTCGCTTGTCTATGTGATAAGAAACACAGTATAGACCGCCCGGCGCTGATCATCTGGAGTCAATGTTATCTGGTTATATACACGTTCCACGCCAATCAGCTAGGTAAAGCTACGACGTGTGTTTACTTAAAATTTAATTTGGCAATGAATTTGATTTTAAATAAAATACGGAAGACAGTCCAGTGAGACTTGAGCAAGTCTAGTAATTAAGATGCAAATTACAATTTAAAGTAATGGGAATACACAAGCCTAGTCCTCTACTGACTGCAGTGCCCTCTTTAGGCAGTTATTGAACCTTCTGTTCTTGCACTTGCCTATCGGCCACAGACCACAGTTATAAATCCTTCTATTTTTCATATTAGCATTTTTCAGTCTAAAAAAAAATCAGCATTTTGGTATTTTGAAATTCCGTGAACGGCATTTATCAGATAAAAATGTCAGAAAAATATGGACGGATTTTTGTCATACAATTCCCGGCTCGTTAATTTGTGATAATTGAAATACGAAACAACACCTGGATGTCAGCTTTATACAGGTGTATGAACTGTGCTCTTGCCAGGGTCACATCATTGTCCTTCCCCACCATAAAGTTCCCTCCTGGCCTGGAAGAAAGTGCACCTAAATGACTTCCAATGAAGCAACTCTGCGATGCAGCAAACCTGACTTAGCTAACTTTATTTAAACAGAAGCTACAGCATGCTGAAAACACAGTTTTTTCACAATTACGCACTATCTCCGTTGGGATGCGCAACCAGCCAATCACAACTGTAGTCTGTAACCTATTCTATGCATATATATTGGCTAAGCACGAAGCAGATGTACAAGTTACAAGCTTCTATTTGATACCTACCGATGTGATTACTCCTGTTTGGAATAAGCGTTTTGTTGATATACTTGTCATCATTCCTCGCTGATTATGGAGTCCGTATTCGTGAGTTCCTGAAGCAAGACCTGAACAAGAAAAACACTAGTGTACGCGTAACATGTTGGCAATGTAAACGGCGGAAAAGTTACTTTTCCAGACTTTAATGGGTGAATATTGCGCATAACGCATCACACCTGGATGAGCACAGCGCATAAGCATAAACAGCTGCATTGTTCCCACTGTATGCAGCAAAATTGTCAGGGATCAGTTCTGTCCACAACTCGATATGGCAAATGTTTCCAAAGTGCTCTCAGTACTGCGCTTGTTAATTAATAAATTCTAGAGCTAGCCCGTTCAAATTATACTAAATAGTAGACATTTATGAGGTTCAGATTGAGTTCGAAGACAAACAACCTTGATCTAATTGCCAAAATCACATACCCATTATCGTGAGTTTTACATTTAACACCTTTAATTTTATAAACAGAAACTCTCTTTTTCTAATTTTTTTTTTTTTTTTTGCTTGATTTACAGAAATTGGTGACTTTTTGTCCCCATTTCTGGATTTCAAAACCTGACAGGTCCACATATATACAATTTTGCTTGAGTGGACTCACTCAATCCATACAAAACCCCGTAAACAGACCCAACTGAGTGGAACCACTCTTTTGGACCTCCTTTATCAGTTTCAAACGCATCAATGAGTGGAAACACTCGACCCAACTCGCACAAGAAATCCAAAACGAGGTCCACATGAGGGAAAATACTCACTAAGACCTGGTCTATATCTATATCAAAGCCTCGGATGAGTGGAAACACTCAGTTGGCACTACTGTAGTCACAAATCAGTTCCAAAGGAGGAAAAACCTCAGCACAGTACTAGATCCTGCCTAGTTGAGTAATAACACTCAAACGATTCAAACATGTTATTTATTATCCATATGAATGAAATAACTTTAGAACACATTTGAGTCTGTTGTCAAAATAAAGCAAAACCCAATAAAAACCAAAAGAAAAAACTAAGCAAGTAAAAGCAATAATTAAAAAAAAAAATCCCTCGGACAACACATCTCAAGGTGTGAAAATACTCCTTTGAATGTGTGCTTGGTCTAAATAATAGCCCTTCCTGAGTGAAGACGCCCAACCAGTGTGTGCAGAATTGTTGCTAAAATGAATGAATGAAGATCGCTGAAAATATCCATTTGATACACCAAAGATTTGATGTTTGGTTTGCACGCAAATGATGAGTGTATAAGAGTTCGATCATAGCAATGATGCTCATTTTTTAAAAATTTACATGTGACCTCTAAAGGTCAAAGGTCAAGGTCATTTGGACCTTTGAATGTTTCATCCATTCATAACTTGGCCAATTTCCATCCAATTCTAAACATGTTGTACTCAAATTGTAGGTATTGCAACACTGTACATTTTTATAAGAATATATAACCTGAAAAGGGTAAAGGACAAGGTCATTTCCCTATCTGAAAGTTTCATCCTGCAAGAACTTGGTCACTTTTCATCCAATTTGGTCATGTTGGGCTTAAACTGTGGGTATTGTAACACTGCGCAATTTACATCATTTGGATTTTGAAATTTGCATGCAGCCATAAGCTTAATGCAATGTGAAGTACCAAAGGATAAAAGTTGTAGCATTTAATATTTACAACTTTTGAAGGCACACAAACAAAATTTCCTTTCAAGCAAATCTTCTTTTCTAGTTTCTTTCTTTCTGATCTAGTTTCTTTCTTTCTTTCTCCCTTTCTCTCTTTATGTCTCTCTCTCTTCCTTCCTTCCTTCCTTCCTTCCTTCCTTCCTTTCTTCCTTCCTTTCTTTCCTTCTTTCTTTCTTTCTTTCTTTCTTTCCTTTCCAGGTAAATTTGTCCGACATTTCATTTGAAAAGTATTACACGTAGAAACTCAAAACTTGGCACAATTATACTTCTATGAATGACGTCTGGCCTTTTTATAATGAAAGGTCATTCTTTTCAAAATTATGTAAATGAGGGCTAATAAAAGTTTTAAATTTTCAATATCTAATGTACTATAGTAGATGTGGTTCCCAGTGTATAGGAGTTCGATCATAGCAAGGCAAAGGTCATCTCAAATATCAAGGTCATGTCAAGGTCAAAGGTCAATTTTAAGCCAAAATGTCATTTTTGAGGTCAAGGTTTACTTCAGGAGGAGGTCATCTCAAGGTCAAACGTCATTTCAAGGTCAGAGGTGGTGGCTAGCCATAACTTGGTCAATTTTTGTCCAATTTTGATCATGTTGGTCATGTCAAGGTCAACGGTTAATCTTAAGCAAAATGTCATTTTTTAAGGTCAAAGTTCACTTCAGGTAGAGGTCATTTCAAGGTCAAAGGTTTTTTAAGGTCAAAGGCCACTTCCGATGATGGCTCTCTTCTAGCAATAACTTGGTCAATTTTTATCATGTTGGGCTCAAAATGTAGCTAGTGTAACACTGCACATTTTTCAAATTTACGGTCAAGGTCATTTGGACATTTGAAAGTTTCATCCAGTTATAACTTGGCCAATTTCTATCCGATTCTAATCATGTTCTACTCAAATTGTAGGTATTGCAACACTGCTCACTTTTATAAGAACATGTAACCTCAAAAGGGCAAAAAGCTCAAGGTCGTTTGGCCCTTTGAAAGTTTCATCTTACCATAATTGGGTCAATTTTCATCAGATTTGGTTCATGTTGGGCTTAAATTGTAGGTATTGTAACACTGCCCAATTTACATGTGTCATGTAAGGGTCAAAGGTCAAGGTCATATGGACTTTGAAATTTACATGCAGCCATAACCTTAATGTAATGTGAAGTACCAAAGGATAAAAGTTGTAGCATTTAATATTTACAGTATTTACACAGACAGATTTGTTTTGAAGCAAATATTCTTTTCTAGTTTCTTTCTTTCTTTCTCTCTCTCTCTCTCTCTCTCTCTCTCTCTCTCTCTCTCTCTCTCTCTCTCTCTCTCTCTCCTTCTTTTTGACCTGCAAATGTTTTCCGACACTTTTCTCTGACACTATTATACATAGAAACTCCAAACTTGGCATGATTGTACCTCCGTACAAGAAGCTTGACCGTTGTATACAGAGGAATGAGGATGTTTAAAATTATGCAAATTTGGGGCATTTGGGATTTTAAATCTTGAATATCTTCAAAAGTATAATAGATAGAGATGGCTTTCCACCTTCTACTAGGGGGTTATTAACCAATGCGCATCTAATGAATTTAAAAAAAAGTTGTAGCAATTTAAATCATGCTAATAGCAGTATTAGAAAATTAAAAACTTAAATATCTTCAAAAAACTTATAGATAGAGATGCCATTTCAACTTCTACTAGGTGGTTGTTGACCATTGCGCATGTAATGAATCTAAAATAAAAGTTGTAGCAATTTAAATTATTCTAATTAGCAGTATTCGAAATGTTCAATCTTGAATACTTTCAACACTATAATAGATAGAGATGTCATTCTAACTTTTAGTAGGGGGTTGTTGACCATTGCGCACCAAATGAATATGAAATAAAAGTTTTAGCAATTTAAATTATGCTAAATAGCACCATTAGAAATTTAATATCATGAATAACTTCAAAGCTATAACAGATAAAGATGCCATTCCATCTTCTACTCCTGTGTTATGGAATAGTTGTACATTGCCATACCAATATGATTTGAAGACACACACTGATTTGCTATGCAGCAAATCATCTTTCCTAGTTTTGTTTTGTTTTTGTTAATATTTGGTATTGTATGAACATGAACCTCACTCCCCCACCCCAGCCAACACGCACATAGGTTGAACACATGCATACAGGATTGCATATTTCTAAAAAATATCTCACCATGAAAATGAAATATTTAAATATTCCAGCTAGTCTTCATGTCATTTTTAAATGATTGTGTCAACCTGGTCAAATTTTGTGCTGTAGATAAAGCTACATTTTCTGGGTTTTTTTTTTTTTTTTTTTTTTTTGACAATATCAAAACATTATTACCACTAATTTCCATATTAAAGCCTCAATCCGCGGCCATATACAATGAATTATCAAAATTTTAGGCCAGTGATGGTAGCCTTTGTGTGATACTGACTAGCCGGCCACTCAAATACATTAGCAAGTGCACATATTTTAGATTCTGTCAATGCATATATGCAAACATGTATGTTTCATTCTTTTATGTTTCATTCAACGTTGACTGTTGCCAATGAAAATACAAGTGGTGCTTACACTGAGAAATACAATGTTTGATCTTAGATATCAATCAAAATTTGGACAAAATCAGAATCATAATGTATTCCTATCATTTCCCATTTTGACAGTCCGTAACCAAGGAGGGTAGAGAGAGAAACCAAAGTATTGAATTAGTTGTAGTTTTTTTTTATGTGATGGGTATAAATATTTTAATGTATTTCATTAAATAAAAATGCAGTCGTTAAATCATCAATTTTAAATTTTTGCATTGAGCATTGTTTTAAATTAAAACACAACCAACACGTTTACCATTAACATTGAAATCCCCAAAAAGTCTTGCAAACTACTGGCTGTAACCTGGGAAATGCCCCTCTGGCACTTCCCTGCTGTAACTATGTGATTTACTTTTTCGAATTAGCCCCCCCCCCCCATTTTTTGTTTTGTTTTTGTTTTGTTTTGTTTTGTTTTGTTTTTTGTTTTTTTGTTTTTTGTTTTTTGTTTTGTTTTTTGTTTTTGTTTTTTGTTTTTGTTTTTTGTTTTTTGTTTTTTATTTTTTTGTTTTTGTTTTTGTTTTGCTTTTTTTGTAAACGGTTTACGGGCTAGATGACCAAAATTTGAAAGGAGGAGAGATCCTAAAAAGTCAGAGATAATGTAGATTGAGAAGAATGTTCATTTGGGTTAGCTCTGTGAAGTTATGTGATTTGGTGAATTTATAAACCTTGTATTCTAAAGCTTGTGTATTAGGAAGAAACAGATGAGAGCTGCTTATACCTTGGAAAAGTGTAAGTTAACGAGATGTTAAATGCCTTTTCTATAGGTCTGTAGGCTTTTTTTTTTTTTAAAGGAAGAAAAACATTACAATGTTTGTAATTAAAAAAATAATGTGGCCTTGTATACATAAAGAAGGCTATCATTAAAAGCTTGGTTTGTGTAAGTCATCTTGAAAGGCGTCCAATTAGTAACTTGTTATGATGCCCTGCAGGTAATATGAAATTACTAGTGCGAGAAAGGGATACATTGCCTAGTATACTACATACAACTCTGACATTAGCTTGAATTGTGCCAAATGATAAACAATAAATATGTAACACTGACAAGTTAACATATTGTATTTTACTGTAAATGACCTGCTCTTTTGAATAATATTGTCAATTTCCAAATATTTTCTAGTTTTGGTGACTTAGTCTGTATGAATTTAAAATGGGTGCAAAATTCAAACCAAAATAATATATATTGTATACATTTGTTCCTCAAGGACTTTATTAGCATGTATATCAATGTACATACTAATAATACAGTAGAACATTCATTTAAAATCCCCCATAAAGAGACCACTCCCTATTGCAACCAACTCTTTATAATGACACTTCTGTTGACATTAACAGTGTGTCTGAGCTAGTGAGACATCTAAAATGAACCCTTTTAGTCATTCACAATAGCTTCAATGTGAGTTGCTCCTGCTGTTGGTTTTGACCAAACCCCTATCCCTGTGAGGTTTTGTTGGACCAAGAAAAAAAATTCCTTCATAAAAACTACTTAAAATACTCAAATATGAGAGATTTTGAATAAAATCATAAAAACTTTAATTTCTAGCATACTTCAAAATAAACCTAACGGTAGTGATACATCAACTAACATCAAATCCTGTGAGGTTTGTGGTTCATCACTGCACAATAATTAGTTCTCCAGAAAAATAAAGTTTCGTTAAATAACCAGTATTTTAAGTCGTCATTAGGAAGAAAATTTTGTGACGTTCAAGAAAATCCACCCACGTCTATGTGGAAGTTTGTATGGTCATATGGAATAACATGAAATGTAAAACTGACGTTGTTGTACATTAAGGGATATATAGGGTCATGGGTCTCTTTACATGGTAAAACAAACTGTAATCAGTTTTCCATATTAAAACTACTCCCAGCTAAATTTTTATTGGATGATCATGAATATTATGAACATTTTACCTCGCATACTATAATTTAACACAAAATCTAGTAAAAGTCCTACTGATAGTGTTCATTTGCAAATTGAGTTGTTAATATTTCAGTTTCACAAAAATGAAGCTGGTTGCTCGTCAATATTGAAACGGCAAACTTCATTCTAATCCATTATACCATTTCTTTGTGAGATGATAAATATGTACTTGTGCAGACATGAAATACTAAATCTACTCAATTAAAACCTCCCCTTGCATTCCATTTCGCAGTCCTCTTTTTTATATTTATATTTTATTCATAAGTGTGTTTCGACTGGAGAGTTAGCAAACAACAATTGAATCTATGCTTTTACTGACAAATTATGTTTACACTACTGCAACCCTTGTCAGCATATGAATTCAAGTTGCACGTCATTCGCGGCCCTGCAGAATGTATGTTTTCAAATTCCATATTATTGTGCATGAAATGTAAAGTTTATGATTAAAATGTACCAATATGCAATACAACACATATGCATGGAGATGAAGCATACGATCTATAGTTCAGTCTGTGCAATATAGCTGAAGGGGATCGGGTGCAGGTAAAACTGCTGCTTTATCTTTTATATATATATATATATATATATATATATATATATATTTAATATATGATCCTACAACCGAAGGCTAAATCTGAAATTTAAAGTATTTTTGCAGAAATCCTTAAAGTCTTAATTTCCTGAGTTCATCATTTAAATCTATAGTTGATTATTTTGCTGAGTATTATTAACTTTAGTGAAAAGGTTATGTGCAAAGCAGCAGAACATCGTATATAAATACAATTAAAAGGCAATCAGAGATTGCTAGATCTATGCCCCCCTCGGCTTATTTATAACCTTGCTAATTACAGGTCTCATTTTAGAATGACTGCAGTTAATAAAAATAGGCTATCACTGTGACCCAGATACTTGACATACTGACCTACTTTTCTGTATGACACACTCTTGTGTCCTGATACATATGTTTGTAAAGTTTCATGATTCTGAGTCGAAGAACAACTGAGCTGCAACCCAGGAATGAATTGGAATGTAGTTTTACATATGTATCACCATGACCCAGATGCTTGTACTATTGACCTAGTTTTGTTTCATGACACACTTTCAGGTCGAGATACATGTATGTGTGAAGGTTCATGAAACTATACTGAACCAAACAAATAACGCAACTTTTTCATTTGGGTTTATTTTCACATTGGAACTGTATTTAAAGTTCAGAAATATACGAACCGTTGTTAAATCAGTCTAAAATAAGGCACCAAGTAGTGTGATCTCAAGGTCGAGTACCCTGACCTTGCCATGGGGTCACTGTCATGAATCAAGAGTGACTACAGCAGGCTATTTTACGCAAGTCTCTGACACCTGAAGTTAAGGTTGCCAAGTCTTTGATTCTGGGACAGGAAAAGGCCACATTGAAATCAGCCCAAGCGTAACTGTGTGCGAGGATATGAGGCTTTCAAAGTTTGGTGGTTGTGCTGAATCAAGGACAACTGCAGGATTCAGTGTTACCCACATGACTAAAACATTCGCACCTTAACTGGTTGGGTGTAGCCCCTCACGTACAATGAAAGGGCAGCATGGGATTCATTTGGCACAATATTCCAAGAACTATGGGTCGATTATCAACAGTAGATCGGGAGAGAGGAATTGGCATGCTACAGGCTGGTTTATCTGCAGCAGAGGTGGCAAGAAGACTGCAAGTCCACAAATCCACTATATCCAGACTTGCTACAAGATTCCAGGAGACTGGGGCCACAGCTGATAGACAGCGTCCTGGGAGACCAAGAGAAACCACACCTGCACAAGACAGACACATCAGGGTGTCGCATCTGCGGAACAGAACTCGATCAGCCACTAGAACTGCACAACAGACACCTGGCAGAACCAATAACAGAATATCTGTCAGACAGTCCCTAATAGACTACAAGAACACCATCTACATGCCAGGCATCCTTACAAGGGTCAGATTTTGACGCAGGCAAGAAGGCAAGCCCGACGACAATGGGCTACTGCCCATACTCGCTGGACCCATCAACAGTGGAGGGATGTGCTATTCACCGATGAATCCCGCTTCACCCTGTATCATGCAGATGGTAGGACACGTGTTTGGCGACGAAGGGGAGAACGCTACTCAGATGCCTGTGTGCTGGAAACAGATCGATTTGGAGGTGCATCAGTGATGGTGTGGGGTGGAATTTCATTCACAGCCAAAACCCAGCTAATCTTCATTGAAGGCAATCTTAACGCTACCCATTACAGGGATGAGATCCTTCAGCCTGTTGCTGTCCCTTTCATTAGACACCACCAACTCCACTTGCTTCAACAGGACAATGCTCGGCCCCATGCCGCTAGACTGACGATGGATTTTCTGCAAGGAGAAGGAATTAACGTTTTGCCATGGCCAGCCTTCTCACCTGATATCAATCACATTGAGCATCTTTGGGACCTCCTTGACCAGCGTGTTCGGAGACGGGATCCAGTGCCCGCCAACCGCCAGCAGCTTCACCAGGCTCTTCAAGAAGAGTGGGATCATGTGCCCCGGCAGATGGTGCAGCGGCTAGTGTCATCCATGTGCCAACGTTGCATAGCAGTTACAGATGCTGATGGTGGTCACACACAGTATTTGTGGACATGCCAATTTGTGAACTTTACAAATCAATGTTGCCCTGTTTATTGCCAGCTGGTCGCGCCCTCATTGACAGTTTCAGGTTTTTGTTTTTCACATGTTATGCCAAAAAGACTGCAGAATATGGATCTAATTTGTTTCTGTGATATGAAAGTAACAATAAATATTTAAGTTAAAAAGTTTAAGGGTTGCGTTATTTGTTCGGTTCAGTATAAATTAAATAATAAAGGATTTACAGCCCCGATATGGTTTTACAAGAATATGTCACTGTGATCCAGATACTTGACCTAATGACCTACTTATGGTACATCACACACCCTTATATACAGATTCAGTGTGTGCAAAGTTTCATTATAATAAGTTGGAGGACAAGCGAATTGTAGCCCTGACACAAATGATGGAGACCCAGATACTTGACCTAGTGACCTAATTTTGTTTCATGACACACTTTATTGTCAAAATGTGTGTGTGTCTGTGAATTTACATGAAACTTAGTTAGACAATTTCCCATTTCAGCTAGGCGACTGGTGCCAAAGGTTGCAGGTTCGAGTCCCGCTCGTTCCGAACATGAAATATATATTTTCGACATTTCCTTAATGCTGGTGGATTTAAGTCCCCGATTCTGGAAATAAATGCCGATTCAGTAAATATACTGCATTACCATGTTGATATGGCACTCGCACATAACTACCTCCATTGAACCATTCTTTTTTAGGGATGGGGATTTGGTCGAGTGGATATGTGCGTTTCCCATTTCAGCTAGGCGACTGGTGCCAAAGGTTGCAGGTTCCAGTCCCGCTCGTTCCGAACATGAAATGAATAAAAGAATTATAGTTCTGGCACGATTTTATAAGGATATGTCAACACGATCCAGATACTTGACCTAATGACCTACTTTTAGTTCATGCCACTCCCTTATGCATAGTTGCACCTGTGTGTAAAGTTTTGGTAATCTAACTTAAAGGACAACAGAATTACAGCCCGGCCATGAAGCGTTATGTAGCTTTACTTGATTCTGTCACGGTGACCCAGATACTCTATCTGGTGACCTACCTTCGGTACATGAAACACCCTTATGTGTAGATGCATCTGTGTAAAGTTTCATTAATCTAAGTTACATATAGTAAAGGAATTATGTATAATACGGACACAATTTCACAAGAATATGTCACTGTGACCCAGATACTTGACCTAGCGACCTAATTTTGGCACATGACGCACACTTATGTCAAGATTCACCTATGTTTAAAGTTTCATTAATTTAAGTTGAGGTATAAGCGAATTATAGGCCAGACACATTTGCAGACAGATGGACAGACAGGGACGCATGAACACGCGGATGGATGAAAAAAGCCATTTCCGTTTGCCGATCCTCCATAAGGAAAGGGGCATAACGAGTAAAAATTATATGATGGAGTCCATTTTAAAACTAATGCAATAGGATGATTTGGGATTTGACAAGGATTTAAAAGACCAGCCGTAAATTTCAGATCTTCAAAGTCCATAATTTTTGTAATGGAACTTTCAAGTGTTTACAGACAGTGTATGAACCAAGTCGACTGTATTATGCATCCAAGGTCCGTTATCTGTTATATTTATTTCTGTGTGCCAGCACACATATATATTTATGTTCTTTCTTTCTTTCTTTCTTTCTTTCTTTCTTTCTCTTTCTTCCTTTCTTTCCAGGTGAATTTGTCAGACATTCGATTTGAAAACCATAATACGCAGAAACCCCACACTTGGCATGATTATACATCCACACATGAAGCATTTAATTTCTGTAAAGACGTTCAACGGTTTTGAAAATTATGCAAATTAGTGTCATTTGAAAATTTAAATCTGAATGTCTCCCAAAATCATTATTGGTACAGAAAACCAATCCAAATTCAATGAATATGTTTGTACCACTGCACATTTTTGTAATTTACATGCGACCTGTAAAGGTAAAAAATCAAGGTTATTTGGACCTTTAAAATTTTCATCCAGCCATAACTCTGTCAATTTTCATCCAATTTTAACCATGTTGGACGCAAATTGTAGGTCATGCAACATATTGCATATGTTTGTAATTTACAAGTAACCTCTGAAGTTCAAACATCAAGCTCATTTTGACCTTTGAAATTCTCATTTAGCCATCACTTCCTCAATTTCTAATCCAATTTTGATCATGTTCGACTCAAATTGTAGCTATTATAACACTGCACATTTTACTTATTTACATGTGACCTCCAAGGATCAAAGGTCAAGGTTATCTGGACCTTTGAAAGTTTCTTCCAGCCATGACTTGGTCAATTTTCATCCAATTTTAATCATGTTGGGCTCAACTTGTAGATATTTCAACACTGCATGTTTTTTTGATACAGGTAACCTGTAAAGGTCAAAGGTCAATGTCATCTGGACCTTTGGAAGTTTCATCTAGCCGTACATGCTTGAAACTGTCCGTTAGAACTGGAGGAAGTAGTTATATGTTCAGGCACAGCATGCAGTCCAGATTTATCACTGATACACAATTAAGTGGAGAGGCATTTAAGTGACCCAGTGCCTAGATAACAGCCGATGTTGATCAATTGCTTTCAAATTGTGTACCCTGCTGTTCTTGTCAGCATAATAAGCAAAATGTGCATGCCAAGGAACATATAAAAGCTTAACCTAGACCTCCTATTGTACCCGACCCAACTTTTATCTACTAGAGGTATGGGGCTATCCTTTCTCTAAAGCAGTGTTTCCATCATGTAACTTGGTCAACTTTTATTCGATTTGGTTCATGATGGGCTTTTTTGTTATTTACATATGACCTCTAAATGTCAAAGGTCAATGTCATTTGTACCTTGAAATTTTCATCCAGCCATCAGTTTAATCGAATTTAAAGTACCACAGGATAAAATTTGTAGGAATTGATATTTACAACTTTTGAAGGCACACAGACGTGTTTGCTTTGAAGCAAATCTTCTTTTCTAGTTTGCTCCTACATCTTGTCCCTGTCATAGTGGTATCACTTAACAATTGAGATACTAAATGATCACCCTGAGATATAAACTGTTTATTAGGTACTACACATGTTTTTGTTTTAGTTAATTTTTCGCACATACAAACACATGCAACTTCTATTGAAGTTATGTTTTTGTTTCAGATTTGAAGGGTACCTGTGGTTTTGTAGTCCTTTGAACAGGATCACCGAGAAACGTCCTCTTTTGTGTCACTGTGATATAAATATAGCCAGTGGTTTGGTGCACTGATACACTGAGTCCGGTTGCATCAAATTTATAAGTAAGTCAAAACAATCTCCAGCTTCCCATGTAATGGGCAGTGTTATACCAGTGTTATGGGGATGTGTGTGTGTGTGACTGTACTGTTTAGTGATAAGGTAATAATATAAGCAGTGGTCCCAGGAGGCTGTGGAGGGTGTCTGATCTCCATACTCAATGTGAGGATGGAATGACCCGGGTAGTCGTATACACAGGCATCAAGACAGCGCTCCTGTTAATTCATTGCATGTAGGAATTCCTTAATGGCTTGAAAATGTTCTGCCTGTGTCCAGTTTACACTATCGCTTGTCATAAGACCTCTGTCTAATGTGTGAGACCACCCTCTCATGAGAGACCTGTCTTAACAATTTCGACGTGTTTTGCTTTATATGCAAATTGACCTGTCAGGAGGGACCATGTGTCCCTTTTGTGTTGAAGTGTTAGGTAATCATCTCTATCTGGTGACAGCCATAGAGGGACTATTGTATACCAATGGCCGATAGAGCTGAATTGGACATAAACTAAAATTGACCTGATAACTGCTTATTTCTTCTATCTGACACATATGGCAATGCGAATACACACTTTTGTGATTTATTGTGTGGGCTGGAGGTGGGGAATGTGTTCAAGAAATATGCATCAGGAATTATTATCTGGGGGGGGGGGGGAGGGCAGGGTCATTTGGCCACCCCCCCCCCCCCACGGTGGCGGTTGCGTGGCCAGCTGAATTGATCACATGGAGGCGAACATTTTATAGACTGTCATGCTTCACATTTTACCCAGCTTATCACACTCCCAGATGAGGGCCATGTCTTATAGCCAAACGTTTTGCTGGTTTGTTCTCAATTGTTTATCCTAGGTGAATGTTTAAAAATTTAGCTACATCCATATCGTCAGTATTTCTTCGCTTTTGCGCTCATTTATATCTGTGGACTGGAAAAACACGTACAAAACTAGAAAAGATGATTTGCTGCATAGCAAATCAATATGTGTGTCGTCAAAGCATATTGGTATGGCAATGTACAACTATTCCTTAACACAGGAGTAGAAGTTGGAATGGCATCTTTATGTATTATACCTATGAAGTTATTAAAGCTTTAAAATTTCTAATGGTGCTACTTAGCATAGTTTAAATTGCTACAACTTCTGTTTTTGATTCATTAGGTGCGCAATGTAAAAATACAGCGCAAAAATATTCTCCCCTTTTGAACTGAATGATGAAAGGTGAACAATCCCTTATATACAAATGACCCAGACTTTCAATATTTCAGTGATGTATGTTCTAATCCCCTTTCAGATAGCCCCTACTATACAGAAGACAGTTTTAATGAGATAAATAATGAAATGGCTGTTTCCCAACTTTCCATATTGCACTTAAATATACGATCTCTACAGTCCAATTTTACTACCCTTGAATGCTACTTAAGAAGCATTGAGCAACAAATTTTAGCGTTTATACACCAACCGAAACCTGGTTGAATAAAACTAACGTGGATCTATTTAATTTGGATGGCTATACACACTTTGCCAGAACCAGACACTATAAAAAGGGAGGTGTTGTTTCCCTGTTTGTTAAACAACATCTGCAGGTGCATGAACGGAATGACCTGAATTTGAATCACCACATGTATGAGTCACTTTTTATTGAAGTTGAAAATATACTGAAAGGCAATGAGCAAAATGTAATTGTAGGCGTTGTGTATCGCCTTCCAAACACCAGTGTCACAGATTTTAATGACTATATCAAAGATGCTATGGAAAATCTTACAAATAAGGAGAAAAAAATATGCTACCTAATAGGTGATTTTAACATTGATCTCATAAAACACGACAGTCATATAAGTACAAATGAATTTTTGGTTATAATTATATGGAAACAAGAGTCACATCCACCTCAGCAACACTAATTGACAATATCTTTACCAATGAATATGGTGAAGAAAGTTCTACATATAGCGGAATCTTGTACTGCGATATAAATGACCACTTCCCAGTATTACATATTACAATGCGTGAAGAAATCACTAAGAAGCCCGTTTTTAAGACTAAACGAATTATCAACCATTCCACTCTTTCGAGATTAAAGCAGTCACTTCAACAAATTGATTGGAGCAATACCACTAGCGCGACCTGTGCACAATCTGCATACTCAACATTTCATGAATCATTTTCCTATTATTATAATAAATACATTCCAGAGGTCGAATACAAATTCAGAATAGAAAAATATAAGCCATGGATATCAGCATGTTTACTAAAATCTATAAAACATAAACATGAACTATACATTCAATCTCTTAACGGCGACATAGATAAAAGAATATATACTGCGTATAAAAATAAGTTGAATCACCTACTTCGTATCTCTAAACGTCAATATTATATAGGCCAAATGAAACAAAATAAAAACAATTTAGCTAAGTCCTGGAGAATTATAAAACAAATTATAAATAAAAGGAAAAACAATGTAACCTCAAACTCTGAATTTATACATGATGGTTAACTTATTGAAAATTCACATGATATAGCAAACTCATTCAATGATTATTTTATCGATGTAGGACCGATACTGGCTCACGAAATACCACAAACAAATAAATGTGCAAGAGAATACTTGCCCGTACCAATGCTCAAATCATTATTTTTATTCCCTGTAACGGAGCAGGAAGTTATGTCGCCAATTAATACGTTGAAATATACTAGTCCACATTGGGACGAGGTTGATAGTAGGGTAGTCAAAGAAGTAGCTATAGAAATTACAGAAGCCTTAATATATATTATAAACCAATCTATAATTACAGGTGAAATTCCCTCTGAGCTCAAAGTGGCTAAAGTTACGCCTATTTTCAAAGCCATAGACGCTAAAGCATTCTCTAATTATAGGCCCGTCTCAGTTTTGCCAATATTTTCAAAACTACTGGAAAGAGGAATATATAAACGTCTAATTACATTCCTTAATGAAAACAAAATATTATATGACTATCAGTTTGGATTTCGGGAAGGTTATTCCACTGAATTGGCACTCATGCTGTTTTTAGACAAGGTGACAAGGGCTTTCCAACAATTTGGAATGGAAAGAACTTGATGAATTTTACCCAATCCAGGGCAATTGTGCTGAAAAGCGTATTTTAAACACCAGGAGACAAAGGCAGTTATGTAAGAATTTTAGGCGATCAAAAGTCTATAGCAGGGGTCAATTTAGAGCGGAGACAGAGGGATCCTGACCCCCCCCCCTTTTTTTTTGTCCACAAAAAAAACTACAAAAGAAGATTTGCTTCAAAGCAAATCTGTCTGTGTGCCTTCACAAGTTGTAAATATTAAATGCTACAACTTTGATCCTTTGGTACTTCCGATGGCATTAAGCTTATAATTGGATTCAAATTTCAAAGTCCAACTGACCTTGACATTTGACCTTCACAGGTCACATTCAAATTACACAGTGTTACAATATCCACAATCTAAGCCCAACATGAGCCGAATTGGATGAAAATTGAAAGTTATGGCAAGATGAAGCTTAAAAGGGGCCAAATGCCTTTGACCTTTGCCCTTTTGAGGTTACACGTTCTTTTAAAAATGTGCAGTGTAGCAATACATACAATTTGAGTGCAACATGATTAGAATTGGATGAAGATTGGCCAAGTTAAGACTGGATGAAAGCTCCGCACGACCTTGAACTTTGAATTTTAGAGGTCACATGTACTTTCAAAAATGTGCAGTGTTACAATAGCTACAATTTGAGCCCAACATGATCAAAATTGGATAAACATTGACCAAGTTACGGCTAGAAGAAAGCCCCCATCGAAAGTGGCCTTTGGCCTTGAAATGACCTTTGTCCTTGAGAAAACCTCAATCTGATTTGAACCTTGACCTCAAATATGATATTTTGGCCTAAAATTGACCTTTCACCTTGACATGACCCTTGACCTGGACATGACCCTGACATTTGAGATGACCTCTCATTATAAAAAGGCCAGACTTCATCTACAGAAGTATAATTGTGCCAAGTTTGCAGTTTCTACGTGTAATACATTTAAAATGAAATGTCGAACAAATTAGCCTGTAAAGAAAGAAAGAAAGAAAAAGAAAGAAAGAAAGGAAGAAGAAAGAAAGAAAGAATACCTAGAAAAACAATATGTCTGTGATGGCATACAGACATAATTTTTTGTGCATCTTGAGATGACCTCTACCTGAAGTGAACCTTGACCTCAAAAATGACATTTTGGCTTAAAATTGACCTTTGACCTTGAGATGACCTTTGACCTTGACAGGAACTTGACGTTTGAGATGACCTTTGCCCTGCTTTGATCGAACTCCTGTACACTTGGAACCACATCTACTATAGTATATAAGATATTGAAGATTGGCAACTTTAATTAGCCCTCATTTGCATAATTTTGAAAAGCATGATCTCTCATTATAAAAAGGCCAGATTTTATCTTATAGAAGTATAATTGTGCCAAGTTTGGAGTTTTTGCATGTAATAGTTTTCAAATAAAATGTCGGACAAATTTGCCTGTAAAGAAAGAAAGAAAGAAAGAAAGAAAGAAAGAAAGAATTCCTTGAAAAACAGAAAAGTGTGTGTTGACACACACACTTTAATATTACCACTTTGAAAGTGCTGCAGAGGTAGTCCAGAGATGCAGTTGCATGTGACTACTTCCAGATGTGGATATGGGTGTAGCACTTGACTTTCTGGCCAGTGTCCTGGGCTGAAACAAATTTTAAATGCAAGGGTCAGTGAGTGTCATTCGGCCTAGATACTCCCTGCGGCCACCGGGCTTTCTCATGTGAATGATGCATGTGCATGGAGTCATGACCTAACTTTGACACGTAATGATCTAATCCTCGCAATGACACGTTTGCTTGCTTTAATGTTGGGCCCAGTATAATTGGTAGTTGCAATAAATATGGATCGTTCTCTTATAAAGAAGCCAAAACTAAAACAGATAGGGTCCCAAGAAACTATGGATGGACAAAAAGGTAACAACCCTTATCATTACGTATACCGTATGCCATGAAGCGAAATGTGTATGCTTATCCACCCCTCCCAGCAGCAGGAAGGCCAAATGTAGTGAATTTTGTGTCTCAGAGATATCAAATTATCCTATTAAAATGCAGTCTCAAATACCAGGGAAATACATCTCAGAGCAGCTATCCACCCACCCCCCCTTTTCCCACTTTCCTGAAATCCTGCATCCGCCCCTGTATAGTTTGCGCTGTGTTGAAGATTCCGAAACAAAATTGGGTGTATCACACGGAAGAAAGACTTCGCGTGCACTGTCGTTATCCATGTGTCGGGCCATGTGAGAAAGTAAAACTTCACTCATGAATGTATACTACTTTGGCATAAATGATTAGGCATTTATTCAGGGGTTCTAATGGACCCCACCACGACGCAGAAGTTGACTATGCCTGCATAGACTATGGACCAAAGTAGGTGACAGGGTGACTTAACAAACGCATGCATATCACTATCAGCACTGTGTGTTGAATATCAGAGGGCTAGCGAGGAGTGACATTACAATACAATCTGAAATCAGTGGCTGTGATTTTGATGTAACTCGAGAACTGTCCCAAGTTGCCCCTCCATCCCTTTTCAGCGCCATGATTTGATGAACTTGCAATCTACTAGAATGGATATTTTAATGTTTTGCCTTACCGGGACCCAATAGTCCAGACCCACCAACTGATGACATATACTTACGACGAACGCTTCTGAAACTCAAAATCCAGGGCTCAAAATACGAACTTTGTTTTTTGTATGAAAGGGTACCAGTCATACGTTCAACATAGAAAAAAATCTTTTAGAATATCACTCTATTCATTTCCTCAATTATTCATGGCATCTTGAAAAGTTTGAGTGGTTTCACTCAAATACGATTAAAACGAACAGCTCTGGTCTTTCAAGTTAGTGCTTTCCCTCCTTTTGACACGATTTGGAATCAACTGAGTTTTTCCACTCACCAGCAACACTAAGCTTCCTCCGTCTTTAGCCACACCAGGCCCATATGAGTATTTTCTCTCGTTATGGGCCCCATTTCGAATTTCTTGTACCAGCTAGCCGAGTATTTGACACCAAAGCCTCCATGCAGTGCATCCAAGTGAGTGGTTTTTCGCATCTGGACCTCATTCTGGGTATTTTGTACTGCATGACTGTTCCCACTCATCGATGACATGATAGGGCTGCTTCACAGTTCTCACGGCAAAGAGCGAGACAGGTGCACATGGCGAAATACAGCGAAATGAAACGAACAATATCAAAGGGTTTTGGGACCATTGATTTTCACCCATTGAAGGTAACAAGAAGAAAGTACTTTTGCACTTCGCTTATGTCTACATTTACCAAAAGCATATTCCTGCTTGATTATTGCTTCAAAAAAACGACCAGTAAACTTAATGTTAGTTATGATGCAATTTATATCCGGATCTTGATCATAGTATACTGCCCCACCACTTTTATGTCCATGTGTTTGCTTGTATGTTTGTCAAACACTGGAGTCGCCTATCCATAATTTCGCTCATACATGCTGTAAGCGTTAGCACTCATGACATGTGCAGCTATTTATATTTCACCAGTGACACATATTTATAAGTTAGGTTGCCTATGAAAGAAATTTCAATGAATTGCATGACAGAGCCAGAAAACAGAAAAGTTAACGAGCAACGTTAGTCTTGAGTAGATTTATCACAGCCACACAATATGCATAGACATACAGAACTACTGACAGCATAGTCGTAGAGCTTGTCTCTATGAAACAGAAGGTAGTGAGTTAGATTAATCTGGTGGTCGTCCTTTTTCCATTATAGGGACTATATTTATTTTTTTAATGTCAAGGTGATATATATATATATACATACATATATACATATATATATATATATATATATATATATATATATATATATATATATATACATGTATATATGTTTTTAAGATAAAACGTGTTATTTGTAAAAGCTAGCACTTTGACGCTTCATGCCGTCAAAGTCTCCCATACGGTGTAAAGTTGCAAAGGTCTAGTCGGTGATGCGGATACCTGATAGTAATCTGGTTGTCCGTTCATCTATCTGTCTGTCCATCCGGATTTCGCGTCCAGATGATATCTTATAAATTACTAGTATAATTTGTTTAAAATTTTGTCAAAGTTGTTTTCTAGGTCAGAAGGCCATTTGTAGAAGATACATACAAAGCTTTTATGATAGTTCGCCAAAGTTGATCTTATTTGGGAAGGAAGTCGTTTGGGATTGCGTAGCTTGACCTTGGGAAGACGTCAAGATTTGTGTGCTGTTACATGCTAATTTATCTTCCCATTTCATTTATGTTGGGCCCAAAGTCTAGGAATACATTTTTCTAATTTAGAAATTTACATTTTTCTAATTTACATGTCACCTCCAAAGGAGAAAAAGGTCATTGCATTTATCCACCGAAAGATCTTCATCTTGGCATAGCGTGGCCAATTCTCATTCAATTTTAAATCAATCATCTTTGGCCCAAAGTGTAAAAATTGTAACAAGGCACATTTTGGTAATTAACAAATAGTCCTTAAAGGTCAAGGTCACCTGGTCATCTGAAGATTTACTCCTACACCTTCATGCAGGCCAGAGTAAAAGATTCGAACTCATGCAGACGGCCCCAATGTTTCAACTTGTTTTGTATGAGCGTAAATGAATTGTATGTGCCTGTGACCTACTGTTTTAACGGTGACCTACATATGGAAAACATATTTGCGCACAACTTCAAAAATTATTACGAAAGTTGCATGATCATTATATATTTGCATTGCAGGACCTATATGGTGGCTTCATTACGCCACGGAAATTTAGCTTTTGACATATGCGTTAATAATAATAATAATAATAATAATAATAATAATAATAATAATAATAATAATAATAATAATAATAATTATAATAATAATAATAATTATAGTAATAATAATAATAATAATAATAATAATAATAATAATAATAATAATAATAATAATAACGTTAATGACATTATTATTGTTATAATGGTTGTCGTAATTATCATCATTATCATTACATATTATTATTATTATTATTATTATTATTATTATTATTATTATAATTATTATTATTATTATCATTATTATTCTCATACGATTATGATACAATAATGAATTTTATTATGGATATTATTATTAGTTACAGAAGCTCTACTGGAGAACAGTAACGACGATGCACGAAGACAGGGCTGTGAGGACGAGAATGAAGGAGGCGAAGAGGACAATTAACACTGGGCTAGAGCCAGACGGGATGAGACAATTGAGAGTGGACGGACAAGAGCGGCAGCAGAAAGGCGCCAACGTAGATTACGAGATTTTGTAAAGAAAAAGCACGAGAGGTACAAGGTGCTGCTGGATCGTGCGAATTCACTTCTTGAGCATCTGGACAACTTTATCGGAATATTGGAGACAAAGTAATGTCATAGTGTCACATATGTGTGTGATTAATATGGTGAAAACTTGAGGACACTGAGACTAAATGACCTTGTGCACAAAAAATTATGTCTGTGTGCCAACACAGACATATTGTTTTTCTAGGAATTCTTTCTTTCTTTCTTTCTTTACAGGCTAATTTGTTCGACATTTCATTTGAAAAGTATTACACGTAGAAACTGCAAACTTGGCACAATTATACCTCTGTTGATGAAGTCTGGCCTTTGATAATGAGAGGTTATCTCAAATGTCTAGGTCATGACAAGGTCAAGGGTCATGTCAAGGTGAAAGGTCAATTTTAGGCCAAAATATCATTTTTGAGGTCAAGGTGCAAATCAGATAGAGGTTTTCTCAAGGTCAAAGGTCATTTCAAGGTCAAAGGCCACTTTCGATGGTGGCTTTCTTCTAGCCATAACTTGGTCAATGTTTATCCAATTTTGATCATGTTGGGCTCAAACTGTAGCTTTTGTAACACTGCACTTTTTTGAAAGTACATGTTACCTCAAAAATGCAAAGGTGAAGGTCATTTGGCCCTTTGAAAGTTTCATCTTGCCATAACTTGGTCAATTTTCATCCGATTTGGTTCATGTTGGGCTTTAATTGTGGGTATTGTAACATTGTGCAATTTACATGTGACCTGTAGAGGTCAAAAGTCAATGTCATTTGGACTTTTTAATTTGCGCACAGCCATAAGCTTAATGTGATATAAAGTATCAAAGGATAAAATTTGTAGCATTTAATATTTACAACTTGTGAAGGCACACAGACAGATTTGCTCTGAAGCATATCTTCTTTTCCAGTTGTCATCTGTAGTTCCTTTTAAACTCGAGGAAAGATACCATCGATTGTGAAAAGGGGCACTGGATAAGTTCTTCATGATAGATCTCGCAAACGTATGGTCTAACCGGTTTTGGAACTTTTTGTTCAGTTGGAGATTTGGGACATTTGGGTAAACGCATATATTTTGTATTATATGATAAGTGGTAAATTGTCCTCGAGGTATTGTAGTAAAACACATGCACATAGTCTTTCATGGGGGTGGCCCTTGTGCAGACTCAATGTATCAATAAATGAAAGACAACAACTCGTTTTATGTGTTAAAATGAAGCATATTTTTGATGATCCTGCTATAAAATATTATTTCGGATTGTAAAGATTATCAGCAGTTCTTATCATTGATGGTATGTTTGGTGTCTTCCAGCCCCATGTAAACAAAAATATATCAGAAGAATGTTTTCTTCCTTCACTGAAGAGACTTGTCAGTTGGATGGGGCTGCATCCATCGTCTGTTGTCTCGACATTTTTCGACAAGTCGTATTTCCATTCCTTAAATACCATCAGCCGGTTTCATTTCAAGTTTAATGCGGATGTACCGTGGGTGGGTGTACACAAAGTTGTTCATGGTTCAATGATCTCTTTTTATCTATTTGTTTATTTCGTTGCAGGCCATTGAGGACTACACAAACTGTGATGAATAAGAACCTGTTGCGGTCACCTGGGGTGTCTCTCTTGGCGGCGAGATAGTTCAGCCGACTGTGGTAGATCCCATTGCTTTCAAGAGTTGAATGGTAAAGACGTTTTCTTAATGGAACTATTTTGTTCTGTCTTGCACAACTGATTGAGGAAAATTGGCTGTCATGTATCTGCAGTTTCAACTTTGATCATATCAATTTTCAAAAACAAACCAAAAAACCGACTTATTATTTTCATCTCCAAAGCCATTTGCACAATTGCACAAAAATTAGTTTTGGAAGATCACACAGTGAAACTCTTGTCTTGATGTTATGTGATGTAGTAAATCTGGGATACTGTTTAATCACAATTATGAATTGATAATGATGCATCACTTACTGATTTAAAGATGTTTACTACCAATATACAATAACATTGAGCTACTGACAGAGGAAAACTTGCATTTATTCTTTGTAACATTATTACAATAAAGCATAAAAATAAAAATTTAAAGAAACAAAAATAATGATTATATTTGAAATCAAAGCTTACAGAGATGAGAATGTCTTTTGACAGCCTCAAAACACAAAACTAATAAATGAAATGTTCCTACATACATCTGAATGCAACCATGTCATATCACCTGATGGCAGTTTGGGTTCGGCGTTTGACACGAGGAAAATAAGCTTCCAAAGGGAGGGTATTTTTATAACAGGAAATCAGACTGTGTAATATAACTTTTAAAATGCATCGTGCCTATTTATGGACATACATGTACAGATGATCATTTGATACTCATATGTGATGGAATGTTCAAAGTGAGTGCATAAACAGTATTTGGCCATTGATATCTACGATCTTTGCGATTACAACAGATATAGCACCGGTATTTTGACATTATACTCAGAAATCAAACAATTTCATTAAATGTACCATTTGAAGTTCAAAGTTGAAGTGCATCCATGCTTTGATGCGGATTACACGGAAGCCAAGTTTACATCCGTTGCATACAGTTGATTCACATACTGCAGTGTGACCCTGGCAAAGAAATCTCAATATAATCCGTTCCACAACATTAATTTTGAGGTCAACTTCTAATAGAGATTTGACCAAGCGATTGGTGTTTCTGTAAAGGCAATGGCCGTGTTTATAGAAGGCACAGGCAAAACTGGTAATACTGTTGCACCTGAAGAACTGTGCACTGGCATATACTTATTGTAAAATAGTTTTGGCTTTCATGAGCTTGCGCTCTGAGGGTTAATAATTGCGTCTGCCATGGCAGCTGCTGTCAATACCAACTGTTATGAGAGAACATGCATCTTTTGTAAAATACCATCCTCGGAAGTTATTGACACTACAGTTTATCTCTCAGGGAGATGTGCCTCTATTTTAAGACCGCTTGCAATATGAAACAACAGTTCATAGGTAAAATGAGTGATCTTGAATCCTGAGTGATCAGGTACCGCTGTCATTGTGTTTTGGCATTTTTGAGTGCCTTAGTGTGATAACACCGAATTCTCTTCTTAACAACCCTCGCTGGCCAGTCTGTAGCAATCTCACTTCAGGTCTCTTTTTTGGGGGGGGCGGGGCGCATTAGCTATCAACGTCTGCCATCATGAGGATGAAGGTTTATCATTCTAACTTGTGCGTGTACATTTTTTAGAAATTGCAATTACACGCCGAGGAAAGCTGTGACCTTTTGGTATGTGATCTTGACAGGTCTCTTCTACAATTCTCATTCAAATTGTTTTTCACTGCTGTTGAAGTTAGTTAAATATCGAAGCAGACGACATTTGACTGCCGACCGGTTTTGGTCGGTCTAAGGCGTAAAAGGGTCAAATTACATAAGAATACAGTTCAAAATGTAGACTTCAGAGTGAAGTAACTCCATACAGAACATTATGTAAGTTTACCCTTAATCCTTGGAGGGCCACGTAACAAAGCCCCCATGTTGTAAAAGCGTATTTTACCTGGTGTTGTGTAAAATTATCCTGCAGCGTGACGTGTACTAAGCCCGTAGGGCTGAAGGTCATTTTAATACAGATTTGCACAAATGGACACATGAAAACAAAATTACACAATTCTAAAAAGGTTAGTGTGAACACATCATCAAATTTCACTGTTTGCTATCTGCATCTCAGGTTGAAAGCTACTAAAGTTGCAGGCAGACTTCATTGATTGTGCGATAAATGATGCACTGTGTAGTGCCCTGGAGTTGTCCCAGTTCCATATATCACGGAGGCTGATAACTTGTGTATTTATTGACAGTTCTCTGTTAATTTGCAGATTCATTTTCTGTTTTCAACAGGTGTTTTTTTTTTCAATTCATATCTGTGTTAATGCCGGTTGGATTTTAACAATATCAGAGTATCAAGCAGATACTCAGCTGATGTAGGGTGTGCCTAAATTTGGACAGATATGTAAAATGTACTGCTTGGCTGTGCCATAGGAGTGGTATATTTTTGGTGAAAGCTTTCAGCCCCGTACAAAGGAAGAAGCCTGTAGGTCTGCTTACTAGGAAACATGTGATCCAAAATTTATCGAAGGTCTGAGTTCACAAAGAAATCAAGACCTTGATACATCCAATAATAATAATAATAATAATAATAATAATAATAGTAATAATGACGACGACGACGACGACGACGACGATGATGATGATGATGATGATGATGATGATGATGATGATGATGATGATGATGATGATGATGATGATGATGATGATGATGATGATGATGATGGTGGTGGTGGTGGTGGTGGTGGTGGTGATGATGATAATAATAATAATAGTAATAGCCATTGAACAGACAATAAACTGATACACACATGAAATTCGAAAACGAAGGGAACATTTGAAAATCCTGGGACATTATGACTGATACAGTATACACCTGGATGGCCATTGGTTTAAAGGCCTTAATCTGCATTATCTTTCACGTGACCTGGGAACTTGGTGAAGTCACACCATTTGACATACCGTAGTAGAGTGTGCTGGCGTTGCAGTGTTTCTGTAGCTGAACGCATCGTAATATCAAAAAAAGTAACTTCAGTTTTGATGTGAATATGAAATGGACAGACATATGATGTACGGGTATTAATAACACTCCCAGACTTGTATTTGTTACAGCTTCAGTCCCTCTTGTAAGATCTGAAGCTGAGTAAAGGACCATCTAAGCAGTTTAAAATACAAAAGTGCGTGGAATGGGGTAATACGGAACTGTCAGGACTGATGCAAAACACAGATTTGTCAGGACTGGTGCAATAGAAAAATTGTTAAGACTGGGGCAATACAAAACTGTCAGGACTGAGACAATACAGAACTGTCAGGACATGGGCAATACAGACCTGTCAGGACTGATGCAGTACAGAACTGTCAGGACTGGGGCAATACAGAACTGTGAGGACTGGGGCAATACAGAACTGTCAGCACTGATGCAGTACAGAACTGTCAGGTCTGGGGCAATACAGAACTGTCAGGACTGGGGAAATAAAACTGCCAGATCGGGAGCAACATGTAACACTCCAAGGTCCCCAATACCCATAGCACAGCTCAGCAACTCAAATAGAACTGTTCAAATTTGAATATTTAATACAATTGAGCCACCAGGAAAAAAACGGGGAGCTATGATTTCAAGCAATCACTGGGATTACTCCCCTTGCCCACTCTACCTATAGTTTAATTGCCCATTTTTTATTTCCATAAATATGTATACATGTCCAATAAATGAATTCTTGATATCAATGGATAAATTATTCATATCAATAAATGAATGTTTGATATAGGTAAATCCAGATTAATAATGAAAGGGCGCCCCATAGTATTCACGAATTAAAATTCTTGATATCAATAATGGATTATTGATATCAAGAATTCGAACTATTGATATCAAAAAATTAATTCTTGATATCAGTAAATTGAATCATTTATAGCAAAACATTAGAAGAAATACTGATATCTGTAAATCGAATTATTAATGTCAAGAAAGGATTTCTTGGTGTCAAGGAATGCCTAATAAATGGTAAAGGTCCCCATTGATATCAATAATTCATTTATTTATATCATCAATTAGAATTATTGATATCAATGTATGAACTATTGACATCAACAAATTGAATTATTGAAACCAATATATTGAATTATTCATATCAAGAAATAGGAAATGTTTTTGATATCAATCAGTCGAATTTCTTATATCAATAAATCGCTATTTTTGGTATTAATAAATGCCTAATAAGTGGTAAAAAGGCGCCCCATAGATCATGTACAATTCGAATTTTAGATAACTCAAATTCGGATAACCGGCTTGCCATAGACATATTATGAATTTGGTGCTGTGGTGACAAAATATGCTTGCCCCGTAACTGCATTGTGCTTTTTATTATAGATCCATGGTATCATATACTGGAAAAGCCAACATCATTCATCCAAAAAAATACGTATTAGGAGGGAGGGTTTATTACATTGAGACAAACGTTAACTCGCTCGTCCGGAGCCACAAACTATCCACTTTTCGTGTGGAGAGCGATCAGCATTCATGCATGTCACAGCGATTTGAACACTCTTATTAAATGGTTCCACAAACAGGAGGCCGAAACCTGTACCGACCTATTATAGGTGAATATTGTTCGTTAAAAAAACTGTTTTAAACTGTCAGCAAAGCTTATTCTACAAATGCTAATTTTTTCATATCTGGCATTATTTTACTGAAGTTTTAATTTTACTCTTTGGACACAGTGCTCATTACACCTATGTTGCAATGCCATTTCACTGTATTTTCATTTTCACGATTTTGTGCCATCACCGAAATGTACTGAGTTCACTCGATCAGTGGTTCCAATGTTGTTCCAGGTCAACAACAGTATTCAAAGTGCCCCGAAGAAATCTGTTGATTCTTTCTACCATTGTAAGGGATAGGTGGAAGTACTCATGTTTCATGCTACAACCACCGATATTACAATACTTCAAACGTTCTCTTATGATTATTTGGCAGCTTACATAGAGTTTTACAGACTGAATAGACAGGGCCAAATTTTCGTGTACGTAGTTGATGTATTACTCACCAAGAGCACTGGTTTCCCCTTGATTTTCCACGGAAAATTAGAGCGGCTGGTACGAGATATTTTGAGGGAAAACAGTCATATCTGAACAGACAACATACTCTGTAGCTTCCAGACACAAAGGAGGGTGGTATTCTCTCTATTTTCGTGTGTTACCGTTTATACAGACAATTATTGGAAATCATGATATATGCTTCGCTTTGATCTGAAAAAAAAACCTCGATGTTTTCATCACTTCCTCCTGTTTTGAATCAAAATCAGTGGACATATTCTTAGAAATTTGGCATGCCTTGGGATATAAACTTGTATCTGTACTGGGTCAGTCTCGGTACTTCGTACACCAAAAGTGGTATTTTTGGTTGACATACATGTCATGATTCGGATTCGAACTGGGTGGCTTGGAGTGTACAACTGAGGGGAAATTGTCGATTTAGTAGAATTCCAGGTGAGGCTGATTTTTTACTGCTTTTCTGAATGTTGACAAATAATTCATTTGATCTTATTTTAACATAAGTATTCACCTTTCATGAAATTTGACAGTCTTACAGTAGAACCTGAAACCTTAAGACCAAAACTATGAGACAAAATACAGATAAGTACCAGCTATGAATTTCAATAATGGAAAGTAATGAAGAAGGGGCAGTTTGGGGAAAGTGCAGAACCCCTGTTGACATGTATTCTACACACCAGTTATTTAAGGTAGCGTCCACATTTCGACTGCAGCGGCAAATATGGTGACTCATCATAAAAATGACTTTTTTCCATTTTCATGAAGTCCATTATCTAAACTTTGTGCTCACCAAAAATCACTTAAAAAAAATAAATATTTATATGAGAAAAATGAAGAAAAACATCACCAAATTTGGAATGTCAATTACACGTGCTTGGTCTGTTTGTTGAATTATGTAAATTAATCGCCAAGTTTAGATAGCACTCGGCCGCCGCCTATGGCCCTGACAACGCGGAAATGCGGTCGACTGTGAAAATGAGACAATGGGGCATCGCTTGAGTGAATAGACACTGCCACATGGTACGAAGACGAAAAGATGTAACTTCTACCCCTCCTATATCGACCGAGAAATTCTCTGTTCTTTTTGTTTATCTTATGGTCTATGATTGAAATAAAATGTGTACTACAAAGTTGAGCCGGAGAAAACAAACCGTATTCCCGCTATAGACAATCATGTACGAAAACGGGCCATTCTACCTTTCATTGCGATTTACTCAGAAAGCAATTTTCGCAAGATCAATCAATTTTGTACACAACATTTTAAAAAAAACAGTAGGTTTATCCTATCGAAATGAGCAGATTTTGGAAGGTAAATACCTGAGCTGGGAACCGTATCTGGGATTTGCCGTTCTAACTATTTCTTCCCTGACTTTTGAAGCGCTAAAAGTGACAGAACTGTAAGACTTTATGATGGCGATGAAAGAGTTCAACAACATTTGCAATCCTCATTCATTTCATGAACGGTAAGAACGATTCCTGAGTATTGGTCAGTACTTTAATCCTGCATAGTTTTTAGACTTAATTGTCTAATATTTTTCCAGGGGGCGCTGCAAAAAGTGCGATCTGATACCCTCTTGGAAAATTACTCAAGACACCGTCAAATGTCGTCACATTTATACAAAACTTAGTTCTTTCAAATCTAGACATCTGTACCATTAAAATAAGGTATAGTTTTCTGGGTGAAATGGCAGAAACGAAAACGTTATAAGGGGTTAAAGTCGCTAGTTTTATACGCGCGGTCGAAATATGGCCGCTACTTTAAAATAAGAAAGCCCAAGCTTCTGTGGCCATGACCTTAAGTTTCCTGCCATTTGATTGGTTAGTCGATACGTTACACTTATATGTGGTTTAACCTGCCTCACTGAATGACAACATTGACAAAAAGTCAATACATTGGCCCAAGGTCGTTCAGGGTGAATATGAAAATACATATATTTGTCAATATCTTGGCCTTCTGAACAGATAGTATAACCTTCCGTGCTCTTTTCGCAAATAAAAGCGTTCTGAGTTCTTTCGTCCGATGTTGAAAGCTGTTAACTTGAGAGAAAAAAACTACTATAGTGATAAACCTGTACAATCATTCAAACGAAGTTGTAAACGCAGGTTAAGAGGACTGGAGTGGACTGGTAAAAAATAAACCTTATTTGCATTGCGCTTATACACTTTATGGTCTGTAGAAGTTGACAGGTGACAGGCGTCTGGCATTGAGGACGTCAGGTACGAATGCCTGTCACCCCTGCAGGCTATATACGGGCACGGTCATTACTCATTTTTGCAGTTTCCCCTTTGTGACACGATACAATGTGAAAGTTTTGACTTTTACCTGTTTATGTTTTGAAAAAAAATGCTTAATCTTAAAATTGCCACAGGATGGCGTAAACCAACAAATGCGAGATTCAAGAAAATATTTCACAATTTTATTCAAAGTTTTTTTAATATTTTTAATCCTTCACAAACATAATGTATAAACTAAACATTTACACTTTAAGCATTTAATGATTAACAAAAACGATGACTGCTCCTCGAAGCTTGAAGCTGCATTTTAAGATAAATAAGAAGCGCAGGCATAAAGTTGCCAGGTTGCGTGATGCGTGACGCATCAGTAGCTGATCTTGACTGGTCCCATCAACGCAAGATGGTCATGTGAAAGGTGCTGCTTTTTTCGAAAGTGGAGTTGGAAATTACTCCTGCGTTTATGGATTTTGTTTGGTTGGACAGCAACTGCGGATACAGGCAAAGCTACGACTGATGACGCAGGAGAAGCTAGTTGGAGTGTCCGGGACGTGGGAAATGGGAGCCGTGGGGAAGTTAAAGTACGGTAGTACCAAGAGTCACTGCGCATTGTGAACAGGCCATCCCAGGTATGCACAGGTAGACGTCGTTTGCTGTCCTCATTCTCCAAAAGCTAAAAGCCAAACCATGTGTATATATAACATATTAGACATGCACATCCCGTATCACCGGTAGCGTGTTTGCCTCAAGTGAAAATATTGTGGAACTTGGCTTTTATATTGTGCATTCGCCGTACAGGTGCATTAGTTCTGTCGAGCTCAAACAAACGGGATATATCTACTCAAAATCAGGAGTTTTTTGTTTTTGTTGTAATACACATAGCTAATTATTCAACCAGGTCCGCCCTCCAGAGGCCATCAGTTATAATAAACAGACAAATGAATAATACATTAGCTAATTGACTTTTGGAAAGTAGAACTTTATGTCTCAACATTGAATATTTCCCTCGCCAATTACTGAATGACATTTACAAATGGTTTTCTTTTTAGGGGAATAGGAACAGCAAATGTAGTGTATACATGATTTATGTGCATTAACACAGTGCATACCCAGAATGCACGATGATTCCTTGTACTACTTTTACTTTCCGACGGTTCCGTAAGCTATAACATTCTAACAGCTGTTTTCATATTTACCCTAATTCTCTTATGGTAACACACACTTTTAGAGTCAGATTTATTTTCAGAGAGTCACAAGGTGTGTTATGTTTGGGTTCAGATTCAGGGTATTCTTTTCGTGGCTCCCACTTGTTTGCCGATTTCACGAGAAAATTTGAAGTTGTGAACCTCTCTCAACTCCATAACAGTGTTAAAATCAGTAGATTAAATGCAAACAAAAGTGCGCCATGTTGTCGATTTGTAAAATATATAAGATCTTTTTACTGGAGGAATGTATTTAGGACTTTATTATATAGAATTTTGCACCATTTGTATGGGTAGATCAACCACGTGGCCGAAACAATCTACGGAAACGGCCATTGGTGTTAACGGCGTTTGTTTATTGCAGTGTAAAGTCTCATTGAAGCTAAACTTTTTCTATGATGACCGTCAATAACAATATTAATGATTCTAATGATGATAATAATGATAATAATAATAATAATAATAATAATAATAATAATAATAATAATAATAATAATAATAATAATAATAATAATAATAATAATAATAATAATAATAATAATAATAATAATAATTCTTTTTGGATAAGATTATGTCGAAATGTTTCTGACAGAAGAAAGTAGTAATTTTATTTTGCAAAGCGGAAATAATGGTGGATATGCCCATAAAAAGTTGAGGATATATTACTTTTTTTCCGCCTCAGAATAACAATAAATTCTCTCCCCCCAACCTCCCTCCCCCTCCCCCCCCCAAAAAAAAAGTCACAGGGAATACGATTTACTTGAACAAAGTTACATAGCACAAGACCTTAAAATTAATTGCAAGTGAAATGTTTCAGATCTGTGTGCACTGGGAACAAAACATGCATCAAGAAGTATTTCCAAAGTTTGAGGAAGTGAGGAAGAAAACGCAGGTATAATTTTATATACATATATAAAAGCTCGTCTGGCTGATCTGTCACGTTAGGTGGAAAATTTATTTTACAAGGTTTAAAATTGACTCTTATGATCTCCATGTATGTTTTAACATCAAGCCTTTACAGACAAGATTCATATACTGTAGTTCTAGAAATTTTCGCGCGGGTTTAATTTCGCGCAAACTCATTTTTTCTGAAATTACAGAATTTTTGCGCATTTTAGTTTCGCGCATTCCAATGCCAAACAATGTAGTGAAATACAATGCAACTTATTTTCGCGCATTTTAATTTCGCGCTTTAGGTGGTAGCGCGAGAAGCGCGAAATTAAATCGAGCGCGAAAATTTCTAGAACTACAGTATTACATATGCAAGTGCCAATTGTAAATGTGGGAAAACGTTCTTTTGAGCAGTTTATTCTCGAATCATCAATTCCGATAAGTCCCCCTCCCCCCCCCACACACACACACAAACTCCTACCCAGTTGTGCCTTATCTACTTGTCTTAGACTTTCACTGTGTTGTGCAGCCAAACCAACGAAACCTAAACAGTCACAGAAAAGCCCTGTGTGAGCGACCCGTAAATCACATTCCTTCTTAAATCTCTTTTCTCACATTTTTAATACATAGATACATAGATAGATAGATACATACATACATACATACATATATACATACATACATACATGCAGGCATACATACATACATACATAAAATACATACTCACATACATACACACATACATACGTACATACACACACATACAAACATATATATATATATATATATATATATACACATATCTTCACACACACGTGTGTGTGTGTGTGTGTGTGTGTGTGTGTGTGTGTGTGTGTGTGTGTGAGTTTGTGTGTGTATTTGGATCTAACAGTGAGATCACAAGCAGGATGTTGTAATTTTGCAGTTTTACGTGAATAATGAGGTCGAGTTGTACCAAGTTAAACGAAATTTCATTGAGCATGCTTACTGTTTTGCCAGCGTGATATTTTTCAAAACTTGCTTGTCCTTCCATGCACAGCTCTTTGTTGTATTCCATGACCTCATTTTTAGGCGACAAGAATACACCTTGGCACCTTGCAGCAAAAACAAGAGTCTTTCATAATTCAGTACCAGGACAGCCTTAGGATAACAAGTAAGTACAGGCATTAACGCTTTGCCAGTTAGAGAGAGATTCGCTTTTCTTTGAGCGCATCCCGCCGGCGCCACAGCTGTTGACTCACGGTGTGCCAACTTGCAATTGATATGTATGTATGTATGTATGTATGTATGTATGTATGTATGTATGTATGTATGTATGTATGTATGTATGAATGTATGTATGTATGTATGTATGCATGTGTGTGTGCATATATGTTTTGAGAGAAGTGCATGTGCATAGAGAAAGACAGACAACCATGACAAAACGTATGAAATCGTATATATATATATGTATATATATATACAGAGTTGGTGCAAATATTAAAACAAGTTACACAGGTTTGTTCATAATTCATATCCATCGATATGATTAAAACAAATGTCGATCGTATGCTATATATATTTATTCCTGGATGTTAAATGTTATTTGGTGATGGGAACATGAATGAAGAAAAATCATTCTATAGCGTTATAAGCTTACAGAGTGACCAATTACGTACACAAGTAAACCAAGTTTTCTATTTATTCTCTTCTATACCTTTATCCATTTTCTTGGGCATTCATTTATTTTGTTTTTTGTGTGTTCTGTTTTGCTGTCTTTTTTTTGGGGGGGGGGGGGGGGTCGATCACATTCGTCAATTCAACTTCACATTTTTGTCCTACACGTTTTCAGCTCAGCTGACTCGTCAGTCGGTTGAGCCTGCAGGATGGTCAGTCGTCTGTACTACTTGCGTTTACATTTACATTTTAGACTTATTCTCCAAAACCGTTCGCCGGATCATCTTTAGACTTAGTGAGGATGTGCCTCTGGGGAATCTCTGCACAATTTGTTCAAAAATTCTGCTCCAGTTATTTTTAGATTTGCAATGATTTTTCCCCATTTTGTTGGGGGGGGGGGGACTTTGTAGAAATCTTCATGAAACCACTTGGCCAATTGTTTCAATATTCTAAAGGAACAATTGTGGGGAACTCTAGACCTTAATTGTTAAACAGGTAACCCCTTTTTTTTTCTTTCCATTTTTGTATGTTATTTCTATTTTCAATCTCGTCTCGAAAACCCGTCACTAACAATATGCTGAGACTTCGTGGAATTCAGCATAGGTTAAGTAAACATTGGCAACCGTCCAGATCACTAATTTATAACCTTTTTTGCAATTTGAGTATTTGTTAAATGTTGCACACATTTCCATTCCTTCTTATATAAGCAAGTGGGATGATAATATACGTTTTCGAATTCTCAAAAATCCTCTCACAGATTCCTTCAAACGTGGTGGGGCTATAGCTCGGGCAAATCTTCTACGGAGTGTACTCGAATTGCCATGCTTCATTTCGGATTTTTTTTAAAAATGAATTTCTGGTTAATTCTTCGTTGAACGGGTTCAAAAGTGTCAGAAATCGCTTGGTGAATTGCTTGAAAATTGCACAGGCACACTCCTGGTGAACCCTTGACTTCAATTTGTAACACAGGTGGTGCTCTGATTTTTTTTTTTAATATTTCAAGTGACCTTTTGTGTTTTATCATTTTTTTGAGCTTTTCTTCCAAATCTGTCGTTGGATTCTCTGCAGACTTGGTGGGAATTTACCTGGCGCCAATATCCATGGAGCTTCCTCACTTTATGGCGCTACACATATTTCCTTTTTTTAATATATTATTGAGATTAGGAATTATCGGTCGGAGACTTGAATATGTTAATAGTGTTACTATGCGGATAGCAGCAATTGTGACACATTGGCTTGCATCTCGGTAATCGTGGATCCAAGGCCCGCGGTTTCTGGTAAACACTAATAGGAAAGGGGTTTTGGGATTTCTTTTGGTGTTGTTAATTTTGATCTTGAGTGACCTTGAGAGATCAAAAAAAAAAAAAAAAAAAATCCTGTATCTTAACAGAAGTGAACCCTGGGCCCATGATTCCCATCATATACAGACAGGGAAGTCTCTCTGGGGTTTCTTTCGGTGTGCTTAAATTTGACCTTGTAAGGTAGAGGTAAAACTGATGCACGGTATACATGCTGGGAAGTTTGGATCCTGTCACTTCAAAGATGAGAACTCAGAGGTGTGTGCATGAAGACGTTGATGTTGCAAGCGATGATGTTCTTTCATAGGGGCCAGTCTGACAGTGCACATTGATGTCATATTGTCAAGGTTACAGGTTGAGTTTCTTGTACTTTGTCTTGATAATAGGAAAATTATATCAGCCACAACTAAAATGCTGCATTTGGTGACAGTTCTGTATAAAAGTTAAAATGAGATGCACATGTTGATCTTGACCCAAATCCCATGCCACATGACTACATCAGCGAATTTAATTTGCGGAGTTGTAAGTCGAAAACTAATAAGTTATTGTTTTAAATGATCACTTCAGACCTGTGTAGACGATGCTTAGATACTCCCTTATGATGATCTAGTTCCGAAGGTCAAATCACTACTTCAGTCTGTACATCAGAGAAAGCTGAGCACAGGACTGTCACAGTTCTCCATTTTGGGTCATTGATCTCCTTTAATTCTCTGTATGTTATACACCACGATGCTATATGTATCATGTTTTAGTAGTAATAAAAATATAGACCCGAGTCCGTAATTGACAGCTGCTATTTTGCAAGAAAACGTTATCGCACTGCGACTTTAAAATAGGATAAAGGACCTCCAAAATTATGGTCTTTTGTAACAAGTTTGAAAACAAAGCACAATTTATGATGCAACTACGGAGTATTAAAATACCTGCAAGGGGAATTTCAAAGGAGTCAGTTTTGAATTTTTTTCTGAAGATCAGACTGCTTACGGTGGTGTGGCTCGCTTTGTCCCTGCATGCAAAGCAAAGACCTTCGCTTTGCAAGTAACCCTGGGAATGGTCTCAGAAGACTTTTCCTGACACAATCATTAATATTTGCCAGATTGACCATGTAGCTTGTGCTTGGTATTATTATGTCTCAAACAAATATCTGTATATTTTAAGGGATATGAGAAAAAGTTTCCTTCGCTGTGGTTTCTCAGAAGACATGGCGATGTCGCAGTGGTAGCTGATGCATTTTTTCTTATGGCAGGTCAGATACACCAGCTGACAAACCAGCCAAATGGGCAAATTAACATTGCAAAAGAAGTGCTCAAGCGGAAGTAACAGATGCAGATACATTTGGACGAGAAAACACGAGAACTTCTAAATCTGCGTTTGGTAATTCTTTCGTGTCTGTCTCTTACTTTCACGGTGACTACTTGTCTCTTTCTGCCCTTTTTTGTGCCACTGCTTCTCTTTCCCTTCATATCTCTATGTGTCTGTATGTCTCCTTCCCTCTTTCTCTCTCTCTCTCTCTCTCTCTCTCTCTCTCTCTCTATATATATATATATATATATATATATATATATATATATATATATATATATATATATATATATATATGTTGTATATGGAAAGCTGTTTCTTGTTTTATTCAGTATTTGGTAATATAAACAACAATCGGTTTGATCATCTGATCAAATATTTAATGATATGAACAAATCTATTTAATCATATGACCAAATCACAGTATGTATACTTGTATTTGGTCCTATGATGCAAATAGTTTGATAATATGATCGAAGCTACTTGTAAATATATGATCAAATAAGAAAAGACATACCATGATTTATTCATATTATCAATTCGATATGTTCATATGAATAAATAGGACTTGGTCTAATACTAAATAATTATTAATCCATGGTGGGATGCTAGGTGAGGGAATCTCACATCTCATAAACTGCTCGTTGTTGGCTGGCAGCAGCTGCTACGCTTGAATTTCCCTCCGCCATTTCGCGCACACTGGAACGTAGACAAGCGCATGCGTAACATGAAGTATTTTATCATATGAACAAATCGGCGAATTGGTTTGGGCATGTATGACGAAACTGATTTGATCATTTGAACAAATCATCCAGTTTGAGAGGGAACATCAACTTATTTAGCTTTAAGCTTATATGATCACGTGATTAAGTAGATTTGATCAGATGAGGAAACACATTTATGTGTTCATATGAACAAATTTATTTGTTCATTTGTTCAAATTAATTTGACCTTATGAACAAATCTTCTCTATTTAATCACATGAACAAATGTATTTGTTCATATGACCAAACAGATTTATTCATATGATTAAATGAGGAATATTTGATCAAATCTATTTGTTCATATGAACAAATATTTAATTATATGATTAAATACTGAATAAAGCAAGAAATGGCTCTCCACATTTTTATGTGCAACAGATAATCTGAATATATTTGTTTCTAGTTTCTTCTTGGTGAGTGTATGTACCATTTCACTCAGTCTTTACTATAAGTTTACCGTATGTCAGCCTGCCTTTAGCATGTAGACCTTCATTTTTGCAAGTCTGTGAATGACAAATATATATTTAAACGAGCCTAAATATTGGAATTTGAAACGTCTAATGTTCCTCAGAACTGATCGATATCATTTTAGTGGAAGTTGAAATGACATCTTCCTCTCATAGAGTTTTCAAGCTATTCATGATTTAAGATTTTCGTGTCATTTAATTAACATAATGTAAAATGCTGTGATCTTCGTGGCATATTCATCATACATGTATGCACGCAGGGGCAAATAATATACAGATGGTGGTAAGAATGTCACCTCTATACAGAGGATGTCTAAGAGTTGGAAATATGAAATACCCCAAAAAGGTCAGAGGGACAGCGGTGGGGCTTTTCGAACGAACCCCCACGCTCTTCCATCAAACACTTTATCTAATTAAATTATTGTCTGCAAGCACAATTCCCAAAATAAACATAATGACGTATTTGAACACTTAGTTTTGAAATATATGCGGGGATTGGGGTCATGGACTCATTCCGTGGTCTAGATTCGTGCACACACTATGACAATCCTTTACGTACTTTTTCTTAGCCAATGAATGCCGCCTCCTTTCAGAAAAGCTTGCTTTGGGTGAGGCAAACTAGCTATAATTTGAAATGCTGGAGCTTCCTTTTAGTTATGTCTGTGTTCCATCATGGACATTCAGCTTTTCTTTCTTTTTCTTTCTTTCTTTCTTTCTTTCTTTCTTTCTTTCTTTCTTTCTTTCTTTCTTTCTTTCTTTCTTTCTTTCTTTTTTCCTTCCTTTCTTTCTTTTTTCTTTCTTGTAATGTGTTATCTCTTGGATCCATGCTCCCCGGTCCTTTACTTGAGAATCCGAGTTTGGCGAAGCTCTTGGCATTTATACTTGATATGACCCATTTTATTTATTTTTTATTTGATATGACTAACGTATGCATTTTAAGTCTGTCAGACGCTACATTTGATTTGTGTTACCCGTGTTTAGATATTATGGTTACAGTAATGGAGGTTTTACTGAAATAATAATGATATTGGCGGTGCGCGGGGTGGTCGGATATACGGGGTTTTATGGCCGTCCATCGGCGCATTTGACCATATACGACGGTCCCATGCGCGGATGTATGGCTCGGGTCCCAGTGCCCGACCTCCCCGCCTTCCACTCCTGATGTCCATGCATTTCGATGAGTTTTAATAGTGTGTTGTATATTGAATTATGTGTACCTCTGTATATTTGGCTTAATAACAACAATTATCTGTAGGTATTTTGATCTCCGCCCAGCTAAAGGGTAATATGACATATTTTATTCATCTTTAGCTGACATGTTTCTCTGTATGTATTATCTGTATGTATTTTGATGTCTCCTCAGGAATGGGGGTTAATAAATATTATTATTCTTTCTTTCTATCTCTCTTTCTCTCTCTTTCTTTCTGTCTGTCTGTCTGTCTGTCTGTCAAAAATCTTTCTATCTTTTTTTCTCCCTCTCTCTCTTTATTGTTTCTTCTGCTTCTTCGTCGTAACTAGAAATTTAGTCTGACAATTTTCTTGGAGACTATGATAGTAGATCCATACATGGAGTCGGGCGTTTGAACAAAAAGGATGTTTGCGTTTAAAATTATGGGAATTTGGGCATTTGAAATTATAAATCTTCAATATATACCAAAATATTGTAGGTATACATGCCATTTGCAACCTCTATTGATAAGTTTATGCTGAAGGCGCATCCAATGAACCATAAGCAAAAGTTGTACAGTTTTAATTATACTAATTAGGGGCACTTGCAACTATCAATGTTCAATATCTTTAAAACTATTGTAGGCAGAGATACTATACTTACTTCAGTTTATAGGTTTTTGCTGTAGGTTTATGCAATAAACCACAAAAGAAAGTGACAATAGTTTTAATTTATGTTAATTAGGGTTACTTGTAAATATTTGTGGTAGAAATGTTCCAATTTGTTATAGGTGAAGGTGTCATTCCCAATTTAATTCATAGGTTTGTGCCAAAGAGATGATAAATGCTCAATTGCCAACAACAATTTTTATTTCCAACAAAGAGAAGAAAAAAGTGGCTACTGGCAAGCCAAATCAGCTTTAATGCAAAATGTTATCATTCGTTCTATTATTTGTTTGATGTACATTGGACAATATCTTATATGAAAGGTTGGAAGTAAAGCTCCATCTTGTAATGCTTCACAGACATTCAATACTACGATAGTAACTCGTAATTGCAAGATATGAAATAACAGTAGGTTGGCACCAATGAGCCACCATACAGATGCATACGGGTCAAAATAGCATCTGCACTTAGAATCTTGTTAAAATCTGGTGCATGGATTTCACCCCTTCTGGCCCCAGAGGCCAGTTCGAGCAAGAAAACTATCTTGTAAGTCAGCCATTTTAACTGGATCGTTTAGGGATGCCTTTCTTCAAATGGTAGTCTTGTCATGGCCAAAAGAAATAAGCTCCTATCCCAGGTGGGCATTACATTTTTACCTACTGGCCTATCAGTGTAGAAACTTTGGCCTAGGGCTGACAAATGTGGATCAAATACCAGTGATTGAGCTAATTTCTTGTTCAAGGAGGAAGAAATCGCTGTTCCATATCCCTTAATAGTCCTTGGACTTAGCTCTTTCCCTTGAAACAAGTAGAAGAGAAAATCGGCCACATCAGAAGATGTTGTTGATCAAGGCTCCAACTGTTTCACACCACACCATTCAGTGAACAGTCTCCACCTCGAATTACATGTCTATACAGAAGATCTTCGAAGTTTACCTCATGCAATTCTTGAAGCAAGAACGTTCAAGAACCCAGCCTCCTGGATGTGTCATGCAACAACTGCCATGCATGAAGATTGAGCACTACCGGATTATCACGGATCCGGGATGTCCGAGGGTAAAGGATCAGTCTATCCCAGACTGGTATATGTGGCAGAGCCTCAAAACTCAACTCCAGTTGGTCAGCAGACCTATCCCATTTTGGCCACCAGGGGGCCACCAGGATGATCTCTACCCTCTCTTCCCAGATCTTTCTCAGAACCTGAGGGATCATCTGGAGTTGAGTTAATATGTAGCTCCACTTTCCATCCCAGCTTAATGCCAGTGTGTATACTGCATAAGCGAGAGGATCTGGGCCTGGAGCCACAAACACTGGTAATTTGTGCTTCTATCTGGTAAAGAACAGATCCATGTGAGGTATCCTTCATCAGCCCTATAATATCTGAACAACTCATGGGTCTAGGGACCATTCCATCCCTTTCGCCTGTCCCTTTTTGGACAATTTGTCGGCCATTAAGTTTAGATGGCCACTGTTGTGGCGAGCCAGAGTCATTATTCCATTGCGGCTTCACCAGAGAAGTATCTTTTTGGGTCAGTTCAAACAACATCTTGAACTGCTAGCCTCCCTGTTAGTTCAGGTAGGCCACCAATGTCCTGATGTCTCACATAACGTCACCCTCTTTGTCTTTCACCCACTGTTCAAACTTCTGCTGTGCTAAGCCCACTGCCTCCAGTTCTAGGTAATTGATGTGAAAGTGCCACAAGTGCAGAAGCCAGATGCCGAAGACCATCTTTGGGTCTGTATTGGGTCCACAGCCCTGCTTTCTTTGCATCTATTTAAACTACCAGTTTGGAATTGAACAGCCTCATCCTCTGACCACACATGATGCTCTCTCTTAATGTCCACCAATGGATGAGGTACTTGTTGTGTTGGCCTACTCCGACCATTTGACAAAAAGTGGTCCTCTTCCACTTGGCTTTCAGGGCCGTGCCCAGTGGCTCCCTGTGTAGCCATCCCAATGGAACCTGTGAATCCATTAAGAATATCATACTTGACAGTGATAGCTATTGCTGAGCTGTCTGTGTGTCAACCTCAAGACTTCTTGATGGGAATCTGGAGTCTGTCCTTGGATGGGTGGCATTTGAATCAAACTAGATCGAAATGAGTGCCTAGACAGACAAACACCTGTTCGGATGTGAGGTTTGATTGTGCCCACACAGCTTCAAGAGAAATTCTCTGTGCTTGATTAGCTCTTGATGAATTAAAGCTCAGACTAGCCTGTCATCCAGATACACATACACATCATACAGATGAGACCAGTCATACACTGGTCTCCAGCGGCCGTCCCTTTTAGAGACCAAGAATGGTCTGCTGTAGAACCCTGGAGAAGAGTGATCTCTCACTCTCTCTATGGCCCCTTTTGCCAACAGCTTCTCAGGTGCCTGTTTGAGGGACGACCTCTTCAGCTCTTGGACTGGCAGTTCAAACCTCCAAGGGACACATGACAAGGTTGGATGCTCTCTGAGTTGCAGCATGTAACCCTTTTCCAGGAAACCTAACGCAAATAAATCGCCCTTGATGGAAAGCCAATGACTGCAGAAGTAGGCTTACTAGCTGCAAAGTCACTGACATATCACCCCTGACCCATCTCAGAAGTTCCTGGCAGGTATGGAAGACCAGCAAGCACCTTTAGTCCTTATTCTCTATATGACAGCCAGGCTTCTGAAAGGGCCTGTTATGCTTACCACTTCCAGAGGATGGTGCATCACATAAACCTTGCTTCTAATGCTTTTTGTTCCAGAATTGCCTTGGTCTCCTCTTCTTTGCACAAGAGTCCTTAGCACCAGTAGCCTTGGCTCCCTGTCTCTGAGCTTTGGTTGTGGCCTTAGCCAAGTCAAAGATGGATTGGTTAGCCACATGCACCTGTTCCTGCTTTCACCTCTTGACTACTTGATCCCTTATGGAAGTGAGAGCACCTCCAAACTAAAACGAGGCACAGTCCTGATGGCTTGCTGTGCACTTATCTGGAGGTCAGTGACCAGCAAGCATGTCACCTCAATAGCCTCAGATTGGCCTCCATTGTGATGGCCTGCCCCAGGATGCTTCATGTGGGATGTCAGGCTTATCCAGTCTCTGACTGGTTCCGGGAGCAGCTGTAATATGAAAAGCCTATGCATGATGTCGGCAGACACAGCTGAGGACATGTCTAAAAAGGAGGAGATGGTAACCATCACTCTTGTATCATCCTCACATCTACTCAGAACCCCCTGGGGGACTTTACAAGATGGACGGATTTATTTGCAAATGGCCTGCCCTTCCACATCTACCTCGATGGCCCTGATGTTGTAGTTCTCGCTAGGTACACAGTACCTAGCCACCTTGGTCCTAGGCTTTCTCAACAATGCATGCTGCACCCAAATGTTAGAGGGTGACCTAGATCCCCTGAGCTGTTTGTTCAGGCTCTTACACTTGATCCACATAAGTTGAGAAGAGGAACCCAGAGTTGATTTGTTCTAACACAGATGGTGACTCCAGTGGGTACAGTGGCATTCCATGTCTCTTCGTGGTTGGTGGCAAAAGAGGAGCCTTCAAGGTGTCTCTGAGGACAGCAAAATTTTGACTGCTTAGTAGAGTTAAAGAGCCTAGAGGGTTCACTAGCCTTGACCATTTGAATCACTGTAACCCCATGTACAATTCAACTGTTTCATGCAAAGAGCTTCCAATCAAGTGACAGTAAGCCTAAAGCGTAGATGGTCGTTTTGGCTGAAATTGTGTCTAGGATAACAGCATTCCTCAGCACACTTTGCATGCATGGCTTTCAAACTGCAACATTATTTGGTCCGTAGCCTAGTTCTGAGAGAGTTAAGCTAATGCAAGTTCCTCAATATCATTGTTCTTCACGGATATGTAGTTCATACGTTTGCATTTGTTGCTAAGCTCTGCAGATGTCCCCTTTGACATTATACACAGACACAGATAAATACATACATATGTATATATATATATTTATACATATACATATACATGTGTGTGTGTGTCATATATAGTTAATAGTACTAGTTGATAACCATGACCATCTGCATATGCATATATTGGTGAACAAGCTGTCCTCTGTTTCCCTGTTTTCAATCTCATGTCGTATTTGCCTTTGATCTTAATGGCATCTTTGTCTCTCATGATTTACAGTAAAAGTTTCTCAATATCAAAATGAATGCATGTGCATGATTACCCATATGTAAGCTCAGTTTGTTTGAAGTGTAAATAATACGACACTGTACTAAACAGCTACGTCAGGAAATGGAATGGCACATTAAATTTGATATTTTTCCGATGCCATTTTTAACATTTTCAAAATTGTATTCGTTAGTAATTTACTCAGCATAATTTTCAATGCAGCGATTTTTCGTCTTTGTTTATCAGATGAATCCACAGTACAATTCCATCAATTGGGAGTTGGAATAAAAACTTTACCTAAAAATAGTTATCAGGATATTTAAAATTTGAATTTTGTTTATTGCCTAATTTAAACATTAAAATGCTACGACTTTTGTTCACCAACATTGGGTGTGTCTGGATCACAAATTTGTGATATGAAATTGGCATGTACCTCTCCCTGTAACGGTTTGGAAGGTATGCAAAATTTACGAATTTACACAATTTTTAAGGTTACAACATTGGTCCACAGATAAGTGCATCTGCATATAATATAAAAGCATACACTGCAGTTGGATTGGCAAATCTACTTATTATAGTTTTGAATCATGCTATTAGCAACATGCTAGACACTAAGAACCATAAAGGGTGTTATCTTATCTTGTCTTCGGGACCAGAACAAGGCCCCAAGCCGGCATCCTACTGGGAGTAGGCAGTCTTATCAGATTAATCAGTATATGCTTACAGCGGGCAGCACATCAGAGTCTGCAACTCTACCCTGGGTCCGCCTTAAAACCCGGTTGAAGAGTCGCTAGTATAAATGAGGGACTGGAACCATCCTAATATATTCAACAATTAAGGTTTTGAAGTGCCCGAATTAGCATTATTTAATATGCTCCTACATTTAATTTGCCCACTGCATTGACAGCTGTCACAAACTTATATGCATAACATAAAATATTCTATCTACAGTAGTTTTGTAGCTATAAAACTCTTGCATTACTTTTAAATTCCTGGCAGTTCAAGGTAAGGTGCCAAAGTTGATCACAGATGCAGTGTTTCCAGTGATTGTCAAAACTATTGCTTTTACAGTGACTGATAAAAAAACAATGAAATAAATTGATAAATCAATCAGTCAATGAAATAATGAATAAATAAATAAATAAATAAATAAATAAATAAATAAATAAATAAATAAATAAATAAATAAATAAATAAATAAATAAATAAACAGATGAATAAATACAGAAAACTAAAAACAAAGGGAAATCAGAATGTCTGTGTTTCCACACGGACATCAGATACCTCTTTATTTACATGTAGAAACTGGCACAAAAACTTGAAGAGACAGTGAGCGATCTGCGACCACTTCAGACGCACATCCTTGATGAACAGTTAGTTTGGTGGCGGCGGCAACAGCAACTTTCGGGCAACGGGGCACCATTGGACGACTGTCTGGACACGCTGCAGCAATGGTTATGACTCTATTTTTGATAGCTTGCATTTCTCTCAGATTTTTTGGCACTATAATATACAAATTGCTTTGGAAAAAATCTGGCTATTTATATGCATGTAATGTGTAACTTGGTCACTTGTGAAATGTGTTGTACTGATCGGACTGCAAGTTTAACTCTCACAAACTGCACCCGATGTGCTCTATTGCTACTTTTTCCATTGGAAATTGCCAGAAATAGTCCTGTGTCGTAAATGCGGTCTTATTTTTGTTTCATCAAGAATAGTATCGGACATTCTTTACCAGCTTTCCTCCAGGTGTTCTGGGTTCATGCAGACTTTTGATCTGATAATATAAAGTGTTTTTAAAGACAGCAGCTGGATAACTTCACATTATGTGCGTTATACTCATTATAAAGACAAAGTCAAATTAGGATAGATTAGATTAGACGTGTCAACCTTCGCATACTGAAAAGCGTTTATTCTCGCTCAAGTGAAAATATACAGGGTCAAAAAAAACTTTACTATTACCATTTAAAAAGGCGTTTACCCAATATATTCAAGTGCGCAATATCGTCATATCCAATCCAGCCTGTGGAAACATACATGTGCACCATAATTGTTTGGGAAATCGAAAGTCATCATCGCTTGTATCTCAACAATAAGGCAATTCAAGTAGAGGAGTTAAGGACCTCACATGGTAGCTCTTGACGGTGTTTATATAAATTTGCCAGTTTGACCGTCCAAAATGTCAAAGGATTTGTTGTTATACCAATTAGTCAAGCTAGGCAAATGATCACCCTCAAGTGCTGCCCTCCTCTGGGGTCCTAAGTGGGTCTATTGCTTGATGTAATGCATCAAGCGTGTGTTAACCCTTTTATGGCCAAATTGAATACGTGGACAAGTCCGTACACTTGCATTGCGACAGCCTTCCACACACAGGCCACAGACGATACCAATTCTATTGGGGGGTGTATGCTTCATGCCAATGTGCTTCGAGATTTATATTTAAATGCGGCTGTTCAGCATATTTACCATGCATATTCTGAAGACAGTGCACACATTTTTAGATGGCAGATCAGGAAAAGGCAAAGACATGCGTCACAACTCCCAACCGTTACACGCACCTTCAAACGAGCAAAATTTTAAATGTTATAAATTTGCAGGCACGCATAATAACTCACGCTGAATGAAATGTCTATTTTTTTTTAGTGCGCATTGTATTTCTTGATAGATAGGTAGTCGAGTACAGTAGTGGGGATTCCTCGATCCTTGTGCTTATCATTTTTGCCACCAAACAGTAAAGCAAGTTGGCCATCGAGTGGGAAAGACGATAGGCTTCTTCGGCTTTATAATCTTTGCTGCCCCATGATTCTGAATGACCATAAATACATCGGTTGAAACCATGGAGATATAAGACTAGTTTTCTTATCCATGTTGAAGCCGCTTTCATTCACTTTGCAAGTCCCAAGTTGGTCAACAGACGCAATAATCGTCCATTACCCTGCACTATCCCCAGCACCGCCAAGCCGACCGCCGTCACTATCGGAATAGGAAAACACGAGCCCATCGATTTCATCGTTTTTTCGTGGCTTTTTGGTCTCCTCAATATGGGCCTGATCTTGTCAAGCAGTCGATACAAGAACTACTGGCAGCATACCTGACTGGTTAAAGTTTGATCCTTGCCGCTGCTACGACACTGGGTTGCAGAAAGCGCCCGACTGCTATCCAAACTTTGGCGGGTTATTTGACATACGTTTGTCAACAGACGTGCACGCTTGGGCCAGCAAAAACTTGGTCGTGTTTTCTTCCCTTTTCATCACGTAAATTTTGCTGTTTTTGGGATTCATGTTTCGTGACAAGAAAGGTAAAGTGCCATAATTTATGAAAATGAAAATCAGTTATTTTGTGTCGGGTCATGATTTTGCCGGTATAGCTCAACCCCTCCCGCTACCTTAAGTCAACAGCTTTCCTAAGGTCCAAAGCGCGCTAAGCAAAAAAAAAAAAAATGTTGACCTGGATCTTACTGTGACCGTGGTCATCCCGGGACTGGAGTGAAGGGTCGGTTTGTAAAGAACAGAAATCTAGTACCTTTGTGTCAATTCACTGCCAAGACATATTTGAAGAGTGGAAAGGAACATATTTGAAGAGTGGAAAGGATACAAGCCTATAGAGAATCGTACATGGCTGAGAGTGAGTTACTATGTACCACACCAACAATGATCCCGAGTGAGAGAAAAATAGTATCTCACTCTCCAGCTATACAAGATTTTCTTTATTCTATGTTTGATTGGTTGTTTATTGCAAGAAATATGCCCTACGCCTACTTTCAACGCCGACCTGGTGTGGCTGTTTGTTTACGTTTGTCGCGGTTATTCACGTCACGCGTGACGTATAATCAAACATCGCTCGCGCACAATCGATTTTGTCTAAATGCCAATGCATCACGTCACTGATGCAGGCACGTCATAATTTACTTGTAACAATGTTTAGGTCATGTGATCTACAATGAGTTAATACTTTTGAATTTCACTCTAGAAAATGATAATTCATCCTCAAACATAGAATGAAGAAAACTTTTTTTTTTACCCCTTCAACGCAAAGTTCCATGGCGCCCACCGGACACTATACCGGTCATGAGTGTACTTTCAGAAAACTTTATTCATATTCGATTTAAAGCATGGCCATTCGGGACAGGTGCCTGTGAAACACATTATTATTGAAAAGTCCAGCTGCCAAGGAAAGTGGTTGTCTCACCGTCCAACTTAGCGTTGAAACGGTTGATATATTTCACTCCAGGTGTGAGAGACTTGTAGACATGATCTGGCAAAACCGACAACAGATACAAAAATTGGACATGCTATCGTCCCAGTTGCCCATTGAGATTCCGCATGAACAGCAGCAATTGTTTCCGAAGCTCGACGCGGCCATCACGGGACTTCTCTCTGCTCTTGTTACCAGGTAAGATGATGAAAAGACATGCTTCTTATCCTGCAACAGCAATGTGGGCATCACTTTGGCCCTATGGTTGTTCTTAGCTTGGGCACACTGAATGAAGGTTCACGTGTTGATAATAACATGATCATTATATTTTCAAATTGGCATATATCCATGGTATATTAGAACAAGCCTGTAATTAGTATCATTAATGTCAGCTGTTTTCCCCTGTATTCGTGATCCTTAAATACGTTCCAAAACCATCAAAAATGCCTCCACTACAGTAAAAACAACATGCAGAATCATGACTGTTCAAAGGTTTAAAACCTGAAGTTGCCGTTTTGAAAGGTGTAAGACACAGAACAAGAAACTGACATATAAAGTTCAAATTGCAAAAGGTGAATATCAAAGTAGATTTCTTGAGAACTGATAGACAGAGAAACTTTTACAAAAATTAAAGTGAAGCCAAACAAAATAAAATAATAATAATAAAATAAAAATTGAAACGAAACAAATTTTACCGGCAAGTGCCAGCCGAGGGATCTCCTCCTGCAGAGGCACTTTTGGCAGTATTTTGGGTGTCCTTGCAAGGGTATTATTCATGGCCGGAAGAGACGTCAAGTGGTATCTAATAGCAGATGTGCTTACAAAAACTGACGTGAAATGCATATTTCTTTTTGAAAAGCGAAATGAAACAAACGTTTTCTTATGAAATTTGCGATGCAGAAAACATTTTCTTATAAAAATTGAAGTAATGTAAAGAATATCTGATCAAAATATGAAGCGGCAAACATTATTTTCTAGACCCATGTGGAGGTCCCCAAAGCCTCATAAATATGGCTTTCTCTTGACAATGTAAGCCCTAACGACAACAAACGCTTGTCACATCTTAACACTGCTATGTACTGTTAAGGCTTCATTGCTTGTCAAAGGGTCATTGCAGGCACATCCATGGATCGAGGATTGCCATGGACGGAAGCTGTTATGGCAATCCGAGGTCCGTGGACTCGCCTGCAGTGACTCTTGGACGAGTGGTAAAGTGTATTCTATAATCTTGCAAGGTAATATGCTTACAGTTGTGCTTTTTGTGCCAATCTTTTCTCACATACGAAAGCTACAGGCAGACACTGGCTTGCCCTGTTCAACCAGGGACGTTTTACAGACTGAAATCAGGTGTTCCTGGTTCAACCGGGTTGTTGACAAAATTCAAAGTTGTGGACATCTCACAATGGCCCACAATCATGCTTTCTGATTAACCGAAGGCCCTTGGCAACCAAATATTTTTGACTATTTGTGACACGTTATCGGCCCTGCATTCCTTAACCTTCATTTTTTTGCGACCAGCAACAAAAAGTAACTGTAAATGCACAATGTACGTGCGTCTCGAACTATTAAAAAACCACGTGCATATTACACTTTCTTGTCTCCGCCTAATATTTAACAAAGATAATCCTTGTGATAAATTCCAAATATTAGAAAGTGAAACTGGAACTCACAAAGTAAGCTAAGAGGTAAAACTTTTCAACGGTTCATAATTCAAATGCCCTTTGCACTCACTTTCATGACATATATGGGTAATGGCTAACCTGTAAATTACACCAAAATGTAATACAATAAAATCTCCTATGAAACCACTTCTGTAAAGCGAACATTTCTATGTTAAGACCACCAATTTGTAGTCCTGCTTTTGTTTATCCTTAACGAAATTATATCTCAATTTGACCATTGCCCTTTCAAGATCGCTTTTTCGGTTCCTGAGTTTGCATTAATAGGAAGATTCCACTGCATCTTGGCAGATAAAAAAACAAGGCTTTATCCATAGTAACCAGAACACAAAATTATTGCATAACCTTTAGGAGACTGAGTCAACAGCTTTCCATGGGCCACTCCCAGCACCCCGCCCAAGAAAACTTTTGACATATGGCATGTTATTCTCGATAACCACACAGAATCAGACAAGATTTACCCAATGATGCCTGTTGATAATTATGAATCGGAGAAGTAACAAGCGGACGCATCGGTGGTAGGTGCCTCAGGTTCTGGTTGGACTGTTTGCAGCACGTTTGTGGTAGAGATGCAGCCACCACAGCTGATGAAGAGAGACAGCAGATTCACGACCACCGTCAGCTTGCTAGTAGGCAGCAGACTGAATGTGCACATGAACCCACCCGCCGTCAGGGCCGCCATTATCAGGTGAATTATGCATATGATGCAGATATGGTCTGTGATGTTAATACGTATAGTGCCATTCACAATAAATAAATAAATAAATAAATAAATAAATAAATAAATAAATAAATAAATAAATAAATAAACAAATAGATAAATAAATAAATAAATGAATAAATAAATAAAATAAAATGAATGATAAAATAAAATGAATAATAAGATAAAATAAAATGAAATAAAATAAAATAAAATAAAATAAAAATATAAAAAAATAAAAAAATTGCGATCATCTGAATTATTACAATAATTCCTGGTTCACGTTTGTCGTAAAAAGACCCTCGATGTTGACTTCATTGTCCATTAATTATGTTTTGTTTGAGCTATTAGGCGACTAATTGCGTCTTTCTGGAATCATCACGAACAGGTTCTCGTTATATCATATCAGAAGATCTTTTACGAGGAATGACATCGCTGCCACTCCTAAATTTTATCATTTCCATATCTCCTTTTTCACCCTTTCCTGAAACCAAAAAATCGCCAAATCACCACTTTCTATTGTTTTTATCAAACGTACGGCCCATTGACGAATTGACGAGATAACATTAAATCAGGGGGAGGGGGGGAGCAATCCACATATGGATTCATTGTATATTTCAAAGAGTGCCGTAAAGCTTGTCTCTAGTTAGACATAGTTAGATAATAACTCATATGTAATTGATAAGATTAAAGTGCAGCGAACCTTCACAAAACTACATGTGGGATCTTCACTGGAAGAAAGCACAACTCCAACACGAAAAGGCACTCCCATGATTTGAACAAAATATCAAAATGTTCATCCTGAAGAGAAAAGACGACTTATGACCGCAAGCGATCGATCGTACAATTTGAATGAAGCAATTTGAGAGGATAAGACAACCTGTCTACCCATAATTCAAGCAAACATGAATCATGAAATTGTTAACCACAATGAAGTCAACATCGATGGTCAGTATGTTCATAACATAAAAACTTATCTGATTGTTTAAATTTCAGTGAGAAACAGGTCCGCCAACTATTGCTTAACAATAAAGACGTCAAGGAGGGCTGCGGAAGACTACTGAATAATGTAGGCATCATGGACTATAATCAAGCAAAAGGACGACTATCAGTCACTTTTAAGAATATGGTGGGTACTGTCGAAGTCTTTATTCCATTTGAGAAGTTGTGGACCTGGAAGTGGAAACCAGTTAGGCTACAGTCTAGTAATTTCTTCCCATTTCAAAGATAAAATGTGGCAAGCTTTGCACTGAATTATTATAAAAATCACAAAATGAATTTTAATTCATCAAATGACATCAATGCGGTGCTGTTTTGATGCTGATGGACTTAAGTACAGTTTCCGATCTGTGACAACTCCATATATAGTAATTATACTGGATCAAAGGTACAATATGGAATTAAGTGGGCAGTGTTGATTGTAGCATTCACGCAAGCCTACCTCCAGTGAACAATTCTCTTTTTGAGGTGGTCACAGCCCCTGCCGTTCCGTGATAAATATATAAATTAGCAAGAAAGTAAGTATCACTAAGTAAACAAACAAGCATACAAACAAACAAATAAATAAATAAACATTACACATTGGAAGCAACAGTGGCATAAGTTTCTTTAAAACAATTTTCTAGTTTGCTTCAATTTTGTGCTTAAAATGTATCGATGTGAAGGAAAACAGACTTAATTTAAAATAGAATATGCTGTGCATTTGCTCATATAAAATGGAAATCTTTCTTGTCAATGGTCATGTCATAACGCGTACTTTCTGTTCTATGCTTTTGGTCAATTGATCATGATGGTTTTCATGAACATCATTCAAAATGCAAGACTGCATACTAATTTAGTTCTATTAACGGAAGACATTTGATTCTCTCTTCTTTTTCTTTGTCTTCCACATATCCGTGTTTGTTTACTTGTTTGTAGCAACTAAGGACAATTAGAAGGAGAGCAGACAGAAGAGGAAGTGAAGTAAGTAAACAGGCGGTTTCCTAATCTCATACCATGTGACACGGCAATAAACCATAGTCAAACATTTTGATCATGTTTCCCGACCTTTGGCATAGAAATCTAGACAAGCAATTTCTGCATAGGTTGGAGATAATAAAGTAGGCTAAGACTGCTGGGCCAACTCTTATCTTCATGATCTTACCTATTCTATAATAAATTCTACCAGTGTATCCACCGACAAAATATAGGGAAGGTAGATTTTAACCCCTTATATCTAAGATTGATAATATCTCTCGTAATGCACTGTCAGTATAATGTAGAGCCGTATCATTCATGATCAACTTCAGGATAACATATAACATTGAGCAACTTATAGAAGAGTGCTAATTGAGGCCATTGGTTTTCCTCTGTAGTTGTGGAATACTGTTTATTTATTTATTTATTTATTTATTTATTTATTTATTTATTTATTTATTTATTTATTTATTTATTTATTTATTTACTTATTTTGTTTGTTTGTTTATTTATTTGTTCGTTCGTTTGTTTGTTTGTTTGTTCGTTCATTCATTCAGTCAGTCAGTCAATCAGTGAATCAGTCAGTCAGTCAGCCAGCCAGTCAGTCAGTCAGTCAGTCAGTCAGTCAGTCAGTCAGTCAGTCAGTCAGTCGGCTAGTTAGGTAATCCGTATTTCCCGATGTAACAATATCTTTCAATAAACCCTATAAAATTCTTAAGTGTCAGGTTAAAAAGTTTTAGTATGCCTAATTACCCCTCAATTATTTTACAATATCTATAAATATGGTACTATTATGATTATTATCGTATTTCAAAGGTTGGTGTGACCCGTTTCAAACCACCGGTTATCTTTTATGGGTGACTGGCTGTCTTAAGTCAGGAGTGAAATTTGTTTCTTCACATAGGTGTTGAAAGCTGAATGTTGATGTTTCGGTAATTTTTTAATCCCAGCCCCTTGCTGTATTTTTGAGTCTGCTCTCACTGCTAGGTTTGAATTTATGAACGTGGGTAATGTTATTCTGAAGTATTCGACGCTGGGACCATGTCATATCGCTTGACTGCATTCTGGTTTTTGGACTTTAACATGAAAATACCTTTTCTGGTAGAGTATATGTTTGCCACATTAAGTCATACAAGTTGTTTATCTACAAAAAGGCATGGGATTCAATTTTGGCTTAAGAGGCACGGTCATTTAATGATTATACATGTCATATGAAATGCAAACTACACTAACAAGAACAGTATCTTACCATTGATTTTTAAATTGTTCAATCACATTGATGTATGCGTGGGAATAGAAACAGCGTAATAATCGATAATTTATTGAACGGTGGAAGGATTTAAGAAAAATCAATCACTCCCGCTAAATTAAAAGCAATTTTATGACTGAGTCACCAACTCGCCTTGGCAACGGTTGGGTGCTAAATGTTCAAGCCACACCTATGAAAATACTTGACCTAGGGAATGCTATCTTGATAGGTCTCGTCTACATTCAAACGTCCACTTGCAAATATACATAATTGGGCAAAATTATCAAAATATTTGACCACTAGCCGCTTTTGGGGGGGGGGGGCGTGGTAGTTAAATCCACCTACAGCCGGGGAATACCAGATCATTTCAGCTTTGCATCTTGACTGCAATAGCTGATAACAGTGAAATATACTAGCTCGAAATAGGTACTACGCGGGCGAAAAAAGTCATTAGACTTTGTCAATGTGCCATACAATCTCATTTGCTCCAGTATTTCTCTGTTTGTTAACAGATTGTTACAGAAGAGAAATTTTCCATTTTGTTTCAAAGTGAGTTTGCCGTGGGTGGCGGACAGTTAGTCTTCAAAGTCTGGGTAAGCGTTGTGATGAAGTGATATATCTGATTTTAAATATTTCACCAATAGAACTTTCTACGTCTCTCGTTAACTCTTTCAGTGCCACATTTTACACTGACTCAGCAGCTTTCCCTCGGTACGCTTTTCGCGCATTGCCCCGTTTGTTTTTGTTTTGTTTTGTTTCTTTGTTCGTTTTTTACAAGAAATATGAATCTAGTACCCTTCTTATAATGGCAGTTTGTATTAAGTGGTTGAACTTAAGTCGCAGGTGGCACTGAAAAAGTTAGTGTTATTGTTATGTGTATGAACTTGGCGAAATGTTAAAAACAGCTGTGCACATGTAAGAATAAATGAAAACAGCAGTTTTGTTAATCGTGCTTATAGACTCGAGTTCATCCATTTCATCTCAGAAAAAAAAAAGATTCTTGCAGGTCGGCCTTGCATTTTGTATATCTTGCGCTCTCCAGCAGGCTCCGACAACGTTCACATGTCCCAAGAGGATACATCCAAAGTTCAAAAGATTTATCTGGAATCCTGCTTTTTTAAATCCTGGAGCGAAGCGTAGGGATTTGAAAATGCAGGATTCCAGATAAATCACGAGAACAAGGAATGTATCCTTTTCATACCATGCCTTCTTTGTTTTCATGAATATAAATGCATTTTAAAATGTATTCATTAAAGCAAATCAGTCCTGTGTTGAAATTTAGCCATTGAAATTTAAAGCAGGGATATATTATGTGTATGCAGGTGACATATATATCCCTTGAGAAAACAAAGGAGGCATGGTATAAATAACTGAATAAAACAAAACAAAGAATCTGATAAATCTGACAACACTACGTATTTCTGCGAACCCTACACTGATACGCACGGCATTGCACAGGCTTATAAATTTGGGTGACATTGAGTAGGATGTTAGGTCATGTTCTGGTTCTACTGTTCTAAATCGCGACCACTGGTAAAGCGGGTGAGCTCGGATTCATCGACATGAGGAGGTCCACGAAGGAGCCGTTTACATTGCAGTATTAGCACTGAACGAGGGTCATGTTTAAATGGGACCACCCAAAGGGTGTCCCATAATGTTTTCGGTTTGTGCTTTCTCCCGTCCGTCTGTGGTTCAGTTCGTTCAGCATCTGCTTGTAAAAACGGTATCTCCAGACTTTTCCGGCCACCTGAAACCCAAACATTTACCGCATTGCTTGGTACGTTGACACCATTTCTCGACTTTGTTACATATCGGTGACTTTGACCTCATTTTGAAGGCCACAAAACCCATGTATGTGCAAAGGTGAACCCATCAGTCTTTGTTTTGCATTTAAATGCCTCCGGTTCTAATATAGTCATATCTGTAGGCTGAAATGTAGCAAATAACCACAAATTTCAACGTTTCATGACTTCTTGTTTATAATCAAATTTATTTTACTGTGATTTTATACATTTATTTTTCTTTAAGTCGAGAATCGTTTTTTTTTTTTCTTTAAGACTGATATGTCAATCAGAAGCTGATATGAGGGATAAAGAAACAGTACGTACATTTTAAGATTAATATAAACCAGAATTTCATTTTTTTTCTTAACACAGACAATATCATTACCCGTGGTGGTCACAGTTAACGGTAATCAAGATTGTAAAGCTATGGCAACTATTTTCTGGGACAACGCGTTTAGCGAACCAGTGAGTACACGGTATCTCGAAGTGTTTCATTCATTCTTATTTCTAAATTAAGTAAGTCATTGATGATCAACAAGGGAAAACGGAAAATAAGTGTAGATCGCAATGTCTGTTGAACTGATAATAATCATAGGCGTGAACATACGAGATCTAAGAGTCAATATTGTCTCTTGTGATACTCAATAAAACCATCTGGGCATAGCAAAGTGTCATATGATTTTCATTTATTTTCGAACAAAATGTGGATGGGAGTAAATCTCAGCCACCATTTACATTCTACACAGCAACTACAACATCATCAACAACAACAACAACAACAGAAAAAAGCTGAAAAAAATGATAGTTCTCAATATTTCAACTGAAAACAAAAATTCAATCCTTACCAGTAAAATTTTTTGTCAGGTGTATGTTTTTATTGTTACAATTGTAACTAGAAAAGAAGATCAAAGCAAATCTGTCCGTGTGCCTTCAAAAGTTGGAAATATTAGATGCTACAACTACTTCATATTCCAATAAGCTAATGGCTGGATGAAAATTTCAAAGTCAAAATGACCTTGACCTTTGACCTTTACAGGTCACATGTAAATTGCAAAAATGAACAGTGATAGAATACCCACAATTTAAGCCCAATATGAACCAAATAAGATGGAAATTGACCAAGTTATGGCAAGATGAAACTTTGAAAGGGCCAAATGACCTTGACCTTTGCCCTTTTAGAGACTACGTGTCCTTACAAAAATGTGAGTACATGTTGCAATACCTATTGTTTGAGTCCAATATGATTAGAGCTTGATGAAAATTGGTCTAATTATGAATGGATGAAACTTTCAAAGGTCCAAATGACCTTGAACTTTGACCTTAAGAGGTCACATGTAAGTTTTAATGATGTGCAGTGGCACAATAGCTACAATTTGAGCCGAAAATGATCAAAATTGGATTAAAATTGACCAATTTATGGCTACAAGAAAGCCACTATCGAAAGTGGCCTTTGACTTGAAATGGTCTTTGACCTTGAGATGACCTCTACCTGAAGTGTACCTTGACCTTTAAAATGACGTTTTGACCTGACATGACCTTTGAACTTGACATAACATGTGAGATGAAGTTTGCCTTGCTATGATTGAACTCCTATACACTGGGAACCACATCTACTATGGTATATAAGATATTGAATATTTAAAACTTTAAGTAGCCCTCGTTTGCATAATTTTGAAAAACATGACCTCCGATTATAAAAAGAAGAGACTTCATCTATAGAAGTACAATTGTGCCAAGTTTGTGGAGTTTCTACTTATAATACGTTTCAAATGAAATGTCGGACAAATTTGCTTGCAAAGGAAGAAAGAAAGAAAGAAAGAAAGAAAGAAAGAAAGAAAGAAAGAAAGAAAGAAAGAAAGAAAGAAAGAAAAAGAGAAAGAAAGAAATAAAGAAGAAGAAAGAAATAAAGAATTCCTAGAAAAACAGTATGTCTGTGTTGGCACACAGTCATAACAAAACAAGGGGAGACGAGTCCGTCGTCCGTAAAAGCTGCATGTGTCTTTGATTTCAATTTTTCTGTTTTAGTTGTATTAATATTACAGGATAAACCATCAAAACCCTTTCAGGTGGAAATTTTCTTGTATTCCCTGAAAGGACTGGTGGTAACTGATTTTATATATATATATATATATATATATATATATATATATATATATATATATATATATATATATATATATATATATATATATTTATATATATATATATATATATATATGTTCCCTTGTATATATACATATATATATATATATATATATATATATATATATATATATATGTATATACAAGGGAACCTCTACATAAAAGCAGCGCACTCGATAGTTAAGGTAACTTCCAGAAAATGATTAAGTTAGCCCTTGTGTTTTAAGCCTCTTATCTGACACATAGTCAGACGGGTTTCTGTCAAAATGGTATCCTAATGTTTTTTTCTAGGGACGAACGCCTTTTGAAGTGCCAACGGAGGTACCGTGGTCACTGTTAGCAGAATCCCTCAGCTGCAAATTTAACGCCAGCACAGGCGTGGTACTGTCATCTGAGAATCTCAACTACCTCGCATCCAAGCTCTTTGGTATAGTTTCTCAAGTATCCATTTACCCATTACCATACCTTCAAAGTTAACACTGATTGACACGAAAGGTATTTTGAAGAACGAAAACTCTTGTGGACAAGAAGAGCATGGGAAATTTATTTTGGTTGAATGTAACAATTTACACTGCTAATAATTCCCTCTTTCGACAAAGTAAGTGAACTTTTTCCTATATTCTCTAAAAAGAAGTTTATGTATATTTTAAATATAGGAAGACGCTTATACAATTAGATGCAATTTACCTCACTGGGGGAAATTTTGGATGGAATTATTAAAACCTGAGGTCAATCTTGATACATGTGACCTGCAAACAGGAAAAGGGGCACATGAAGTCACCTTCATTATTATACTTCTTGTTCTTCTTATTTTTTGGAGGGGGGGGGTCGGATGCCTCTCTCTCCCTCTCCCTGTTCGTATCTTAGCTACACGCATGTTATATGTTTGTCCAAGTTTTTGTGTTAATTGCTAAATACATATTGTGCATGTATATATGCGCATGGCAAAATGATCTTGTATTTTTATCTCGCCAAAATAAAGCCTAAAATTGTACCTTAAACCAAAAATGAATGAATACGATTTTGGTTTTACTTTAAACGAAAAAGGAAAAGAGTTTTTATTTTGACCGTGCTCAAAGTGTTTTCAGCAGATCCTCACAATTTCTTTTCTTTTTCTTTTTTTTTAATTTGAAACGTCACACAAAGAAATGAGAGATGGAACAAAAAAAAAAACGATTTACGTCACATATCCTTGCTACCTTCCCATACTCACAGTGTTCGTAAGAACTGATCCAAATGTTTTTTGAGCAAAACTATCAAAAAAAAAAAAAAAAAATCATGCAACAATTTGTGACCCTAAGCATAGATGAAAAAGATAATTTGGAAGAGTATGCAATACACTGTTATATTCAATCTACTGACTCCCCCACGTTATTCCTTGATACATGAAATAATCATGCAAAGAGCCTGCCCTTTGATGTGGCACGCAGTGGAAGAAACTGACCTATTTATCTTACAAGCAACTCGGCCTTTAGGCGTGGGCAACCAGATTCTGAACTTTTTCTTCATCTTGATTGCATCGTAAGCAACAGTGATGTCACTGACAACGTTCTTGCTTTGTATAATCGAGAATACCATGTATTTCTAACAAATTTACGCGGACGTAATTTTGCGCAAACTTGATTTTTCAGAAAAGTTGAAATTTTTCGTGGATCGATGGTAAGCGCAAAAAATAAAATGCAGAATAAATGGCAACACCTCCTGGACTTCATTGGCCAGTGCAGCACAGGCTTTACGAATCCTGTCTGAATTATAATGAATTCGAACGTGTTGGCACCAAATGGAATTTTCCATCACTTTCTCGCCTGATAATGTAATTCGATCACCTTGAATATTTTCTTTGGAGAAATTGCCTCGCATTTAATTCAGTGCAATGAGTGGTAGGGCGAAAAGCGCAAAATCAAGGTACGGGTTGCCTGTGCAGACATACCAAATCGGTCTTTGATTTATGACACTGATTTCTAGTGCCTTCGGGCGGGGTTACTTCTTATTGCCGTGGTGTTAAAAAAAAAAAAAAAGAAGAAGAAGAAAAGGAAAAAGAAAAGAAAAACTACCGCGGTGAGAAGCATCTGTCTTGGCAGGCAAATAGGATGTATTCACATTTAAATGCGGTCCTACTCTAACACCTATTGAGCAAAGGAGGAACCACCTACTTCAGGGCAGATCCATGTATTCAGCATGGTCAAAAGTATTTTCTCAATAAAATGAACAAGATGAACACAGAATGATCTTGAGAAAATGTAAAGACATATATTTGAAACATAAAAGATGCCCAAATTGATTAGAAATTGGCTTTTTCTTGGTTGAAAAGGTGATATTTGTGGATGTCTATATAGTAAAAAAAACAAATCTGCCCTGATCATGGTGGAAGCATCAGTCTGTTGTCCTGGCAACACAGGAAGTGAGCAGGACCGCAGTTAAATATGAATGTCTCCTATTGCAGTGATGTGAAGCGGGGAAGCAAAAGAACTACCACAGAAAGGACAGACAGGGTGTTTCCACATTGCGTCCTGAACTGAAAATTAAAAGTTTGGTGACAACTTATTTGTTAAATAACATTTTTCAGCGTCAAGCACTGATACAGAGTTTAAATAATTTTGGGAATGGTGTGATTTTCTACTCAGCCTTAATCATGCGAAGATGGGCCAACTTCCATGCCTAAAAACGACAGCTCGGACTTACTAGTCTCATTTAAGGAAAATGAGGAGCATTTAAGTGAAGTGGTATTTAGCTTCAGTCAAATTACTTGAACAAAAAGGGCAAAATTACTATATTTAAGTGAAAGTCTACTATAAGTCCGATTTCACTTAACTTATGGGTTCACAGTGTAAATCCACCACGGAAACTTTTGCAACCCATGCAGGCCTATAGGCCGACACTTCATGCATAACGTGAGTACGTTCTCTTTGCAATAGATATGGTAATAGGCATATTAGTAAACCATTCTGGAAGTGGTGGCGATTTTGGTTATGTTTAGCGTATCGCCTTTAGATTGCGCTTAAGGTAACGTCCCACTTGTACCCACCAGTTGCTGGCTGAGACATGTTGCGAAAACGCAAAACCTGGCTCATTCATTAACTGTTTGATAAATACTTCCGTGTGGGTATGTTGTCATGTGGGCTGTGTTCTCCGACGCATAGTCATAACAGAGGTGGGGTGTTTTTGTACTGTTTCATATTCATATTTGTCACCAAATCGATGTAGTTCTACATTCTTCTTTCGCTGTCAGCTCAGCTGATTGGCGAGTCAGGGACATCAAAAAGTGGCAAGCTCACTAGGCCTTTTTTATCTTTGGCACAAGTGATAAATTTCGGGGTTTAAGTTGTTAGGGCTCCATGTTTTGGAAAAGAACTAATGTTCATAGTTAAGGAAAATATTTCAAACGTTGAGAGGACCGATTTAAAACCACCCGTTGCCTTTCATTGGTGAATGTCTGTCTCAAGTCTGTGATAACTAAAGGCTTATTCTAAAGAAAATAAATTTTGGTAAGAAACATTATTTTTTGCAAAAATGCAAATAAATGAAGGGAAAAGCTTTACATGACTGAGAGTCAGTGCACATAATTTCCCTATGGCAACAAACACGCCAATTTTGCTTTCATAATGTGTGCATTTTGTACTGATTATCTGTATGACTATTTACCTTTCGGGAGATTGCGCCAATATATTTTCTCGGTGAAATGCGACAAAAATGTGCCGTGGAAAAATGACAAATGACATATCCTCATTGATGACAAATAAGTGAACATAACGTTGACATGAGAGGCAGACGACATTTATTTTATAGGGCACTTTCTGACAATAATAAATGGAAGAAAGTGCACACCGGTACATGGGCTTTGGGGCACTGAGGGTAAAGACTAAGGGCCATTGCCTACACACTATACGTCTGTATCTTTTAAGTCAAGGCAAAAAACCTGAAAAAGTTACTCTTATGAGATTATACAAGAAATTGCTGAAATACGCTGAAAAGCAAAGGTAAACTGTAAGAGGGCAGTTTTTAAAAACAAACCAGAAAGGTTCAAGTCAGTTGCTTTTTCACAACGAGGGGCATTTTTTTTTTTTTTTTTTTTAAACATGATGATTGCACTATTGGTTTCAGTATCCTTTCTACGGTTAATTGACAGGGAATACTTCCGATAGAATAACAAACTCCTAACGTATATTAAAACAGGGCCTGCAGAAGATTATTCTCACGGAGCTGTAACTTGGGCACAGTTAAACAGGGTAGGTACCACGAATAACAGTGTACGATAGCACGTGTCATGTGCCCTCTTAAAAAAATTGTACCTCACACACCCACTCCATTTGGTCTCTGTTTCTCGTGAGTTTATTGGGCCCTGACATGTCATATATCTTACAAATTAAGCCCCTTTTACTTCACGCTTCCTGTGTAGCTCTTGGTAACTCGCATATTTTCCTTATTTGATCCTTAGGACTCCATATTTCGACCTGGGTACCTCGTTCACCCCCATCTTTTGGTCCCAGGTACCTGGCACATCCTCAATATTTGGCGTCTGCAACCTCACATATCTTCCATGTCTTGCCTACGATACCTCACGTATCTTCTTTATTATGCCCCTGCTACTTTAGAGCTGGCTTCGTCATAGAATTTGTTTAATTTACCAGTGGGATGCAAAAATAAAAGTCTGTCTTATGTGTTGGATCTGAGGGTGGTTCGTCCTGTGGTCAGTATATGTCATTTATCCAGATGACACCTGGCCAAAATTTCTTTTTCACCAGAACAGTAGTCACTGGCTGTAGTATATCTGAAAGGGGTAGGGGTAGGGGTGGGGGCATCTATTTGGGGATTGCTCAGTTAACCATGCATGGGCAGTGTGCCTTTAGTTTTTCCACTGTAGTGAATAAAACTCTCAAAGAAGTAAACACGTTTTATTAAGAATAAAGTATAAAAAATAGAAAATTTAAATAGAAAAAAATGAATAAAACATTAATAAAAAATTTAAAAGCCGATTTGTAGCAGGTTTATTGCTACCTCGCACACCCTCTCTATTTGGCATTTGATACATCACGCATCCTCTATATGTGGCCTTGGTACCTCGCGCAGCCTCTACGTTTGCAAACGGTACTATTTTATGCCTCTCTATTTGGCGTCGCGTACCTGATACACTCCATTGCCCCCTGATACCTCTGTGGTAGTAATTGCTGTTTGTACTTGCGTGTATTTGAAGTCATTAAGAGCTACTGTAGCAAAAATCTTCCCAATTCAAAATGTAAAAGTAACTTCACTGCCAATAAAATGTCTGTATCATTCATGTGTATGAAGTGTTCAAAATTCTGTGCGGTAATAACGACTTCTGGGTCATGACTTGAACACTTTTATCTCTCCTCAGGTGGATCCAACTCTAAAGGGAAGTGAATGTATTGCCTTTGCTTCTGAGTGTCCGTGTGTGTGTGTGTGTGTGTGTGTGTGTGTGTGTGTGTGTGTGTGTGTGTGTGTGTGTGTGTGTGTGTGTGTGACACAGTACTGGTGCTTAATATGGAGAGTTGGACTATAGCACTTGATAAGTAACTTCACTTTCTGCAGGATCCATTGCCCGGGTGTAACTTCTCATTTTGGGACTGGTTTTATGCCGCACTCAAGTTGACAAAAGACTGTCTGTTAGAACTTTGGCAGGAAGGGTAAGTCGAGCTTGTTTTCAACTAAACCAAGGGATTGTCATTTTCCTGCTTGAAATACCATGTGGTCGTTGGTGTTACATATGCTACAACTGCTAGATGCCTTTTTCAGAAGTTGCTAATGGAAACTCCATTATCTTAAAAATGGTTGCGCACCGGCCCAATTGGAGAGTTCGAAGGCACAAAATACACATTCATGCTTCAGAATAAACATTTTTTTCTTGATATTTTATACAGTTTTGTTCAAAACTCAGATCTGATGAATACATAACTGAATTTTTCCTTCCAGTAAATCTTTTAAATGAAAGGTGTTTAGAGACATTTAATGGATGATTGTTCACCCAATAACCTGCAGATGAACATCTTCAATATAAAGATCTAGACAGTTTTGCCGTTTTCATTTGTATGAGAGGGCAATGCTTAACATATGCCAAAACGATTTGCCTCATTACATCTTGTTTATTTTCGTTTTGAACTGGAACCAACTGTCAGAAATAAAATGCCACTTCGTCCAGCAGCACGGCCTACCTATAGAGTGGGGTACCAGGGTCAACAGAAGACGATTTGGCATTATACATATAATCGACCGCTGTGAAAACTGCATGGTGCCAAGATCAAAAGATAGCGTTATTTTTGCAGGCCGCCTTTTCGTAGATGGCCGACCTGATTTTTTTTTTTTTCCACAGATTATATAGTTCATACACAAAAAGTAGAATTCAACTGATGGAATACTCGAAGGAATTAAGTCTCCATGAGACAAAGAAACTTTGTTTCACATACATTGGGCTAAAATCGTGAACCATGTGTCGTGAAAAGCGAGGGCTAAAAGCCGGCCTGGGGTCAAATGCAACCCCCAAAAATATAGACCGTAATCCGCCCATATTATTTCTCATTTTTAATGCAAATATGTGAATGCAGTGTCTGTTGAAGACCATGTTCTAAAGATGGGCTGAGACTTAGTTTTTGTACACTGGTGTTACCCTAGCAACTTTGAGATCACCTTGGAAGTATTATATCCTAAGTGATGTATTTTCAACCTGTGCAATGGGTTTTCTAATACACTCGGACCCATCCCTCAGGAATTTTGCTCCAATGTTGTCATGGCCGTTGACTTAGATGTGTTCATTCTTCACAATAGTTTCAAGTTTTCTCCCTCGAGTAGTCCCTGGATACTAAAGAAATTTAACTCAATACCTTTATATTTCTATAAAATTTGCCCTACTTTGTTTCCATCAAAATCTCCACTTGGAAGTTTTTCTCCAAGCTCAAAGACAATATTGGAAAAATGTATTCAATATATGTACAACTGCTTTACTGTGAAAACAAATGTCAAAATCATCTCTCATTTTGAAAACTAGGATTCTGTTTATTCTTTGATATTTAGCCAAGAAGACCAGAGATTTTATTGTTTTCTCAAGTTTTTTTTTATTTTCTTCTATCTTATCAATTATGATTTTTTTCTTTGCTTTCCCAAGCAATATTTCATTCTTACTTCTTAACCGTTTTTACTAATCAAACAAAACTGTTTTTCCCTCTTTTCTTTATTTCATAAGCGCATAGTCCCTCTCACTTGTCTGCTCTAGTATCTCACTACTAAGCCACATTTTACTCCGTTGCTTCAACCTGATTTTCTTAACATGGGCAATGACATCAACTACAGATGTAAATATGACTTTGAAGTTGTTCCATTCTCTATTAGCATCATCACACTCAAGAGTTTTTAACCAATTTTGTTGATCTAGCAAGTCACAGAGATCCTGTTTTTTTGTAGTCCTTCATTGATCTTATTTGGCTCACTTTGCGTTTCTGAAATACGCCTTTATGCAGTTTCCTTGTGCAAAAGGTCAGTAAATGATCACTTACTCCAAATGAGATAACTGCGCAGTCTGACACTTTGTCATTATCTGAAACCATAACAAGGTCAGTAGTGAGAACACATGTTGGAGTGATCATAATAAAGCCTTTGATAATTTGTGTCAAGTCAAGAATGTTCAGGAATGTTTTTAAAGTGTCCTGCTATAACCTATCATTTTTGCTTGTATGTATATTTGTCTCAAAATCTTCCAATAGATAAGATTCTCGTTTATAAAAAAAACTTGGTTAATCTAAGGACACATTCTCAAGCTTTTGATAGAAGTCTTTCTATTTAATAGGCTTGTAGCATCCTCCAGCTTAAATTGGTTATGTTTCCAGCAGTAAAATATCCACGAAAACAGTTTCCAGTCCGTCTTTGTAGATTATCCCTCCTGTTATAGGCCAAAGTATCCTTTATATACAATCATACACCACCACCTGTCCATTTCGGTCAGTTCTTTTAACTATGTATCCTTAGATGGCTATTGCATTATCTGGAACTGAGTCATCAGGCCATGTCCTTGTTATGGCTAATACAGAGCAACCTGTTTCCTCTGTCAACATTCGAATCTGGTCCAGTTTAGGTATTAAACATCTGACATTCAGTTAGATGAAATTAAAGCCTTTGTTTTATATTTGCATACACGAATGCATATTTTATTGCATAGATTTAATGCCTTCATTGAGTGTGTGTTTTCTATTTTAGCTTCATGTACACACATATAGTGTATACTCTCATATAATTACACAAGTTTTGTGGTGCAAGGAATTTACCAATTTATATTCAGAGAAAATAGTATAGGTGCAGTTTGGTAAGGGACTATCTCAATTAGTTTAAAAGCTCGGTTGGTGTAGGTTTTGTCAGGGACCATCTTATCATTACAATCAGCTCCTATGAAGAAAACATGTTTTTCCAGCAACACGTGAACTTCCATGAAATTATTCTGTGTACGTTGCAATGATATCAATAAGTGACTTCTGACCTTAACCTTAGGGCCCATGTCACCGGCAATCAATATTCGGCAAGTGGCCACCTAAATGCACATTGTAACCAAGTCTGGAGAATATTGGATCATTATTTTAAAAGTGCTCTGATATAAATCAGGTCTGGACATGCTAGACATTCAAGCACATGGGCAAACAAATGGCCCGATGGGGGGGGGGGGGGGAATGCATGAATGTATACAGTGATTACAATAAGATACGTTCATTTTGTGTGTAGATCCCCAAATACACGATTTTATAAATAGTAGGTGAGCCCAAAATATGCGCTAAGGATTGCATTTTTGATAAAATGAAACTCAAAACAGAGAATCTATACATAGGACAAAGTAATGTTTTCACACTCATTTTACGCTGTATAATTTGGTAACCAATATCCAAATTTGGTCCTATTTATCATCACAGATTTTTCGGTTTATTAAACATGCTTTGAAATACTATTCCTGGATGTATCGAGCAAAAAAGCCTAGGGTCAGATGCCAAAATTATAATCATGGCGCATAGCTTCAAAAATGCCTCACATTTTCCTAGCTAGACAGTCCGCCCTCTTGCAAAATTGTGGCGTATGCAAATTGCCCCCCCCCCCCCCGTTAGGCTTGGCACCATGCGGATATGTTATCTCCACACATTGACAATGCATGACAACCTATATTCTTCTTCAGACCCCATCTGACTCAAAACTAAGGCCCTTTTAGGCTTCTTGCTGCTGGACTGACTTCCTCTGGAAAAACCTTAACTTTTATTCAGATATGGATTCTGTCAGCTATATCTTCCTAATCTGCAACATGAACAATCTTTCACTGACCTGAACGAACACGTGTTTTCTACATAAAAGCGTTAATTTTGTTTCATGATCTTAACTATCTAAATTGCATCCGAATGGGAACAATAAACAATTACTTGTATCAACCCCATGTATCGAACTTGTGATTAAGGAAAGCGGACAACATGTATCTATTCTCAAATTGCAGCGCCATCTATGGGTTCATTAGCAGACAAGAAGCATCAAAACGTTTGATGCAGAGACAGACGGGCACTTTTCTGTGTAGATTCAGCGATTCAGAACTCGGAGGAATAACTGTTGCATGGATAGGAGAAGATCCAAAAAATCCAGGTCGGTAAGGGGAAAGCAAAGATGCTATACCGCATGTGGCTAACCTGTGTACAAACATTCAAATGTGTTTAGAAACCTCAGCTTTAAAAGATGGTTTCTTCTGCACAAACCTACCTTTTCCGCGTTTGCCGAAATGTGTTTTAACCAGTAGCAAACGCTTTGCCTTGCTCTTGTTCAATCGCCTCAGGACTGAGTCAACTTTTCTCGCCGCAGTCTGGGTGCAATGCGCCCAGTGTGCGTGATGAGAATCTCTTTCTTCATGGAAAACGACACTTACGACACTTACGACACTGGACCAGTTCCGGTATTTTTCTGTTAAAATTTTGCATGCAGATATAACCACATTACGTGGGTTGAAAGGTATCGTTGGCCGAACAGGCCATGGGCTGCTATATATTTAGTCAGCCAATAAAAAATCTCCTATTTAAATTGTGCGCAAAAATACAACTTTTGTATTGGTTGATTTAATTAGTGCATTCAATAATAATGTATTAATAAATACGTTTATTACGCACAAGAAATGTATATATTGCGGTTAATAAATACAGCTGTCGTATTGATTGAGTTATTGCGAGTATTCAATCCTTTCATGCGAGAAATAAATAGCTCTATAGGACCCATTTGGACAAACATATAAAGGAGGTACATACTTTTAGCTTATAAAGTGTCCTGAGTATTTTCTCCATCTGTCACTTTCCTCAAATTCCTTCCACAGTAGCAAGACAACAAGGGGCCCTACGCTATTTTTGGTTCCTATATTTCATTTCATATAGACTTATTTTCTTTTTATGCTAGGCCAAAAAATGGTATGGAATCTTGCTCCATTAAAACACAAAGATTTTAACATTCGTGGTCTGCCTGATAGGATTAAGGACCTGTCAAACCTGGTATGGCTGTTGCCAGACATCCCAAAGGAACAAGTGTTCGGCAAGTACTGGAGCCAACCAACAGGTAAAGGTTTTGTGCAGTATCGAGTGCCCTTGCCTCCAAAGCAGACCCAAGCTGCGTATTTTGTCTACTCCGCTGGGGTCTGCCCTTCTTTGACAAGGTCACTGTTCTGCATTGGAAAAGTGACTCAGTTTTTAATTGGCTGAGTATGGTTACTATGGTAACAGGCTTCAGTACACTGGGGACCAGAGGCTGTTACTGGTTCAGGCGATAATGATAAACTTCCTGATTGCTGTCTCAGTCTAGGGGGATGGTCACAGTATAGTTCTGTTTCCCTAACTATAAATAAAATCCTGTCGAAGAAGGGCAGACCAAGTGTAGTAACACGTAACTTGGTCTGCTTTGCAGGCAACGAGTGCCCTTAAACCGGCATTTTTACTTGATGCGTAATCGTCGATATTTTCCCCATGCGCACTGTGCATACATGAAAAAGGGAATGAAAAATGCTGCTGCAGCCAGGTGGCAAATTGTATGTATGGGACAGGCCAGTATACATAATCTCTTGTCGGCTCGAGAAGTGGGTAACACCTCAACTAATGGTGCGGGCAGACTTGGCTCTCAGAGATGAAAGGAAAGCCAATTATAACATGACCATTGTTCAGTGACATTACAGCACGAGACCTCACCCAGGAAGTAAAAAGTGGCTCACTTTTTTCTACCCAATTCCTATTACCTTCAAGCTGTAACGCGGTCCGTTACGGGTACAGAATTAACATACGCTTCGGCTTTATTTCCTATCCCATTCATTGTTCATGATGAATAAGCACGTTGAATAAAAAACCCAGCGGTCTGTTAATGCAAAGTGGCTCGTGTAATGTGAAATAGAAAAAATATCGATGTACGTCAAAAAGTTTGTAATAATCGTCGAAAAAAATGATTGTGATATTTTGTTTTGTTTTCTGTGCGATCTGCGAAAGGTGAAAGTTTTGATGTGATTGTTAAAATTGGTTCTGCTGTTGCATTGTTCTTGAAAATACCTGTATTTTCTGAGTGAATTATGAGCACTACCATCTCAAGCTGAGCATCGCTAAACCTTTCCCAAATTTGTGTTACGGTGGTATCACTTAGTAGCATGTGTAACCGATGAGACAGGAGTGATCGACACGGGGCACTAATTCTGACCACACCAACAGATCATTTTTCATGTTAAAATTGCTTTCATTAACCATCTTTTCAGGTGAGGTACCACCTCGAGGTTATATAGGAACAGAGATAGTTGCAGTAATTTCTCGGTGAGATAATAATAATAATAATTAATAATATTAATAATAATAATAATAATAATAATAATAATAATAATAATAATAATAACAACAACAACAACAACAAAAATAATAATAATAATAATAATAATAATGATAATAATAATAATAATAATAATAATAATAATAATAATAATAATAATAATAATAATAATAATAATAATAACAGATTAAACGTCATACAGATGGAGCAATGTAACGGAAATTTATTTTGCTCAAGCTAGCACTGAAATACTTTCCAAACGTTTTTGGCTACAGCTGATTTTGAATCAGTTAAACTTTCGGCATTGTTTTAGGCTTGTGGTATTTTGACGACGCCATTGAAAAATATCTCTTCATTTTCCCGGTGACTTTCTAATATTTTATTTCAATGAAGGTTTATGTAGGTGAATCATATTAATGAGGGCTCATAGCCACATCAGTCCCGTCAATTAAAGCTCATATCTGGGTCATATCAGTCATGATAATGAATGTTCATTTGCGTGTTAATCATGTGAATTCAATTGATCAAATTTAACTCACGCATATTTTCAACAAGAAGGTATTGGGTATCACCTAACACTGCAAAGAAACCATTTTATGTCAAATGCGTATGCATTTATAAAAATTGCCTGAAGCAGTCTTTAGATATGCAAGATTCTAAGGTTTGTAAGGCAAGCAGCCCAGCCACTTCCAATGTTATCACAGATGGCAAGAAAGAAACGCATTGACATTGCTCATAAGATCTGAACACTGCTTGGATTCCGCTCCCAATACTATATGCTGCCAGCAGAAAACGCCACCAGTGCATGGGAACTTGCTCAATGCTACAAATTTGCTTTTGGCGACTATTGACCAATGAGAGGAGGTTTATTCTTCCCTGTAATAGCTCCACCTGTGCCTGTTGCATGCATTTGTGCAATTGGTTATAATATATGTATGTAACACAGACACAGAGACACACACACGCACACACACACACACTATATATATATATATATATATATATATATATATATATGTGTGTGTGTGTGTGTGTGTGTGTGTGTGTGTGTGTGTGTGTGTGTGTGTGTGTGTGTGTTTCCAGTTACCCGGCGAGGTCTAATAAATCATGTATATCATGTATCTATAGTCCATCCCTCCAGTTATCATTGATCGAATTGCTTGACCTGGAGCATTTTTTACCTGGAAATATAGGGATGACGATTTTTGAGTGGAACGTCTTTTGACGGGAAATCTGAATCTAATTTCACAATAATTCAGACAGAATGCAACTTTTGCTGTGATCTGAACTGAAAATAGTTTATCTTTCGTTCATATGTCACAAGCAGAAACCTGTGCACTGAGCAATCAGTTAATGCAACCAACTGCTTTTTATTCCAATTTGAACAGATATTCATTCAGGATGACATGCTTAGAATTAAGACGAAGAGGGCAAATCCTAGAAAGATTCAATGCATAGATGATGTTTCCCGTTTTAACCATAAAATCATATTTCCCCAAGTTACCTACTAATGTAACTCTTCATCTTCATATCAATATTTCTTTCATACTCATCCCCGTCACCAATATCTTCTTTCAGAGAAGTGTTTTGCATTTGTCGGAACAATTAAGTGATCTTTCTTTCACAGTATCCACGCTCAACCAGCAGTTCCACTGAGGTATGGAAACCCGACTCCAAATGTTCATTCACAAGAGGTGTCTGGGCAGAGTGTGTATGAAACCACTGGTCAACAACCACAGGGCTGTCCAGAGAGTGCTGGTGATGGGTACATGTTTCTGTGCTGTTATATTTTGAATATATTAAAGTTTTTTCTTTGTTTGACGGAGGTTAAACGTCAAAATGTTTATGAAGTAAAATTTTAAATTGATGCAAACAACTCTATACGCATACATAAAAAAGAAATGCTTCATATGGGATTCTAGATCGTCAAACTGAAAGAACATTCAGTGTTTGTCGTAATTTGGGGTTTAAAATTTTCAAGGATGTGTATCCTTTGACTTATGGTATCAGAAAATGCGTATCAATCACCTGACTTTACAACTTTGATGCATGAAGTCGGGAAGCAACCTATTTAAGCATGTATTTAGAAGTATACGACTTGATAATCTATGCGGTACATTTGTGTAGACAAATTATCCTCTGTTATTTTCAGCAGCCAAATCGAACCAGATTCAGTTGAAGACTTGTTCTTTGGCCTCAATACCATGGATTACCTTCCAGAAGACATAGATCAGATCAATGTGAACCAACTCGTAAATCTGTGTGATGAATCTATATGGCCGAACTGATGCACTCAATATATACAAGAGCCTCACTGATGTTGTAGAACTTCTGACAGACTTCGTTACATTCATTAAGAGAATTTAGCGAATATAGTACAACAATTAGAAATTATATTATTATATTGTCATGCACTTTGGCCAGATTTCGGTTACTCTCATCGTAAATGAGATATTAACTAATCCAGAAACAATTATCAGAGCTGAGTTTGATTTGCTTATTCAGACGTCTATGGCTAAATGGAGTTTCAACGAAGTTACATTTGCATAAACGTTTGTGCAAGATACATTTCCAACAAACACTTTTCAAAGTTGCATATATGGTTAATAAAATTCGCTTTCAAACTACACCAACTCCTATCATTCCACAATACTGACAAGGATATCTTGTGGGCGTAATTCATTTACAGATACGAGTGATTAGATTTCAACATCGAACTTATATTGAATGGCGAAATATTTTTTGATCCTATTGTTCATTATGTGACGGGTGAAAAGTAGCGACAAGGCTTCAGCTGATCATTTAAGCCCAACCTGATGTTTACAAAAGGCAGTGGAAACTTCAGAGTTTATTTTGTTTGTCTCGAAACGTGCGTCAAATGCTCATGCAAAGTTACATTCTTTTGCAGGATTGTGTGCTTTGTTATAATAAAGACCGGGATTCTTTACACTCTATTGTTGTGTTGTACACTTCGTCCTATTTCAGAAATTCAAAGACTGAAACTCTTTACATTCTATTGCGCGATTGCCAGCTCCGTTATATTTGAGAAAATCAAAGACCTAAACTATTCCCGTGCCAGGTTTTCACTGATTCAACAGATATCCTTGGGTGCAGTTCACCGAAGCATATCTGTTGCCACAATTTATTATCGTTTTGAAGATAATAATAATTTGAAATTTAAAATCGTCCCAATTTGCATAATTTTGATTATTACACTATTATGAAAGATATGCAAAATTTCGCTATAATTGCTATGCCCATGCAAAATTCGAAAATTTTGGCTGGAGTTGTGTCCAAGTTTAAGATGACTCAAACTTAGTTGAAAGATACACAAAAAGAAGTCAAGAAAGAATTATGGGATATTCGATATATCTCTGTTCAGCACAGACATAAACATGATGGAGGTAACTATGTGTTTTTAGCATGCAAAATGGTCTTCGTACTCCAACAACAGCCATACGAACAAAATATTGACCCATCTACATGCAAGCCTTTACTGTTCTGAAAACCATGCTCAGATTGTCTAAAGCATTCAAAGTTGCAAACATTGCCAAGAGACAACAAAACTGTATCTATAAAGTTGATGCACATGTTTTTATGGACTGTCAAATAGTAAACGTATAATTCAGAGAAAAATATACTCCTGTGCTATTTTTGGCTGTGTGGACACGAACTGGTTTTTAGCTTTGCTGACTTGTCAGTCAGCAGAACTTATAGAATCCGTTTGCGTCCGTCGTCCGTCCGTCCTTCTGTCCGTCTGTCCGTCTGTCATTAGACTTTTTATATTTTCGACTTCTTCTCAAAAACCGCTACATAGAATGTTTTGATTTTGCACATGGGTGATCCCCAGGTAGACCTCTACCAAGTTTGCGAAAGAGATGATGATACAATAATTTTTCTATTTTTAATGAATTTTTTTATTTATTTTTTGAAAAAAATAAAATGTCTTCATCTCAAGAACTACCTGGCCAATTGCTTTGATATTGCACATAAGGTCACCTGGGGTCAACTAGTTCTCATTTCGGCCACCAGATGGCGCTAAGATTTTTTCTATTTTTTAATGAATTTTTGCGTGTTAATGCTATTTTCGACTTTTTCTCCAGAACAGCATGATAGAATTACTTAAAATTTTATTAAAATATAGTTGGATATTAGACGATGAAAGTTTACGAAAATAGTGTGGATATGTTAATGTTTGACAAAATTATGCGATATCAGACTTTGTGACTGTAAGTGAGTGCTGCCACTGTACACCGGCAGCCATTGAAACAGCAAGGTATGTCAATTGATAATACATGTACTACCATTTGCAGAGCTTATAGAATCCGTTTGAATCCGTTGTCCGTCTGTCCGTCCGTCCTTCCGCAAAATCTATTTTAAGGACAAGCTTTGCTACCACTCTACATACATGTATATAGCTGTTCAAATCTAGACTGCAGTCTATATGTTCCAATACTGTAAAAGCAGATCCCAGTCAGCAGAGCACAGGATCATCATGATCCTCTTGTTTTTTCTATCTATCTATCTATCTATCTATCTATCTATCTATCTATCTATCTATCTATCTATCTTTCTTTCTTTCTCTTTCCTGCCTTTGTCAAAGGCAAATTACTATCCATACCACTGTTGACGAAAGTATTCTTTTTCTAATATGTTCTTTAAAAAGAGAAGAGCTCAATTTCTTTATACATGTGTGATTAGAATACTAGATACGAATAGACATCATCAATAAAATATTCAGCTTTGGGCCTACACTTTATTGCCGTGCGTCAATCAGGGGATGATAACTGCTTCAGACACAACCGAGCCAGCAGATTAAAGTTAAGTCATCTGTAAAAAATACGTTGATGACTGTTTGCTTTGTAACTTGGAGAACGGACACTTGGAATCTAGCGATACTAAATACCCATACGACACCCATCGTGGCTATCTGTAGCAGCTATGCTTTTCCCCCAGCCTAAGTTGACCGTCCAGACAAATTGAAATCAAATGCTGTGTTTGAGTTGACTTTACTGCAAAATAACGGCACACGTTGGGCAACTTTTATGTTAACTTTGTCTTACAACTTGGTTATGGTTCATTTGATCGATTGTTTTTTACGGGTGATTGTTTGTGGGGTGATTTTGCTGGTCGATAACGTATTGCAACTGGTCCAAGGTTAACCAACTGGAGCATTGTAGCAAAATTTGCATCACAATTCTTTACATCGAAACAGAATTAAGCCAAAATAAGTGTTTTTTTCATGTGAAGAAGTTTATTGATAAAACGATCCAGCGAATATAAATTTGCTGCTGCAATCGGACAGCACCATGCTCTTGCACGTCATGTCGCTTAGCATTTCAAAAACGCCCATGTCAAGGGAAATCTGATAGTTTTGACCAGGTGGAGCCTGGGGTCGGTACTTGCAGGTACTACTGTACCATGATTATACCTATATCCATGCAAACAGCCTGCCAGGCTATATCAAAGAGAGTGAATGTAAGAACATTTTCAAAAATAAGGTGAAATCATTCTTGATGTATGAGATGGGAGTACTGGAGATGGACCGCTTTATATATTTATAGTTTCAGTACCTTAGTGTTATCAGGGACCTGCTATATATATATATATATATATATATATATATATATATATATATATATATATATATATATATATATATATATATATATATATATATATATATCAGGTCCCTGGAATTATAAAAATTACGCCTTTGGTGCTTATATTTATTTATATATTTATGTATTTAAAATTTTAATTCATAAATCATTAAAGCTACTAACCAGTGAAAAGCAACTTAATATTTTTTTTTCCAATTTCATACTTTGCTATTTTAATCTTGTAGTCCACCCTGCAAATGAGCTAAGGCAAGATTTCTTAGGCATTTGGTACTCCCTTTTCATGCATAATAGTTTGGTATGATTTCAGCAATTATGTTGCACCATCCTGGCATATGTGACCATAAAATATTATCAATCAGCATTCAGTGATAAAAGTTAAGTACATTCAGGCCTAGTGATTTTCTTAGTGTAATTTATTTTTCTTCTTACTTTTGTTGAGAAAATACACAACTTACTTATTGTGGGATAATTTATCTGTTATTTTTCCCCGAATTAATAAACATAATATGTGTGCACAATTCTCTGAAGCCTTACATGTATAAAAGCAAAATTTGTCTTATCTTAATTGATAACATGGCTATGTTTATTTTATTTTTATCTTTACTAATTTCAGCTAATTTTCATCAGATTTTGTACAACCTGAAAATACCCAAATCAGTACAACAGTGACTAAAATGTTGTGATTTTTCAATCATATGAAGGCAAGATACTCGAAACTCCCCAGATAAACCATTTTGCATGCTCATTTTTTTTTGGGGGGGGAGAGTCAGATTAACCCAAGTATTTGGGGAGTATCTTAAACCGAGCAATCTTATTGGCTCCCATGACATGGCAAGTCTGTACATATAAAAAGGTAGTCTTTTCTTTCATGTTTGTCAGTGAACTTGTTCACCCTGATATGTCTTTCCCGTATGAGAATAGAAAATGGGGAAATTTCATTTACACAATAACTAATAGAGGGAGCCAGTGTACAGTAAAGCAGAAACATAATTTAAGGTTTTGCCATCATTGAATCTTAGTTTGTTTCGATGAAACGTAATACGGACAGGATTTAACTGATTGTGACTGGATCTAGGCAGATAATTCTGCTGCGTAATAGTTTTCTCTGGGATTTTTCATTGTTCATCCTTCTGTATACAAGGAAGAGTAGTTGCCAAGCTAGACAGAACTTCGACTCTCAGCTATAGGAGAGCATACCTGGAAGAAACTCTTGAGGGGAAGCCGAGCCTAACCTGATCTGCTACCTTACTACATTGATGAATTGGGCAAGAATAATGAAGCTTTGAAGTGGAAGTTACTAGTTAATCTGGAGGAGTTGTTTTATCATAGCCAAACAAGCCTACCTGGTGTAACCATCTAGTCAAGTTTATTTACCATCAAATGCAGTAAAATCCATACCATACTGACAGGGTGGTTTACAAGCTGTCACGTGATAAGATACCACCCATTCTGCCATGCAGGCTGGCCAGCAATGATTACAGGTTACTGGGCAGAACATTAATTGTAGCGATCATGCGATGAAACTGTTTTAACTTCATAGTGACGTCACAACTCCACATGGATACGTGCCCCTAAGCATTTCATATCTGGTCGTTTTGCAGGAAAGAGAGAAATCGAATATGTTTTAAGCACTTCTTCACAACCTCTGATCTGTAAAGCCAAGCCTGACATGAAAGCCAAGGCACCCTTGCTCAAGACAGGCATATCCGACTCTGTTGTATCATCATCTCATTAAAATACACACATAAAGTGGCTCCAGAAGCGGTAATGAGGTACACCTGCCTCAGGAAGTGACTAGCTGCATGACTGCCCTTTCATGACAACACCCTGAAGGTTTTCTCTCAGGTAATAGACCAGTTCATAGGACTCAGGTTTATTCGGTTCACTTCGGGAAGCCCAACCTGCTTTGTTTACATTTTGTGCTCAACCAGGCTGGCCAGATGGTACCTGGCAGGATCAGAAAGTAAAACACAGGATGTGCTTGGATTTAATGGAAAATAAAACTGTCAGCAAACTAGAAGTGCATGTTGCACAACTCATGGGGCCTTTTAAGTAAAAGATTTGCAGTGTTCAGCACAATTCATGCTGTAATCACTAGCTTTAGCCGTGGCATCCATTCTTAACATGAAGGCATGGGCCAGACTCGGCCATTTGCTGATTGGACAATCAGGCCAAAAATGGAATGCATAATTAATTACGGTCCGGAAAGTTTTGTACAACTCTGTATTAACAGGTCAATTAAAATTGGGCTATACCAGAACGAATGACAAGAACGCTGTGGTGTGATGCTGTGGACATGGCGGGCATAATTAATGCATGAGGTAATGTCCCAATGTCAACCTAACATGGCTTGCTATACAATATCTGTCAAAAGTTCCATTGCCTGACTTCTCACATTGGTTTGTTTAACGTGGATCAATGAATATTGCAAATAATTCCAAAGTGATGCAAAGGTGTACCTTGCCAAACTATCTGCCATCTGCCCTCGTCATGTTTGTTACGATGCCTAGATTAGCACATCTGATAACAGACAAACCCAGGCCCAGAATAGCCAAAATCCTTCAAAAAGCTTTAAATCCTGAATGCACCAGATGGTATTCTCCCAAAAACATAATACACGAAATTATGGCTCTTGTCGAGGAGCAGTACAGTTCAAGGCATTCTTCAAGAATCCATACAAATGCTTTTCTCTCGGACCGGGCATAATTCCAAGAAATACTGAGAGATGTGCATATTGAAAGAAATGGAGCTTCAGTTTCGATAGAGAAGATATAATAAATCATTATTGCACACCACCCTGAAAACATTATATACATTGTATTCAATTAAAGTTTACCCCGCCATATGATCATCTATCCAGCTGACCAATTCCCACAAAAAACTAACTCAAAAATAAACTCTTTGGGCCAGACTTTATCAAAGGCTTTTGGCACACGTCTTAAAATATAATTTGACTTTCGTTACCACTTTCAACTCCATGATGAATTTTAACGCAGCACTGACAAGTTCAGTTAAAGTATATTTCTTTTAAAGCGGAAGATGTGAATCCGGCACCTTTGGATAACCTCTAATCGCTTTTTCGTATTTTTGGATAGTCTGATACTTGAGCTACGTGCCCCAAAAACTCAGATGTGTGAACATAAAATTTATAGGAGATCATTGTTGTCAAAAAATTTGTTTACACTGAATAGTTTAAGCAGTGCTGGGCACAAGGGTTTGTTTGCATAGGCATGATAATGAACCATGTCATTGTTTTCATAGTCATTGGTCCATGACCCCTGGAAACCAATTGAGCCATTGACAAGGATCACTCACATGAAACCTATAGCCGTTGAGAGAAGAATAGGCCAGTTCAGACTAATAGTTACCATTGTTCTGATTACTTTGAAATTCTCTATTGACGTAAAAACAAAACCAATCCACTTACTGGTCCGCAAGTATGGAAAGCCTATTTTTGCTCTTGACTTCCTTTTCTATCTGAATGTTGTGTGTGGTACAGTTTCAAAGTTGGTATTGACTGAAAGGGATATGTTGATTTCTTTTAATGTACTCAGTAAAACATTATTGATTATGACTATGGGGGAATTTTAATACAATATTAGATTTGAAAGATAAAAGGGGGGAATATATCACCTATTTCAAAATATGCACACCGTATTCATAATTTGTTGATAGAAGAACTAGATTTGATTGATGTTTGGCGATCAAGAAATCCAGATGATTTTGTTTTTACCTGGCAACAAAGTAACCCTTTAATACAATGCAGAATGGATTTTTGGTTAATCTCCTCCTACTTATTTCCAAATGTTACTGATGATAGAATTCGTCCATCTATGAAGACAGATCATAGCCTTATATCTTTACAAATCCAAGGAAATCTTTTTGAAAAAAGAGGACCTGTTTTCTGGAAATTTAACTCTACTGTGTTAAATGATGAAGAATATGTTGGAAAAGTTAAAGACTTGATACAAGTGTGTGAAGTAAAATATAAAGATTTAGGAAATAAAGGTCTTGTGTGGGACACAGTAAAGAGTGAAATTAGAGGAATGTCAATAAAATTTTCATGATTAAAAACCAGAACTCAAAGACAACAAGAGCACAATTAACGTAAAGACAGAATATATGCAAAGATCAAATATTAAGTGAAAATGAAGAAAGCAGATTAAGAGAAATAGAAAAACAGTTGAATGAAATAAATCACAAACAAACTAAAGGTGTTATGCTACGATCCCGGGCAAGATGGATGGAGCTTGGGGGAAAAAATAGGACATATTTTTTAGATTTCGAAAAAAGAAATTTCAAAAATAAGTGTATTACAAATTTATCAGAGAAATGGTGTAGAAATTACTGACCCCAAAGAAAATTTTAACTAAAGAGAGAAGATTTTATGTGAAATTATATAGCTCTTGCAATTCACAGTGGGAAATATTGAATGATGATGAAAAAGTTCAACATTTTTTTAGAAAATCTTAATTTAACAAAATTGACAGAAGAACAAAACCATAGTTGTGAAAATTAATTGACCATAGAAGAATGCGGTAATGCTTTGAAATTGTTTAAAAATGGAAAAAGTCCAGGTGTTGATGGTTTTACTGCCGAGTTTTATTATTTTTTTGGCCCGACATACAGAAATTAGTCTTTGAAAGTTCGAACTATGCATTTCAGTATGGTAAGTTATCAATAAATCAACGTAGAGGGGTAATTTCATTAATACCAAAGATAGGTAAACCTCGAATACATTTGGAAAACTGGCGACCTCTTTCATTATTAAATATAGATTATAAAATATTAGCTTAAGTTCTAGCCCTACGATCACAGAAGTTTCTGCCTATTTTGATTAGTGAAGATCAAACTGGATCTGTTAAAGGAAGATACATTGGGGAAAACATCAGATTAATTTATGATATAATACAGTATTACAACGATCGATATTTAACTGGACTGTTACTTTTAGTTGACTTTGAAAAAGCTTTTGATACTATAGAATGGAGTTACATAGATAAAGTATTATCGTTTAATTTGGGTACATATTTTAGAAAGTGGATTCAGATAATTTACTCAGAAGTCAGTAGCTGTGTCATTACTAATGGTTATGCATCAGAGTCCTTTCATCTATCTCGTGGTGTAAGACACGGTTGCCCTCTCGCCCCCTTTCATTTGTTTTGGCAGTAGAAACATTTGCAGAACTGATAAGGTCAAAAAAAGATATTACAGGTTTAATTTTTGGTGGAAAAGTTGTTAAAATAAGTCAGTTGGCAGATGATACCACTTGTTTTGTTGCAGACAGAGAATCTGTAAAAATGTTGTTTAATGTTTTTGAATTTCAATATATGTTCAGGTTTAAAATGTAATATACAGAAAACTGCAGTGTTTTGGCTGGGAGCAAAAAAGTTTTCAGAAGATTGGGATCTCCCAGTATTCTGGGAAGAAGGAGATTTTCATACTTTAGGCATCACGTTTGCTGAAACAGAATTGGAAATGAGTGAACTTAATTTTGAGGTGACAACCCTTTCCATGAATTTTTGGAGTAATTTATAGAAGGAAAATGAACAACCTGTCAGTACTAAATTGAAACTTTTATAACTTTTTATTTATGCTTTTTCAGGACTAAACATTAAATTCGATCCAGGACATGGATAAATATTTTAAATTTCTTCAGATTTCAACTAAAAAAATGAGTGACTTCTCGAAAAATGTGAAAATCCTACCAAGTCAGAGAGGAAGCCACAAAATCTAAAAAAAATTCCAATCCTGCAAAAAAAAAAAAAAACTCTATGGATACACATGTATGGATATGTGGTAATCAGAAAATGTATAGTTTTAATGTACTTGTGAAAAACTTCAAAGGATAATAGCGATCCAAAGTTGCCAGTCTCCCTGCACACTAGCTTAGCAGCTTCCACCTAAACGCAGAATTCTTGGAAGCTGGTAATGTTGTTACTAAGTGTGTGTAGAATTTGGTGCAAATTATCTTGCGATGAATACTGGGCCGCGGTTGGACTTTGTTTGCTGGTTTGCTTTTTCATTACGTATCAACGGGTTGGATTTTTTCCAATGGTCCAGGAATTGGCTTTTTATGCGAAGATGCGTTGGTGCTGTGCTATTTAATATTACCAATTCCATTTGGAATGATAGCGCATTTAAGAGAGCACAACAAATTTCTTATGTCATTTTCATTTATGGAGAAGGATTAGAGTCTGGCATTAGTCCCGTATGGAGTATGATTGTCGGGTATTCATCAACTGCAATTGTACACTGAATAACAGATTACATATTGAAAATGTCGGCCCTTTGCATTCTTTGAACGGATTTCATCATTTCAATAAGTAGAATAATGGTTTGAAGGAGTTCATTACCCAATACTGATTTAGTGGCTGACCAACAGTTTTTGGTGTTTGGATCTGCGAGTTTCTCATGGAACCAAGATAAACAATCACTGGAAGACATCTTGAAAGCCATTCACCAGTCTTTTCTGAAACAGTGTTATATTTGAAAATGATTTGGGAACCCACTTCATTGGAGCGTTTCCACCCGATGCGCTTTCATCTGGGCTAGTTTCATGACACCAGTCATAAATGGCTCGACTTTGAGTTGCATGGTAATATTTCGGGAAGGAATGAACTGTTTAAATGCATAGGTACAGAGTTAGGACCAATTTGTCTTAATCCCTAGCATCATCGAATGATACAAGACCTATATTTCCGGACGCATTATTTTGCCAAACAGCTGTTAAATGCGTCAAAATGTACATTTTAATGTCCCATATTTGGTACTTATAAGCATTCCCAGATTGAAATGCGAGCGTAATTTTACAATAAATGGCACAGTGACCCAAAGTTGCATTGGGCGTAAATGCTAAAGTGCCAACCTAAGCCTGGCAATTCGTTATCATTAGTCGAACAGGGATCATGCAACTTCCAAAATGGTTCATCCTCCTTGCTCGCTAGTCAGCATGATCAGAAGTATAGACAGTGCATCGGTCATTGAAGTAGTCAGTCCTTATTAAAATGGTTTAGGTTGCTTTCCGAAGCTAAACAACACAGGACTTTAAAAAAATTAGTCAAGAGAATTTGTTCTGATTTCGGCGGACAGGCCATGGGGCAGGGATAAATGGAAATGATGGCATTGCCCCTTGGAGTTTTAATTCTATCCTGTGACACTGGCTGCCAAGGTTGAGACAGTGCATGAACTGTTATGTTTTTCACCACAAGTATATTTTATTTCACTAGAATAATGGTGCTCGCCCTCTTTCTGCAATTAGTTCTTTTTAAAAGCGGCAAGCGGGTGTAGAAATGAAGGGAGCATCGGTAGTGTTTTGCCTGCTTCAGTTTCTTTCTCATAGTTACCACGTGCCTTATGGCCAAACATAGTATGTTCCTAATTTGGTTCCGCTATGCATTACGTAAGAACTCACTTTGTCACATAGATGTATAGCACAGGTTAAAATAAGGTATAAATGTCACAGTCACAGATGCGACATCTTTGTTGTCCCCACACAACCAATGTGTTCTATTATTTCATAACATTATTAATTAAAGAAGCATCATTAAAAATGGCAGTCATAAATCGATGATGGCAGTCTGGGTCCACATAAAAACGAAGCTACGTAAAAACTGTAGTTCATGAAGCCTTCAGTACATCATGAGCGCGATCCCGATTTAATTGTATATGAATTACCGTACCTGAAGATGGTTCTTTTCACTATGGAAATACACCCGGATGTATTTTAAAATACCGCTGCACAGATTCAAATATATAGGCAGTGGACAGCACACTTACATCGTTAATTCCTCGAGATGCAGAAAGGTCGCTTGAATGATGACACCCTTATTCGTTTCCTAAAAAGGTATTGACATGCTATTAACTATTAATCAAATCTTACGAAGGCATTTTAATCTCAACTCTTTGAGTAACTATTTGATTGGAAACTTTAACTGCACTAGACACACCCATAAAGATCTCAAAGTTTTGCAAAAATTACACAAAAACCAATTTAACAAAACCAGAGTTAAACCAAAGGAATTAATAACGTTTGGGATTTTCTTTTTTAAAAATTAATGTATTTCACATTCTACATCTGCAAGAAATGTAACATGTTTGTTACAGTTAGAATGATAGCTGTTGAAAACCAATACTCTAAAGAATTTTAATTGCAGTAAACTTTGAAAATAAATTATTAAAACTGATAAATTGATGGCAGTGACGTTTGCTTCATAGGGCTGAAAAGTTTCAGATTAAATATTCCTCCTAATCATAAAGGCAATCTGATATAGGACGTTGGAGAAAATCGCGAAATGATCAAATGAGAAGCTTTACCCAAAACTGCAATTTGGACAGAAAAACATTAGTCAGACAAACGTTTCCCCCTTTTGTGAGACTCCGAGCGCATTTACTGCTGCTGCAGAATCCTTGCTACCAGAGCAGGCATTTTGCAGGAAAAAACTCTCATTGAATTTACATTTTCTCTGCACCTGATTTACTCCAGTCAGTTGTGGTTCCTAGGTCAAAATTCAATGTAGAATACTATGTACTATTTTGGTTTGCACAAAACTTGCAGTTTACATGCATATAGAACTTTACCCGTTTATATGTACTACACAGAGATAGAAGGACAGACAGACAGACAGACAGACAGACAGAGAGACAGAGAGAGACAGTGAGAGACAGAGAGAGACAGAGACAGAATGACAAACAGACAGACTGACAGACAGACAGAGAAAAGGGTACCATTGGTAAAGCATAAAATCTAATGGGGTAGTGTAGGCATTGTGTTACATGTAAGTCTGTGATACCATTTGATTTTGCCACTGTTTTGTATTAGTGCGATGGTCCTGAAAAGGAAAGTTTGCTTTTGCTTTAAGGCGTGTCTTGGTGGATTATTAGTGAATGTGCCCTCTGCGCTGTTGCAGTTAGTCTGCTACTCTCTTGGCATACAGTGCAGCACGTTGGCAATTTGTGAGGGCATGAAAGCCCGGGTTCTAATATTCCAATAATGCTTACTCTATCACACTCTAAAGTCAGATTCTGGTGATTCGCAAGCATACGGGCTTCAAAGTGAACCAACATGCTCATTTAAAGGCCGATGTAAGACAGAACAAGCAAAAATTTTTGAAGATTATCCGATTTTCGAGACTTTCATTAGTACCACTCTCTATCAAGCATGAACTGTTTCTGGCCCACATTACATATTACAGTGGTGCATGCAACTCCAATTAAAACAACCAGAAGCGTTCTCCTTTAAGCGTATATATGTATATATATATATATATATATATATATATATATATATATATATATATATATATATATATATATATATGATTGTATTGTGTGTATGTGTGTGTGCTTGTGTTTGTGCTTTTATGCGTCTTCTCTGTGTATGTAAGTCTGCAAAAGTATATATGCACCATAAATCTTAAAGGAATCATTTGAGTAAAAAGGACTCCATTTAATTGTTTTGACCAATGTATCCGATTTCCTTGGGACCGGGTGATAATTAAAATAAATGTAGCCACATACTCATTGGACTTATTCGTGTAACATAACGTGCATCTGAACATTCTTCAAATTCTTCCACTGATTTAAATGTCATGTTTGCCCCAGGCACTATGTCCTCATGTGTGTCGGCAAAGTACGCATACTGTCCCTTGGTGCAGCCAGTTCTAATAAACTTGGGTATGGAACTACCATTAATTTTGCGATATCCCATGACATCACCTTGTTTTACGGCAACATGCGACACTGGAAGATAATACATTTGTGGGCAAGAACTTCTGACCACGCGGGTTGTATGTACCAGCATATATATTTTTATTGGATTCTGAATGGCTGAGACAAGTCTCCATATTTGAAACGAGGTGCGTCTTGGGTTATCAAGCCAGAAGTACCAACCCAGCAACTGTCCCGTTACTGACAAAGTGCTCCAGGGATTTGGAATTATGTAACCATTTCCTTCGGCTGTTGTTGACCCGAAACCACTGGGATCATTCCCAAAATATACAAACTCACCTGCAGCAAAAAGATATGTAAGAAATGCAATACAAATATGTAAGAAATGTAACAAAAACATATTATGGAGTACATACATATATATAATATTACGTAATTCTAAAACATCAAACGCTAATTTGAAACATAAAATATAAATCATATTTATACATGAAACACGCTGCCCCCCTAACTCCATTATTTACTTATCTCCCGTATACCTTTCTCATTTTACGTTAAGTGGCTCAATAGTTTCGACAAAGAACCATGGACATTTCAAAGTTTGGTGTTTATGGACGAGCACAAGCGACATTTTGATCAGTGTACACTTACGACAATATGGTATATCACAGTACTCCTTTCGGTACTGTAAATCTGTTGTGTAGCACCAGGGCCCTTTTTCATCTTTATTTGGATTTCTGCAATAGTTCATAGCTTCTGCCATAGTTGCATCCGGGAACTTTTCAGGTGAATTTATGTATTCATTTACATGTGGAATTTGCTGGTCCCATCTTTGGCATGCTCTTCCATTCTTCGTTTTGTTAATTTTGCCAGCGTATTCATTTTCTGCTTCACTCTGCCTGCAGTCTGAAATAAGTAATTTCCACCAAATTACAAACAGGGGAAGTAATTTCCATAAAAAAACATTAGTAAAATCTCCCGGTGGCAGATTCTGCGTTTAGGAGGCAGCTATATATGTAAGCTGTATTTAATAGTAAACAGATGTTTGTTCTGCTGTGGCTATGGTATTGCTACACTGTCATGTATGTATAAGTATAGTCCCATTTGTTTATACTCACACTTACATGACTGTATAGCTACAGCTTTTACTGAATAAGTACATCCTTTTTGTAGTAATACAGAGTTGTTTGCCTGGCCTAATTCCTGTTTAAATGCAAGAGCCAGGAGAATTACACCGAACTGATAGGCATGAATGATTGGAAATTAAAGTTTTGAGATGAATATATGTGGACTAATCGATCCAACTGAGTGAAAGAAAGTAAATTAGAGTGTTTTGTGTAACTACTAAAAAGCTAGACATTGATCCTGTTCCATCCTTTTCACTTGGATTAATATTTTTACATCCTATACAATGGACGCCGTAGGAAACGGCATGCACCAGCGGCACAGAACGTACGTGAGCGGCAGATGGCGCAGATAGCAGCAAACAGCGGCGAAAGGATCCCTGCGGTTGGCTAACGCGTCTCCTCTTGGCTAACGCCGCGTACCGTTCGCTAATGCTGTCTGCCACTGATTTTCAAACGTGTTGGTTGGATTCCATCGGCAGCCAGCGTTAGACAGCGGCGGTGCCACAAACTAACGCTCTGTGCCCCTGGTTGTCGCCCAAATGCACATTTTACCGCCAAAAGATTTTGATAGTGAATAGTATGTTGGTATGTGCAAACGTGAAATGTATTATTGGAGAAATATGTCACATAATACGAATAGAGGTTTGATAATTCTATTCATCTGAGACATCCGTATGTCCAGTATCTGTCATGCAATTCCATTCGAAAGAATACTTGGTAAAATGAAGTACCACTGTTTGACAAAGGGACTTGCAAAGTAGTCACCAACATAATTTGCAAAGCAGCAGACATATATATGTTCCCAGTCAATACACCCCATTGAAGTAATAAAAATATACATGACCAGAGGTATTTTTAGTCACTTGAACTATACACATATACATTTATACATACATACATACATGCATGCATACACACATACATACACACACATACATACATACATACATACATACATACATACATACATACGAGAACACACAAATTTAACTATTGCCAGACCTAATGACCAAGAGAAAAAATGAATCTGCTTTATACAAATAATCAGATAATTAGCTCTGTTTCAGCATGGAGAGATTAAAACGTATATAACTGGGGATACAACAATTAAAATAGATGATACAGTGTCTATATAATGTATCTTCATTTTCAATGTTGATATTTGGAACATTATCAGCCAGTTAACGATTACACCTTAGTATCATTCTTGCTTAAAAACAAATTAACGCCAAGATGAAGAAACCACCAGTCCATGGAAATCTTCTGATTCCACAAAGATGACCAGGTTGTGATACGGTGGTGCATTATTGTAGTTTCTAGCATGCGAATTTTGGCACATTGTTACAACTTTATGGCATCATCTTGCACAGATTAATCAAAATTATTCCTCCAAATCGAACTGAAGGACAGAATATGTGTGTGATAGACGATCGCCATTACATTACCAGCATGCTACGTCACCCTTGATCTCGCAAGCATTCTCCTTATAATAAGCTATCCAAGCAGTCAATAGGTCCTTTGTCAAAGACGACGATGTACGATACTATGGTAACATAAGAAACATTTCTCGTCTTAGATAACTAAGTAAAGATGGTGCAAATTCCAAATGCCCGGACAAAACAAACAAATCTAAATAAGTGCAGTGTGTTCTTTGTCTCAACATTTGACGGGAATGTAGATGAACACGGCAAGTGGCATATATCATTAGGAGACTACGGGGTTTCCACACACATGTATTATAGCTTTCAAACATGTGTCATCCATCAAATCTAAAGGTAGAAGAGGCGATAAGTACCAACCTATGACCGGGAAACTTGCAGCAAAAAGCCCACAAGAAATATCTTTAAATATATAAGCAGTAGAGATATTTCATTGGCCCAGTATCACTGATGAGTAGCCGGGCATTCCCATTACTGACCCAAACGTTATGTGCCAAGAAATAACCATTTGCTGGAATCTGTATATTCATCGGTACAACTGGAACAGGACCTTGTACTTGGGCCTGTATTATACTGTACTGGGAATGGAAAGACAGAACCTCTGGCATCAGGTGAATTACATTGGGGTAGCATTATTCTCGTGGGATGTGAAATGAGGTAGAAACTCTTGTGCCAACTTCTCTCCAAATCCAAGTAGCTCACATGTGCCCTCAAGCCCGGCACATAATGCCTCAGTTATGGCATCTTTTCTGTGCAACTTTCAATAGCGATATCTCAAAATGCATCACACGTGTCATTCCTTGAGCAGGATACAACTCTTCGTTAGCATGCAACCTTAATACATGCATTGCATTAGATTTTGCGCAATGCTGTTGTTTTCGTAATCCAACGGTGACGTCATTTTGATCTTTTTTATTCTTTGACCAATTACTTTGACTATTGTCAGTGAAATTCCTAAGCAAAACATAAATCTGCTTTTTCCTTATCCACACTTAGTGATTTAAATTTGGCTTTTATATAAGCACGACTGAAAAAGTATGATTGTTTAAGTACAATATAGTTTTCGTATTGAATTTGTATATAATTTAACGCCAAAACTGTATACATGCATATATACATATATATATATGTATATATATATATATATATATATATATATATATATATATATATATATATATATATATATATATATATATATATATATATATATATAAAGTTTTGCTCTGTTTTGCTCTGACAAGTTTTATATTTTATAAAATTTTGCGGTGACGTGCAATTCATGATATTAGTTCAACTGGAAACAAAGGCTGGCTTGAATGCATCTCAGTACAGGAAGCTACTGAGACGCGCATAGCTATTGCCCATCACATGTCTGTCTTATTTGTTTGTTTCTCTTTGAGTGGTCTTGGTTGGCGGATGGGGGGGTGGTCATTTCGCAAGAATACCACATCAGCAAATGCAATCTTCAACTGGTAAAACTAATATTATTTATACGGTTTACCACATAGGCACATTATTCAGTAAAACAGTGTCAGGCTCCATCTCTGATAGCCAAAGGTAAATTGCGCTCATATGAACTGAGGTATCTGATGCGAAAGTAAGAAAAGAGCGCCTAGGCACGGAAGTAAGAACCTGTAGGTAAGCCCACAAACTCAACATTGCCAGTGAAAAAACACAAATGCTTATTCCACTGGTCCTGGGCAGAAGTAGAGACCTATCAGACAATTTACAGTTTGCGATCAGCCAATTTTTGTGTATTCTGGAAGTCGAGATTGATTGATCTGCGGGATTTGAAAAGTACGCCAATTGTCAAAGTAACAATTCTTTCTTGAAGACCATATGTTGAATACAGAGGGAATGTATCATAGACGAAGTGGCTTAAATCATGATATATTCTGTGGTGATATCTAAACTACATGTAGATTATTGTAATTTCTATGTACATATTCCTGTAGACTTCCTAATCAACAAGTTGCTACATTGTCAAAGATTAGCGGTAAGCCTAGGTAGGAACAGTTGCATATTTGAGCGCTTGTGAAGAAATAGCTCCACTGACTCCTATGAGGCAGAGGATCAATTTCAGAATGCTGCTGGTAACACCCAAGGCCCTTAATATACTTTTGCCAATCAGTCTCAACTTCATTGTACATCACAGACCAGATTGGACACTAAATTGTTTTTAATGTCACCAGAGTAAAGAAAACCACCTAAGGGCACCGATCCTTCAGCAGAGCACCTACCGGCATGTGTTGAAAGAGCCTTTATCCACTTTTAGTTTTACATCAGATATACCTTTCAATGGTTTTACAGATACTCAGAACTGCTTTTAACACATTATTGTTATAAATTAGCTCTGCGTTTTTGTATATTGGGATCGGTTTCTTTGCGTGAAAAAAAAAATGTAGTGGACATTGTACAGTTTGTTTTTAACATGTTTAATCTATTATATCTCTTTTAAGACGCTTTTGAATATCACAGCTTTATGATGTAAAAATAATAGAAAATAAATGATGATGATGATAATGATAATATTATATGCTATTGTTTCTCACCATTCACACAAGATGTATCCAGGCATTATTCACAGTGCACTTTGATGTAACTGTAATTGGCAGAAGGGCAATTTTAATGATGTTTTCAGCCGAAGATATTGGTCTTGGTAATGTAACCAAATATGATAAAAAGACATTGTGATCATTACCTTTGAATGTTTCAAACAATTAGGTTTAAGACTAATGATATAGAAAACAGATTTCTCCATGCCAACTGTTAATTTACGGTACGTAGCAAATATATCGTGCGTCTTAATACCTGTATTACAGGTAGTATCGCATACAGCTGTAAGCCATTCATACACAATTGTTAAGAAATAAGTATGTAGATTCACAGAACGTGGTGGTAAGTGGATCTCACCTATATTTGCGACCATATGTATATATCCTGTCTTGTTTAAATAAACGCTAATTATTGGATTGATCGGTAATGGACATTAATCAGAAAGTTGTGTTTATCATAAAACTGCCAGATTTACCTCAGCTGACTTGTTAGACAGAAGAACGTTTAAGATGGCTCTCGTCCGTCTTTCATCCTTTGCTGGAATGCATCTTTCTGTCAACAACCTAAATTTTCGACCTCTCCGAAACCGTATGCCACTTTCATTTTAGTACAAGTAATCTATTATGATAAAACCAGTATACGTTAGAATCACTTATGTCTATAAATCTTGTGTCATCTTTGTATATGGTGCAACCCATGGATGACAACATGCCAAATACTATCCCGAAAAGCATACATATTGTTTCTGGCTGGTGATGACTTTTTTTAATTTCAAGTCGATAGCAAGCAAAGCAAAAGTTTTTAACAAATGCACGTAGTCGCATAAAAAATTCAAATCATCATGAAGAAAAGAATGTCACGAGTGCACACTCCGTGGCTGAAATCTCTGGAGACCCAAAAATACATTATGGACATTTTTAAAAATCCTGAAAGGCAGAACTCAAATTTGGGTGTTGGTTTTTGATAGAAATTATGGAAAAAAAAAAACTGACGATCGAGGGCTTCTTTCAGCAGATTTGTCTTTGAAAGTGCAAAATATAATGCATTATAAATCACGGCATTTGAGAGCAACAAGGATCTTTAAACGATTTGTATCAGGTGAGATACATTCCATCCGTGGTCTTTCGACCTGCAAGATATATATTTTGAGTGTAGTGTTTGATATTGATGAACCAAATGGGGTAAGAAAACATAGAGCCAATCAACACTCTGTTCTATATGTTTGGGGTGAAAGCATATTATTTCATCCGTAAATGACATTTTACATATCTCATGCGCACTTTGAATAATTTGAAATGTAAATTTCTTGGAAGGTTATTCAAAGTATTTGACAACCTGGTTCCACATAATTTTGTTGATAATGAATGCAGCTGGCAGCTACCAACATTGCAAAGATGAATGAACTAATGTCCAACCGCTGAAAATGCAAGATGTCTGATTTAAACTCCGTTATCTTGCCAAACATATCTTTTCTGTGTTGTTATTGCACAGCACAATATGAAGTGATTCAGCAAACTTCTTGCATGAGATATAAATGCTTTATGACACACAAATAGACTCATGTGAATGTCAAGCACTCCACGAATTTCAGGCTACATTCGTATTCTATTCATTAGCTCTTTTCTATTTTGACTATTTTTTATTTTGTTTTGATATTCTAGGTAACACACACACACACACACACACATATATACATATATATATATATATATATATATATATATATATATATATATACATATATATATATATATATATATATATATATATATATATATATATATATATATCAAATAGGAAGTTTTTTAATTTGGATCCAGAGTACGTCTCACAAAGTTGATTTGAATTGTCAAGTTTTCGGTTTTCAAATGACTGAATCAAATACGTCTAATCCCATGTGCACCCAGCATGTCCCCAATTCAGAGGATGAACACGACACGTGCACGTACAAATAACTGGACCTGGGAGCTAGTTTCTTTTACGTCGCAGTTACACAAAAAGACTTGAATTGAGCAAATTGCGAACACAGAGTAAGGCACGAGTGAAAACTTGTGACAGAAAGCAAAATAGAAAAAAAAGTTGATTCGTCACCACACAGTAACCAACACAATGACGACTGTGTTGTTATCGTTCTGGGTGATCGCTACATGTCGACATGACACATTAATATTAGAACAGTGAACTAAAGTTAATAGTTTCATTAAAAGTACAAATGGAACATGTATGTAACACAGAACCAGATATGAGTAAAATCCATGACACATGATTGAAAAAATACGGGATGTTACGCCAAATCATGCCTGTGATCATACAGACTCTTTTATTTTGCCACCCATGTTGTTTTGAAAAACTGTTACCACACGAAAGGCTAGATATTTTACATCTCCAAGGGCACCTAAACTTCGGTTAAACTGACCTGGAAACTGCACAGCAATATTAATCATGTCATTTTTGACAAACTTTTGGGTGGTCACTTTCAGTAAAATTTAATCTTGATACAAAAAAAATCCGTGTAATCGCTTTCTGGCTTCAATTACTCTTGAGGATATCGCAGCAAATCAAAATTGTGACTGTATGTCTAATAGTAAATATTCTAATTTTGTTGATGCACACCACAAACATGTATTTACAGGTAACTTGGATATAATACAAAATTCAGATTTAAAAGAAATAATGAAAAAAGGTACAAAATTTCGGATATGTCCCAAGTTGAATATTGACAATATTTTTCAGGATACATGTGATGCACTGGATTCCTACTGTATGAAATGGGCAAAGAAAGAAAAAATGGAATTTCAGAAATTTGAAGGATGGTTATCAAACTTGTAAAGAGTCTTTAGAAATAGAATTTATCGTCACAAATCCCACATTAAGAATTTCAATACAGTTAATCTAAAACAGCCTAAAGTTTCTAAAGCAGTCAAAGAACTACAAGATAGATTTGTAGTCACTAACATAGATAAGGCAGGTAACAATTTTGGGATCATCTGCAAAAAATATTATCTGGATGTTTTGAAAAAGGAACTTGGTATAAACAATATTTCAGACATAAGAGGAAATGACGTTTATAAATTACACAAACAATCCATTGATAATTTGATAAATACACATAAAGATGAGATGAAAAGGAATTTTAATATCAAAATTTCTGAAGAGGACTCCTCTATTCCACTTTTGTTCTGGATACCCAAATTACATAAAAACCCTTTTAAATCTAGATTCATAGCTGGTGCTTCAAAATGTACTACAAAGCAATTATCAAAAGAAGTAACATTGTGTTTGACTCCAATTAGGAATCATTTTTGTAAATACTGTAATGCAATTTCTAGAAACTGTGAAATAAATTGTTTTTGGAGTATTAACAATTCTTCCCAGTTTGTATCTAAAATCAAAGATGTAAAGGCAAAAAATATCAAATGTTTTGATTTTTCTACACTGTACACAAATCTACCCATAGATGAAGTCAAAAGTTCACTTTCAGAATTAATTAGCAAAATGTTTCAACATAATGGTAAACCATACATACATATTAATTCATATACAAAGAAAGCATATTGGTCACACAATAAATATTCAAAAAGTAACGTTAAATCTTACACTGTTGAAACTTTGATAGATGCTATAAAATTTCTCTTGGATAATACTTTTGTTCAATGCGGACCATTGGTTTTTCAACAAATAAAAGGCATTCCAATGGGTAGCAACTGCTCCCCTTTACTGGCAGATTTATATTTAACCTGGCTTGAATTTAAGTATATGAATAAATTGATGAAAAAGGACTTTCAAATGGCTACAAAATTATCAAACAACGCTAGATATATTGATGACATTGCTTGCGTAAATGTACAAAATTTCAGTGAAATTGCTAAAGAAATTTACCCAAAAGATATCCCTTTGGAGGGTAACAATTCAGATGGTTTCAGAGATGTGTTTTTGGACTTGGATATTCAGGTCACTAATGACAGGTTTTGTATTTAAGTCTATCACAAAATAGATGAGTTTAACTTTGAAGTGGTTAATTATCCTTTCCCGGACAGTAATATTTCGGAAACTATTGGATATAATACGTTTTTGTCACAGATTTTGAGATTTGGTCGTATTTGTTCTAAATTTCAGGACTTTGCATCTAGAACCAAATTTATTTACAATAAACTTGAGTCAAGAGGATTCAAAGATGTACTTTTGATCAAATATTTCTACAAATTTTGCTGTAAATATCCCGAGATGGTTAGAAAGTTTGGCTTCAATAATTTTAGAGATTTTAGACTTGCCTGTTTTGCTACTTAATTTTATCTTTTGGCATCATTCTGTTTTAATGTTCACTTTTCAGACATTTTAGGCTAGCTTGTTTTCTGTTAGGTCAAACCCCCAGGGGCTATAGGTAGCAAGCAGCTACTGACGACAGTTACAAGCTCGCCTAATTGTGCTTGATATCTGTTTAAGAAATATTACATTTTCGTTGCATTCTCTTGACTTAAGTACAAATAATGACTTTCATTCTTTTCTGACTTGCCTTATAATTTAGCTGTTAATATCCAAAGATTATTAGAAAGTTTGGCTACAATAATTTACAGTTTTTAGACTTGTCGGTTTTGCTACTTAACTTTATCTTTTGGCATCATTCTGTTTTAATGTTCACCTTTCAGACATTTTAGGCTAGCTTGTTTTCTGTTAGGTCAAACCCCCAGGGGCTATAGGTAGCAAGCAGCTACTGACGACAGTTACAAGCTCGCCTAATTGTGCTTGATATCTGTTTAAGAAATATTACATTTTCGTTGCATTCTCTTGACTTAAGTACAAATAATGACTTTCATTCTTTTCTGACTTGCCCTATAATTTAGCTGTTAATATCCAAAGATTATTAGAAAGTTTGGCTACAATAATTTACAGTTTTTAGACTTGTCGGTTTTGCTACTTAACTTTATCTTTTGGCATCATTCTGTTTTAATGTTCACCTTTCAGACATTTTAGGCTAGCTTGTTTTCTGTTAGGTCAAACCCCCAGGGGCTATAAGTAGCAAGCAGCTACTGACGACAGTTACAAGCTCGCCTAATTGTGCTTGATATCTGTTTAAGAAATATTACATTTTCGTTGCATTCTCTTGACTTAAGTACAAATAATGACTTTCATTCTTTTCTGACTTGCCCTATAATTTAGCAGTTAATATCCAAAGATTATTAGAAAGTTTGGCTACAATAATTTACAGTTTTTAGACTTGTCGGTTTTGCTACTTAACTTTATCTTTTGGCATCATTCTGTTTTAATGTTCACCTTTCAGACATTTTAGGCTAGCTTGTTTTCTGTTAGGTCAAACCCCCAGGGGCTATAGGTAGCAAGCAGCTACTGACGACAGTTACAAGCTTGCCTAATTGTACTCAAAATCCTGTTAAGAAAAATTGTTTTGATAACATGTTTTTTGACATAAATGCTAATGACTTTCATTCTTTTCTGACATGCCTAAATGCACATTTACTCAAAACTGACAGTATTTTCTTAAATGTCACAAACCTGACACATTAAGTTGATACATTGACTCAGAGTTGGCAGTTAAATAGGGCTTAATTGTTTGGGGGGGGGGGAAGTGTCATCACAGAGTTTGTTTTACATTTCTGGTGCAGGATGTCCATTGTTACAGTCCTTGTTGGGATTTCCCTTGGTTTGTACAGGTGGTCTAGTTGCAACTGTTTATTTTACTATCACTGGGACTGAATATAAGGCCCCAGCTTGTTTCCACTTCAGTTATACACTGGCGGGTGGTTTAACTAGGATAAACTGTCCAGCCAGAAAGGGTACATATTGGTTCAGGGGTAAGTCAAATTGTTCTTATCTGAACCTGTACTATACAAATTTAGTAATTATGGTTTGTTTGACAGGGGTTCTTCTTTCATAACGAAGCTCTGCATTTATAAGCAAAACTTCACGTATTTAGCTAATTCATCATTTGCCACGTTCTTATTTATACTTTATTATGTGGATTGTCTTTGCTGAATATTTAGCTTAGACAAGGAGCCGCTACTCAGAGAGACATGTACGGGTAAAAGGCTCCGAAACATGTTGAGTAGTTACCCGCTGAAGACCCTTTAATTTATTTGGGCTGATACAGCCTATGTCAAAATTTTACAGAGGAACGTGTGCAATATAGACAATAGTAATTCCATATGTATACAGGTTAGACAGGGACAGGTTAGCTTATGGAGAGTAAAGAGTTCGAACTGCGGAATAGGATATTGACTACTAGAAAGTGGTTCTGGGCAAAAAGACACAAATACAATTACGTACGTCTTCCCTTTGATCCTTGGAAGCGGCATGTGAAACCACAGCGCTAATATCAGCATTGTGCCTGACTTTAAAAAAATCGAGATGAAAAACTTCATTTTTATACCACAAAACAATAATTCATCTTTGCGAGAATACATTTAAGTTGAAGGTTCTTATTCACTCCACTCGTACTGAAAAGTTCGATCGGAGGGAATCGGTTAATTTCGCACAACGGTCCGTTCTTTGTAGAAATCAGAGCCATGACCTTTGAAAGCGATTTTCTCGGAATTCAATTTTTACAAGATCAAATTTTAAAATGAGGTCAATCAAGCACGGATAGATATATCATCTCAAAATAAACGGGTAAAGCAAGATAAATGTCTAACTTAAGAACTTTTTTTTTGTTTGTTTGTTTGTTTGTTTTTTTTTTTTTTTTATTTGGCCTTTCAACTCTTCCTTCTGTGACTTTTGGAGCTCACAAAATGAAGAAACTGTTTAACAATATTGTACCAATTTCAAAATTCCATAAAATTTTATAAAATCAATTTTACCTCTACAAAAAAACATTGGTTCCTTGGGAGTTGCCTATATGATCGTTTTAGATAGTTTGCAGATCTTGAAATTGATATTGTGCGAACGAGCGGAAATAAACTTGTGAATCTATACCCCCTCACAAAATAGCGTGAAACGTCTAAGGAAATCTCTAAATTGATTCGATGTTCTGTTTTCACAAATCTAGACGTCCATACAATTATGAAAATATATATTTTTATGGGTGAAACGATCAATATATGTGAGCTGGACGGGGTCAAAGTTGGCAGAGTCTGCAATATGCCTGAAACCATCTTGACACCTTAAGTATGTCGCAAGCTTAAAGTTCAGAGTTACAATAAGTTACAAATATTTTTTCAGACTCAGGTTGCTGCTCAGCAGGAACGATATCATGCATTTTATTGTTCCCAAAATGAAATTTACCAAAATATTTTATCAGACGGTTCTCCTATACACAGTAGAGGTTATTAAATGCAGGTGCTCAGCTACATTTAACTGGTTCTGGCTAAATCATTACCTGAAATTTCCATTGGAGACAAGGTGTGCCTGAAGGAGGACTATGACTGGCTGTTGATGGCGACTCCAGTCACCATGCAAATGTGGTACACTGGTAGTTCCTGCTTGCATGAGCCTTTCGGTTTTGCAGCACTGGAGCCAAACTACATTTGCCAAATTATGATCTTCATATTGAAGATCATCGTAAAACCTATGGTATAAATATTAGTCCATTTGTGTTATCTAGATGCATAAAGTGCTACAGTTTGTTGCTCAGTTTACATATTTATAAGTTCCACATATGCATATATATGTCACCTGTAACTGCCATGAATATCGACAGGGGGTTTCTTGTAAATGTTATGTATTTATACTGTGTTTAGTGTGCAGCTCAAACATGCACGGTCCTGCATTATTGCACTTATACATTTGTCAAATAGGGACACAACCACAATGTTAACTCTGCTGAAACAAGCTGCAGTATTTCGTCATCCATTCTGTACTTCAACTTGGTGATGGCATGTGCAATAATACATGCACTTTCTTTTGATATTTTACAAGGTTATGATCCTTTCTTACCGTGTTCGCAGCATGGATTACGCCTCTCATTTAGCATGAAGAAATCTATGGATCTAAAGTCAAAACTTATACTTCAATAATGTGGTGTCTAATTCACATGTTCAACGTAGACATTAGTATCTTTAGAAGTTTATTTAATATATAATTATTTGTAAATAAACTGTCATAATACTGTCAGTACATTAACAACAAAAAAACTGTGTCTGCTTGAAACAGTTTCATTTTTATGTGTTGGTGCCCGAATGCTTTCGTGGTTCCATAAAACTAACTGATTCCATTGGCCCGCTGGTTTTTCCCTGTGGCTGACGACATGTAAGATACAGAAAGGCAAAAGTGTGCGGATGCATCAATATCATGAACATCCATTAAAAATCTGTGTGATGAAAGTCACCGATATTCTTTTTCTTGATGCCAACACATTTTCGCATAAATCGGTATTTACACCACATTTAAAAATCACCCGAAAATATGAAGCCCCCCCCCCCCGAAACTTGGACCCATATTCTGGCCCCCAAACACTCTTTGCTATCTATATATGACCAAATCCATTATGCCCCGCCCCGAATATAACGGACTACGCGTGTTTTTCATATTTCCAGGTTTCAAATCTAACCAAAATCGGTCATTTTTTACATATACACATCACGTCTGACGACGACCCACATTCTTTACATACCGAAGTGATTTGACGTTGAGGGGAGTAAATGAAAATTTCCCACAACCAAGTGATCACCCTACAAAATAGTGAAATGGCTAATATATCAGACTATATTCGTGGAACTGGCTTTAAAGACTAATATATATCATTTTTTTTATTGCTTTTCATAACATTCCTTTAACCCGGCCGCCTGTCAATCATTGAAGTTCTGGTTAGCAGGATAACTTTGTAAACAGTATGACGGCCGCACACGCACTGAGGTGATTCACGGATTTTCGAAACTGTCAATGCAATTTGCACGGATACGTTAATGTTATTGTATTAGTCATCCAAAAAAGGTGGAAAGCGTGATAACAAGTGATAGAAAATTAAATTTGAACACCGAAAGACGTGCGTTGGCGGGCTGTCATGTGGCAGCCATCGTATTTTCAGATACGTACAATGTGAAGCAGCTCCGAAACATTACCAAGCGGGAATCGATAGGGGTTTTGAAATTAGGACCTGACAAGTAAGGACGTTTTTGTGATAACTGAATCATATAAATGTGTTCCAAACCATTGAATGTCAACTTTTACAAATCTTTAACTTGAGGTTGCAAGAAATTTGACCTTCCTATGCATGAGTCGTTGGTGCTGACATTCAAAGCGCATATATAAACGAAGTCCCTCAGGAGCTCTCGCCTCGCATTGGAGCATCCAGATGGCTGGTTACGTTTTCAGTGGTTTATCAGCGGTATATACAGTGATACAATACAACTTAGTGCCCTGATTACGCCAATCTTAGTGCCCACATTACGCCAATATGGTCAATTCAAGCAGCTCAGCAACTTTGATGGCGCTACACGTGGTTTGGAAATTATTCAGAGGCGTTTTCGGCTGTAACCCAATGTGCACTGCTATATTGGTAGGTTGATTCATCATTTTTTTTCCATAGCCAAGGTCACGTTCGAAGATCTGCATGTTTTTACATTTAACCAATTTTAGCTTATTGACACTGTCGGTCAATGGGAATCAAAATTGTAAATTTTTCACTGTCACTGGGTAGAATAGTTCCAAAATTTTGATCAGCATGAAAACAGCACGTCCAGATCAAATTCTGTTGGGAATGTTAATGAATGTCATTACAACCTTTTTGCAATTTACTTGCTTATTCCATCACTTAGTAATTGAAGTGATCTGGATATGCTGCATTCCCTCATTTTTACTTTACTGTTATGTCGATCTTGGCCTATCTGTTAATGAAAATAGAATGCACGAACACTGCTTAAAGTGTACCTTCTATGCTTCATCCCTGTAATTAACAGTTTTGTTCTGTGTTTTAACAAGTCAGAAAATTGCAACCCCCCCCCCCCTCCTTAAAAAATAATGGTACTGCCATATGGCATAATTGCACAGAACGTATGCTGCGAGGGCCCTGGCTATACAGCCAGCATGTCCCAATTAAAGGGGGACACGTGCACTGGGCATTTTCAAGCTTTCCTTTCCCCATGAAAGACCCTACCATTGGGAGTACAACATTCCTTATGAATCGGCAAAGGAACTTGTTCAAACTTAAATATATTATACTAGAAAATGGCATTTTGAGATTCATGTCAAAAATCCCATATTTCATTATTTTGTTCCTTCATAGCTGGTTCAAGTGAATAGGCTTAATTTCACCCAAAGAATACAATTATGATCGTGGTTTGGCTAATCTTAGCTTGCAAAATTGTAAATTGATTACGTCTTTTGAATGTCGTTTTTATGTTCGCAATAAATTGTGCAAATTTTATGTCTCCATACACTGAGCATCCTACTCACCTGTAGCATTGACTGCCAGCAAGATACTCGAGTTTACACTCAGTATACTTAGTATGACATATACCGCTGTCTTGCGGGAGAACGTTTGGGTCATCCTGCAACATAAATTACGATGAGAAATTTACAAATGATACCTTAAATACAATCATGCAAAATAATGGAACGCAATGAACTTAAAACAAAATAGTAAAAATGCATTCTATTGAGATCGCCGGTGCTTGGGCATATCTACCCATACAGAGCATAAATACTCTGGCGTAGTAGACAGTATTTTCCTATTGCTGACGCTATGTGCTTAATACCACTATTTTTGCATTTAAGATGAGCACAAGGACACACAGTTTTGAGCGTTCTCAAAATATATTTCCTGTAATATTTGTTTGAAATATCCCATGAATTCTGACAACTGACATGAAGAACAGAAGATGCCTCCACGTTTGCATTGCAGCGAATACTTGCACACCAGTTTGAATATGAAAACTACTGAAATCTGCTAAACAGAATTGGAGTAAACTGTTTTGGAACAAATACCCAGCTATTAAGACAATTTAAAATTATAACAGGAGGTTAGATTCCCTTGAAGGTCGTCAATCTTGTGGCATCACATGAAGTGCCCAGCGCGAGACTAAGTGATGAAGGGCTAGCCACGGCCAGTGTTCAGTGGAGATAAAAGGTATGGGTAATAATGCATAAACGTTTGAACTTGGCACACTGTTGATCAAATTGACACAATTTTTACCTAATGTATACACACACACGGAATCCGATCTGCGGTAATGAGCTTTTGTGCACATACCTTTGTCTCCTGTGGGTGCAAGAAATGGACAAAACAATTGCAATGTTTACCAATGGGAGCCTTACAGGTAAATGTTATTGATGCAATACCTACTGCAGACGCATATGTCAAAAGGACCTATCTTCAAGTACCTGGAACTGCAGCATGTCGTCATATATATATATATATATATATATATATATATATATATATATATATATATATATATATATATATATATATATATATATATATATATATATATATATATATATATATAAAGTCACAGGAGACGCATCATAATAGTTGCCAAACGGAATACCAATAATAATAATTTTGATAATGATAATAATAATAATAGTTGTTATTGTGATTATTATTATTATATATAATGTCACAAGGGACGCATCATAATAGTTGCCAAACGGAATACCAATAATAATAATTTTGATAATGATAATGATAATAATAATAATAGTTGTTACTGTGATAATTGTTATTATTATTATTATTATTATTATTATTATTATTATTATTATTATTATTATTATTATTATTATTATTTTATTATCATCATCATCATCATCATCATTATTATTATTATTATTATTATTATTATCACAAAATATAAAAATAGAAAAATGAATAAATAAATAAATCAATCAATCAATAAATAAATAAATAAATAAATAAATAAATAAATAAATGAACAAAAATAAATAAATAAATAGAACATAACTAGCATATTTATTTGAAAAAAACCTCAGTAAAGACCCACTCAAGTTGTATCGCCATGCTTGAAGTGAAGTAAAATTGTTTTCAAAAAGACCTCAAAATTGTTAATTTTCACCGCGAACGCCACTGATCCTATTGTAAACAATTCTGAATGTATGTAGTGACGGACAAGTACCTAAGTGAAAAAAATCGTTAAAAATCAGGGATCCAGCACAGCACTAAATAGTAAACGGATTTGTTTCATCGTTCTCATAGTTACTTTTATTGATTTTGACACATATGTACCAAACAGTTTTGGAGAAGATATCAAGGAAGAGTGAAAACACAGAAGAATTCTTTAAAAAAAACAATAAAGAATGCAGCACCACTTCGGAGAAGCAATGAAGCTCTAAATGTGTCCAGAAAAGTCCCTGTACAATTTGAAAGCAACTGGATCAGTGCTTTTTTTAAGACTTTTAAAAGAAAGATTTTGCCGACTGAAAATATATAAACTAGATTCTAACAAAAAACAATGATAATATCCATATACAGAAAATTAGCATTGTTTAGATGACAGATTGTATATAGGGTACACATATTTGAAATATGTGGACTTTTTAAAGCAGTTTCTGTGTCATTGCGTTCAGTCACAGCAGATAAGTCTACCAGCCCAGCTCACTCACCACTCACAGTGTTTTCACCTCAACGGAAAGGCCCTTTGCTGCTTTTTCAATGTTAACTTGTGCATAGATGCAAAGTTCAAATCTATTGTTAAAAACCCCAGGGTCATTTAATGCAGAACTTCGTCATCATTATTTATTCTTTCATGGAATTGTACCTTCAAGTGGTTTGAAGTAGCTAACCGATTTCAAATATAAAACGAAACAAGTTTTGCCTTCAGAGAACCATTCTTAACCATTGTTGTCAGAATATAGACAAAATACAAAAATTCATAAGCTAGACAACGAAAGAGACAAGTAGAAGAACGATTGCAGCCAAACTGGTAATACTTTACCTTGGAAATGTGCCTGCCAAAATTAATTTCATTGAGTGCAGAAAGACGTGGAAAATAGTACGTTTTTCGGCAAAGTAACTGAAAATTAAAGTATTCAGTCGGTTTGAAAAGTCCGTGAACAGTAGTAAGTATAAATATATTTAAAGCAAGTGATCAGTTCTTGCATCCATTATGGTGTATTCCCATTGCACAAAAAAGAATTATTGGAGCCAGCTAGTATATCCGTTAGTGAGCAAAGTGCTGACAAGCACAAAATGATATAATATATTATTTCCCTTTGACACAAATACACAGAGGAGACTTGGATAAAATGCACCTAAAAAGATAACACATACATTCTTGGCCAGGGAATTTTATGCGAGTCAGAAAGAGATAAACAAATATTACGTGACAAGTGGTATGCAAACAAGAATGGGCCATCCATGACTTGCCACAACTGTAAAAGAGGGATTTGCGCTCGAGGATTTGTGCGACTACTATTGTATGAAATGCAAAGTAGATTGTGAGTGTATATGAATTTGATTTATTTTGTATTTTTATTTGTTACAGTTGTAATTTGTCATAGGCTTTTGGGGCAACATTCCTTTTTTGAAGGAAATCATAAACATAACTGTGCTGTAAACCAACATTTAATCAGTTGGATGAGCATGATGTTCAGAAAATTTAATGTTAACCTCCTGTTGCATAGCATGAGGTTTTCTTTTAGGTTTATGACTTTTCTCATCTCACTGATGAAGTCCTTCCTAGATGAATGCTTTGCCCATAAACATGGAGCTTCAACAAGTCTTACTTGAAATCGAGGTATATACGGCAGGAGCAGATGTGATCACAAGACAAAATCCAATCTCAGACCCATATAGTTTGGACACTGAATTAAGTTTGATCTTCAATATGTTCAATACAGGTTTAAATGGGATTTTTGTGTGCAGCCACACACTTCTGGACATAGTGAAATACATTAGAACACAATAATTTTGCAGAGTCAATATGAAGCAAATGGTGCCCAGTATAGTTCCAAACGCTATCGATGTCATGGTTTAAGTAAGACTCCTATACATTTGGCAAAGGTGGAACAGCTTGAATTATAATATCACATAGTACAGAAAAACATAATCCATATTCATGTATTCCAAACCCAACAACGACAGTAAAGAGATTCCAGAGTTACGATTGCACCAACATTCTTCTTCTATTATCAATGTAGAGAAAATGTCACGACTGACTTGAGACAGGCAGTCACCCATAAAAGGCAACTGGTGGTTTTGAACTGGTCGTCTCAACCTTTGAAACATTCTTTCTTAACTACAGACTATATTGTTTCCAAAATGTAAAGGCCTTCCCACTCAGAACATAGATTTCATTACTTCTGTAAAGATTAAAAGATTCATAGCAGCCTATCACTTTGAAATTCCCCTGCCTTGTCAGTCAGCTGTGTTTACAGCAAAAAAAAAAAAAAAAGAAAACATGTATGCTTGCAAAAATTGGTTTTCATACATGTACGTTTGTGCAGTTATCCCCAGACTAAATAAAGATCCATGGTTTGAATGGGATTGTATTCTCTTCAATATACACCCTTTAATATTTTGAAGTTCACTTTCATTTGTTCTTTAAAAAATCAAAGGGTGTATATGTTACATTGTTTGATCATTAGGTTTGTGCCAAGAAACAGTAACTTATGTTCGTGTGGGAAATGTTCCTTTAGTGTCTCTAAACTTAATTGCTAAGCAGTTGCTCAGGGGTATTCTGCAGCAGTCTAGAAATGTTGTTTCAAGAGTTGAATGAGGGGATATGCTAAAATATTCTGGCCAGTTACCACACCCTTAAAACATCATTCATAATGTAATAGACATCTTTAGAGATCAGCAGAAGCAGCTTACAGATGCCTTTGTGGGAGGGGGGGGGTTGCTTTTGATCTCTATTATTGATTGTAAGTTTTTTTTAATCGGAGGTACTATTTTATGCTGGTACCGTGCTCATATTCTCCAGGTTCGCGATATGACAAAATCAAGGTGGGCAAAAGGTTTTACATTGACTATGGTAACTATAAAGTAAGAATGTTTTAAGCTTTCTGAAGGTGTAGGACACATAGCCAAAGCTGTGTGATTGACAACGCCCGTGCAGTTGGAAGGTCAACACAGGGTACAAAGCTGCTGCCCAGTTGCAGGGAATTTCAGTGTCAATAATTGCACAACAAATGATCTTGAGCATAAATTTCTATCGGCAAATGATGTTTGCAATCGGCCAAGCCAACGGAGAGTGACGTTTCACCATGACAAACAGGAGAGATATATGGTAACTGTCACACAGAGGCCTAGAACATGTATCATATGGAAATCTGCGACCAACCTCATGAAGCTTATCCTCACCAGTGGTGGATATCAACCCAGACGGTGAGAAACAGGCTTCATGCCAATGGTCTCAAATCAAAGTGCATGATGAAAAACAAAAAACAAAAATACATTTGTGAGCTAAACACCAGCTCTTCAGATAACAATGGTCAAGGCAGCACATTTAACAGGAACCATGCACCATGGATTTTTGCATTCTAACGCGTCTAACTGTCATGTACTTTTGAGTTGCAATATTACATACTGTTTGTATCCATAACAATTATATTTTGTCAAATAAACGTTTTCTGACTCTGACTCTGACTCTGACTTAATGAAGGATTGGAGATCCTGTGGTGAAGAGAGAGGAATAGTGTTAGCTGCGCTGAGCCCATCATAGCTTTGATGGAGGCAGCATCATGGTGTGGGTAGGCATTCCCCAATGCTGCAAAGGGACAGCTTGTCTTCATCAACAGGAGAATGAATACCAGGTGCTACATAACACAGGGTCTTTTAAGCGTGTGGCATCCCTGATGCCAGTGCCACTGGAGACCTCAACCCCATCAAACATCAGTGGAGCTGAATAAAGAAAAGGATCTAAAGGTGGATGAATGAGTCAAACCTGCAAGATCTATGTCTGGGCGGCTTACAATAGAACTTTCTTAATTCGCCACAAAGAGATATTTGCAAACTTGTCCTTAGAATGCAAGAACAATGCCTGCAGTGCAGGGACAACTAGGGTGGCTGCACGGCCTTTTGAAATGAAACTGCAAAGGTGTGATGCAAAAATCTTTAGATACATCCCTGTAAATGTGAAGCATTACTTGGTCTGCCACATTCCTCCCTTCACTGTCCTCCAATAGATATCAATAACACTCGTGCTTATGTATTCCTTATTTATGTATTTATCATTATTTCACTATTTTATATACTTCAGGTGGATCGTTATTTTTTCAGGGGTTCACTTTTAAAACAATTTATGCTGGTTTACCTTCGGTATACAAAAGTACTGGTAAAGAATTTATGGTACCAGAATAGAATTCCCCCATACTTTATTATGTTGATGGTAATTTTTCTGCACCGTGCAATGACGGTAGTGTTAGCCACTTGTGATTTTACATACTTAGGATTGATTTGTCATGAAATTCTTGTCGGATCACAATGACAATGGCAATGACATCATTTTCCAGTGACCCCTTTAGGAGTAAGGGAAAGTCACATACAGTTTAGTAATACACCACACAGAAGATGGCTTTGGCACAATTCCAAGAACCTCTTCATAATAACATTACAAAATTTTGCTAGACGGCACAAATCTGCATTATTAGCATTAAATATTTTATAGAAGTTCAGAGTGTTTGGTCCATTTCTCAAATTCCTGTTAATAAATATCATTATTTTCTTTTAAAGGATATACACTCAAAAATATAATGTGACTCATCACCAGGCAAATCTTGAGATCTACAAGCGCAAAACCATTCTTATTTCTCACACCATCTCTATTAAATCTATCCGTACAAATACCTCAATCTTCCAGTTCCTTTTTAGTATTAGAGAAAAGAACATCATTGGATTCCATGCCTATTCCGGTTGTCACAGCTTCCTCTAGACCAACAAAATCGTTGAAAGTACCTGCAATAATTGAGCATCCACCCATAGATGTTAAATTATTGTCATGGCAATCGGCATCTTCTACATGTGTCTAATTGTTGTGCTCAACGTAAGCTATACCACATTTCCTGAATTACAAATCTCCATGTATCAGTATTGCTTTATATGCACGGGTATCTGCTGTGTTTAAGCACCCCACTTGCCTCGTTGGAGTACAAAATAATGCTCCAGGTTTTTTCAAAGTGTTTATGTAAGTTATGTTTAAGTGGCTGAAATCGTTCGTGTGGCGCATGCTAGCAAAGCATAAGGCAACAAGATATGTTATTTTGGGCACAAGGTACAAAATGATTATGATTTTATGTAATACGTCGTTCTCACACACCACCACATACTATTCACTATGTATTATCCCTCGCTCCGTAGCCATAAAATATCTTTATTTTCAGTCACGGTTAGACATCCATTGTCCACACTGTGTACATCCCGCTTGTCAATTAGCATGTCATGCTTATGGAAGGTTCATTGAAAATTGCAGACTGGCTGCTCTGTATTTTTTTCCAAAAGTGCTGCTCAGCTGCTGTGGTAAGTATATCACCTGCTTGTATATTTCAAAGCAAAAGTAAGTTATACATTTGTGGCCTGGGAATGACGATTTTGACCATTTAACAAAGAGGAAGACATGAATCCTTTCGTTAGAAAGATTACATTTAATCAGTGTGAGGAAGGTATATATTGCCTTAAACAAAGCTAAACAAATATACACAGAATTTCGAGGAAGAAAGCAAAATAACTATGTCTAGCCTTTTGCTGTGTAACGTAAACTATAGCACAGCACATTTGTAGCTGCCCAGCGTTAACTAAACTCAAGTGTGAAATGATCGGATTAGGGGACATGAAGTGGAATTTTTTTCGAAAATTTCCCAGATTTAGAGAAAAAATGTAAAATTAATGTTTGCACTCCCGAACTTTCAAAATAGACAACAACAAAAAACAGACCACTATGGCAATGCAAAATAATTGCTTTATGATAAGGAATTTGTGAACAAGCTTTCAATCATCACCAGTATTTAACATTCTAAAGAAACCACTACGCATCACTAAAACTCTAGATCATATTAGGGAAATTGTGTATGAAGTGTTGAACAAATTAAGGTCTCCAAGTAGGGCATTGTTTTGCAATATCAAAAAAGGAAAAAAAAGCCAAGTTCCCCCAAAGACGCTTTTCTGGAAGGCATTCATCCAAAATAAACTGACAAACGGGTGATGGGAGTACATGAGGTCCAGGCTTTTTATGCATGTAGTCTAGCAATCATGATCACTGTGTACAAAGTGAGGATGGCAATTTTAAGTGAAAGCCAAAATCTTCAGTCATTTCCATTACCAACTATGCACTATAATTTTGATAATACCGTCGATAATATTGTCACGAAAGAAACCAGAGCTGAGTGTCACAGCCGTCGCTGCAGAAGAAGAGTGCGGTGTTATTTGTTTACTTTTGACCAGCATGTTTTGAACGATAAAAGTGGGATGCTTAGGCCTAAATTAGTAGAATAAGACGGGATGAGACCAAGATAACTGGTTTGCTCAGGTAATGAGATAATGAGTAGGACATTAATGAGTGATGCAAGACACTGAAAGCTGTGGAATAAATCTGTTTTAAGGCTTTTTAGCTTTTTGCATGTTTGTGTTCTCCTTCTTACATTCTTTCATAATTGTAAAAAAATATTGCATAACAATAACATAAGCATAACATTGGCGTGCAATGTAGCATACCATAATTATGTAATCAGATGATCCGTTATATATATCAGGATATCCGGTTTCACTCCTTTAATTAATTGATGCAAAACACGTTTGATAGTTCACCAAATCTGACTCATTTGTACGTTCATTTGTCTGTTAAAGTCGTGAATTTTCAAAACATTGAATCAAACGTAATAAGTTCAATTTATGTGCATGTTTTCACATAGAAGGAGATTGGATTAGCCACGAGAGATTTAATTGTGCTATTCATGGCTAGGAACTACACAAAAAATTTGGCACTAAACCTCGTGCTTGTATAATAAATGGCCAACTCACATTTATGATCGTGCAAAATGCTTTGTACTATAATACGCGTTCTGGGAAAAGATTTTCCTACTGTGCGCCTGCTTAACGATCCCATGTTCCAGCTCATTTCCAAATCCTCGCGAAAACATTGTGGCAATAGTTACCCTATGTTCAATTGGACATGCTAATCCAGGTGTCGACATTCGTTTTGAATATAATAATAGACGAACTCTCTCATGTATTGTCCATATTTCTGCGTCAGTTTTTGAAACAAATCCTTTCCACTGTTGTGTGCTGAGCGCACTACATGTTACTATCACATAATGACAAAATTAAGATATTTCATAAATCACCTTTGCCCACCGTTGCGCACATGGTCTCTAATAGTGCAAGACTGGGCTACTGTTGAGCGATGCAATGGAAACAGATCGTGATTCCCAAACACATGAAACACGTCAAAACACGAACAAGGTGTTGTTTCTTCCCCTGGCAACAGCTTGAGAAGCTGCACAAAAAGTATGCAGCAAATTTATATCAATATAACAGTTTTTTTATCACTTATAAATACATCAGTGCACGTTTTTTAGAACATGGTATTTCGTATCTGATATGCACAAAAATTGTGTTTTTCTCCATGCTACTTTTATTATCCCTACAGGACGCCGATCGTATTTAGCGTCAACTGTTTACAGGCCTCCGTCGTGAAATGATATCTTTTAAGACCAGCTCTCTCTGAATTGCTTGAACAAGTGTCTATGGAAGACAAAGAGCATTATTTACTAGGGGGCAGGGATGTGGATCTATTTCTCAGTCAGTCATCCATTTGTCATTCATAAGCAGACTTTTACACTGTGTGTAAAGCACCTGAAAACGGAATCAATTCGTGTGACATATTCATCCTCAACATTAATCGATAACAAATACACTAACTGTAACAAACATCAAAGTGGAGTAATACCTTTAGGAATCAGTGATCATCACATGACCCACGTTGTGCACAAACATGGATCCGGTAAATAGCACCAAAACCAACATCCTATATTCTACCGTGATTTTAAGTCATTCAATCTTATTGCCTACACAGGGGATCTCTGTAATGTACCATGGCATAAAATTTTGATGACCCAAATGGTTCGTGTGAAAAGTTTAAAGACTTATCCCTTGATGTTACAAAACCAGAGACGCACCTGTGGTCCCAAAGCAAGTCCGCAAATTTGAAGCCTGAATAAAAACTGAAGTCCTCGATCTGATATATCAAAAGACTACCTCCAGAGGAAGTTTCTACAATAAAAAAAAAACCTCAGACACTGACGTTGAAACTAAAAATACATTGGGAAAGGCTGATAAAAGAATTTCGTAATATTATAACAGGCATAATTCGGAATGTAAAATCGGAATACCACCGATTGGTCTTAGAACAAAGCTGTTTGAACCCGAGCCCGCATCTCTAACTGTAAATGGAACCAAAGCTGTCGACAGAAAGGATATTGCAGACAGCTGTTGTGAATATTTTGCCTTCATGGGACATGAAACAGCTTCAAACATAATGCAGACACATTTAAAAAATCACATTATAACGGTCCCCAAACAACCACATTAAACAAGGGGAGCTCATTAATCATTTCTTAATTATTTTGCAACGTTTGCATACGTTAAAAATATATTCAACATTAAGCCCAATGGTTTTTCACTGTCAGATCCCCCCCCCCAAAAAAAAACAAACAAAAAAACAAAATGATATTTGTGGAAAAATATGTATGAATTAACAAACAATGGTGCAGAATTTGTACCCATTGGGATACTTATGGTTTGTGTAAGACAGAATCTCCAAATTTTATAGAAATGTTATATATCAAAAATTTCAATAGTTGAACACATTTATCATATTCAAATGCAAATTTGTATTCAAATGACACATTGACCATTCTCAAGATTATTACCCACATATGCATTCTTCTATGTTTTAATCAGTCAGATTCTAGATTAAGTTGTGCGTGAATCCCTATACAAATTTCTTGACACCAACAAACTCTTAGCCAACCAACAATCAGGATTCAGACACTTACATTCGATCACAAGAGCCTCCTACATTTCTTTGATGAACTCATTGGTATATCAATGAAAGGAAACCAAGTGGGGTTGTTCTTAAGTTACTTAAGTATAGCTTGCGACACCATGGACCATGCTCTTCTGTGTAAAAAGGAACTTGTCATACATGGTATCTGCTGCAAAGCATTGGCCATCTTCGAGTCCTAGCTCGCAAATAGCAAACAATACGCATCTCTTAGAGGCAAGATATCTGATCAACAGGTATCCTATTGTGATCAATAATTGGTGCCTTGCAGTTTTATATATTTGGTAGGGACTTGCCCAATGTACTGGCAGACGGAAATGCTTATCTGTATGCCGATGATACCAGCTTAATAGCAGCTGACCATGACACAGATGTCTGGACTGCCAAAGTGAACTCTAACACGACTAATGTTGTCCAGTGGCTTTACCAAAATATATTGATTTAAAATATTCCTACATGTCAACACATTTTTTCTTCAAAACCCACCAACGCCTCGCAAAAATTGCAAATTACTAATCATAATGTTCAGATTGATGGTCAAGACATCTACCAGGTCACCTAAGCAAAACTCCTAGATATCATGTTCGACTCTAAATTGACATTTGAAACTCGTATAAGCAAACCCTGTAAGAAGATTTTACAAAAACTTGGACTTCTTACCAACAATTGCCTTTCATGGGCGACTGCCTTTTAGGTCAGCAGTGACATTTGTTTCTTCACATTGGTATTGGGGAATTAATGTTGATGTTTTGTAACTCTTGGATCACTCGAGTTCTTATGCTTTAACCCTCTCGGTGCCACATTTTGAACCGAGTTAACAGCTTTCCTTGGCGCGCAATGGGGTTGAGTGTGCCTAAAGAGCGCTGAGAAAAGCTGTTGACATGGCCCATCATATGATATGGAACTATAGGCATGCTGGAACTTGAAACCCTTACCACAATTCAGAGAATTTTCTCTATGCAAGTTTGATTTAAGTCGCAGTTGGCGCTGACAAAGGTCACTGCTGGGAGTACGACAGTGTGAGGTGGTATTTACCAGGTGGTGACCGCTGGTTGGGTGGGTAAGCTCCCCTGTGGGTGTTGTTCAGGGTCGATATGTCATTCCATTTTATATGGGCATGAAATTTTCCATGGTACCCTTTTTATGTCTTATATTTTCCAGGATTTGCACCCTGCATTATGTATTTAACTGTCACAGCAGTGGTGGAGCAGTTGATAAGTACACCATCCATCTTCCACGATGACTGGCTACAACACTGTCCATATAAATCCCAACTTGATCAATGGTCAGCTGACACCACGCATGTTATGAGTACATGTAGCTTCTATTGAGTGATCCTACAATTACATTGAGTCACTGGATATTACTGCATAAAGTCACGAGATACCTGTTGAGATAAGGTGCAAATATAGCATGCCTCAATGACTGAGTGTGAATCACATACTTTCCTTCTCCATTAAAATTTGTTTATTACTTGTAGTGATTATTTTATGTGTTATTTTTCCTAACCATTATATTCCTGCCACTTATGAGAGATATATGTTCGCTTTTGTGCACCCATCCACTTTTTTTAAATGCATCTATCTTGATTGTCATTTGGAATATTTTACATGTATGTTGCGTGTTTTGAGTCTTATACATGTCGGGGAGTAAGTTTTTGTTGGAGGATTACGTTTCTACTGTTGCGACCAGTCTGTCAAAAAAAAAATCAACATGTAATATTTACTGCTATGTCTATCAAGGTGCCTTATTGCCAACTTATTACATGTATTCTTGGTTTAAGTACTGGAAACATCTACATTCCTGTCTTAACTAAATATACATGCTGTTTGCCTTCCCTATTCAAAAAATTGATGCGGTTTCACTGCCTGCGTTAAATTATTTCATTTCCCATTAGGCTATTGTTCATTGCAGATATTATGTCACTTTCGTAGTTTTGTGCTTTGAGATAACGTAAGGCAGGACATCATTTTACTGATCGCTTATACAGATAATAATGATGTATGTGATAGTTACCTTTCACTGCACAAATTATTACCATGTATACTCAAAATATGTGCTTTTTGATCCACCTTTATAAGTAACCTGATATAGGATATTTACATTTTTCTTAATGTGGCCATTCTTGATTAGAAGATTTCAGCTGCATAAAGTGGATTTTTGGGGTTTGTTTTGTAATATGGTCAGTCTCATACATAGGCATTTGCCCAAAAAAGGATATATAATGCATGGCCAAACGTCTATTTGACAAGTGATGTCAATAATAAAACTGTTGTCAATAATAAAACAAAACAGAACAAAAACAAAAAGACAAAAGAAACACTACCACCACCACCACCACCACCATCCCCACAAAACAAAACAAAAACAAAGCAAAAAACGAATTTGTGCCGAGCTCGATCAATATTCCATTCTGATATTCAGACATCTATGGTATTTTACCACGCCATTCAGATTTTGTACCTGTATGGGACATAAGTTCTGTGTTCTGATAAATTCCTCTCCCAAAAATCTTTGTTTACAATCTCAGTAAACCCGATCAGCATTTTATTTGATGTTGGCTGGTGTCACTGGCTATATTTCTATGCTGCAAAATGTCTAACTGAAGCAACAGCAAGGTGCTACAACAAAGCAGGGAGACATTATCAGCTTCAGCAGCTACAAATTCAATACTGAGCACAGTCCCCCTTCTGCCCCTATATCCCATAATAAAGTGGCAACCCATACAGTGCCGGCAGAAAGTCTTGCTCCAAAACTCTGGGGGGTCACCAGTGGAACCACCTGCAGGTACCACTTTTCAAAGTGTAATAAACATTATGACTCTGACACCATAGCCAGTTTAGGGCCAATGGGGACCACAGGTAGGTACAAGAACCACACTGAATAACTAACATCAAACTTCGTTACAGTGTTCTCTGCAGGCCACTGCCAAAAACAAAAACTTTTTTCAGTTCTTCAGTGTTTGCACCATGCCCACTCAGCCTATGATATTTTCTCCCTTGATGACTCGAAGTATATCAAGTGGTCCAGTAGTATTGTGGCACAAGCATATTCTCCACTATTGTGTTTGCATTTTTGTCCAGAAACACTTCCCGGAAGTCATTACCCTATTCCGCAGTCCGAACTCTTTACTGTCCATAACCTAACCTGTCACTGACCTTTTTTCAAATGGAAGAACTACTGTAAATTGCTTTATTTTTGCGTGTATAAATTTTCACGGTTTGAAGAACTGAAAAAAGTTTTTGTTTTTGGCATTGCATCTTTGACCTGTAACTGTAGTTTTAACTTCACTGTTTTGGACATAATTCCCATTCAAACAATGTTCAAATACTATTTCACTGTGTTTTTCATTTTCACGGTTTTGTGCCATCAGCGAAATAAGCGAAAATAAGTATAGAACGGAATTAAAGCAATTTACAAAATTGTTCATATTGCACACGTTTTTTGGTATAATTTTGACATTGGCTGTATTAGCCCAAATAAATTAGAGGGTCTTCAGCGGGTCACTACTTAGAACGTGTTTCGGCGCCTATACCTGTATATTTCTCTCTGAATAGCGGCTCCTAGTCTAAGCTTAATATTCAGCAAAGACATGTAAAACCTTTGATCATTTCAGTAGCGAGATGATTTTGAAGTTACTCTTTCTGTCAATGATCCTTGTAAAATCCTTCTGTTGAATGTTTATTTTCTCTGTGATCATCATTCAATATTTATTGCAGACAATGAGTTTACGCACAAAGTAAGTCATATTTTGCTCTCACTTGACCAATTTAATTTTGATAGTGTTATTGTGACTGGTGATTTTGATTTAGACTCACTCGCAATAATGCACATATTAACCTCATTATTGACAAAGATAACAGGCACAACCTGTTTGCCATATGTGTTCATCCTCTGTGGTCTAGATATCCAACATTTGTCAGTAGCAGTCTCAGTAAGTAAAGCAACTATTGGTCACTTTCGTGTGTCAGCTGACTTTTAGAACGATGTTCAAGATACATGTGTCATTAAGAATGCAACTAATCCGTCATGGCACATGCCAATGCAGATTAAATTTAAAGATGATTCTTTTAGTCCAATTCAAGAAATTAATGCAGGAACAACCCAGAGTATATGCAGAAACCTATATCATGGAATAGAGACCCATGACATAAACGAAAGCAACTATATAAATCTGTCAAATGATACGAAACCAGTGCATGTATCTGATGCCCTCAAATGTACGGGTCCTCTTTCTCAGACTGAAACTCACTGTAATAAGATTGACATTTCTGTAGATATTGCAAGGTATCAGTGTTGTACTGAGTGTGACCACAACGTATGTCAGAGAATAGATAACAATAAGCGTCACAAGCCCAAATTGGATGTTTTATTCTGGGGGAAGATCTATAAGCATTGCTGTGTCAAACCTCATAACGGTGTTGTCACTGACCTTTATTGGAAAACAAACAGGGACTACCATTGCGCTGTCTGATGTGTACAGCGACACAAAGCAATATCTTAGAAAATAAAAGTCAAAAAAGGAATGAAACTTTAATTCAGAAAGATCAAAAGCTGTATTGGCTGGAGTTTAATAAAAATCAATCCCGGATAGCATACTATCCCTCTGCACATTGATGGCAAGCATAAGCCGAACAGCATCGCAGATTCCTTTGGAGCTAAACACACTGTCTCCAGACCCAGATAATGTAATGAATGTTAAAGAGCTAGTACTATGTGTCCTGGAAGGTTATGCCACTAGTGAATATGTTAAAAAATATGGAAGAAATCACTAACGCCATTAAACATTTAAAGTCTTATAAGAGTGACGGCGACAAAGGCCTAAACTCTGATCATCTCATTTATTGTCCAGGAATATTGTGCAATTATCGGATTCACCTATACACTTTAAAGATGATTCATATGTCAACTCCACATGATTTTTGTTCAGCTACAGTTGCTCTTCTACCTACAGATAAAAGTGGAAACGTGTGTCACAGTAAATATTACAGAAACATTTTTTTATCATCTCACCCATTGTTAGAATATTGGATAAAATCATCATTTGCATGTATGCCGAATCCCTCGAATTATTATACCTTTAACTTACTTTTAAGCAAGGTCACTCAGACGTAATGTTACTTTGTTCTTTGCGGGACGTTTAACTGCTACCTGAATAAGGGCTCTGATGTTGTTGGGTGTATGTTAGATGCAAGCAAACCGATGGCAGGGACAGACACAACAATCATTTAAAAATTTACATTACAAATTTGGGCCACGCATCATTATCTGCCTCATAACGGAGGTTAAAGCGTAAATGTTCCACATTCATAAAGTATCACAAGCACGATGTAGGGTTGTTTTCTTCTTTTGCTGGAAACTCAACTCACTAACAAGTCAGGAGAACCAAAAAGTGGCAGGCCTACCATGTCCCTCTTTATCATTGACACAAACATTGGGCTTTCAAGTGGTTAAGGCTATAAGTTTGGAAAATCGAAAGTCTGTAGTTAATGAATAGTATTTGAAAGGTTGAGAGGACCGGGTTAAAACCACCACTTACTTTTTATGGGTGACTGCCTGTCTCAAGTCAGGAATGAAATTTGTTTCTTCACTTTGGTATTGGAAGGTGCATGTGGTTCTTAAATATCTTTGCCATCATTGTTGTGCTGAAATTTACGAATATGGGTAATGTTTTTCTAAACTATTTAGTTCAACATGTATAAACAGATAGAAGGTCACAGCATCATGTATTCAAAATTGTTCTGAAAATTTCTGAGTGCAAAACGGTGTAAGACACAGCAGCATTATCTTTCCTTTGTTAACTCCCAGTTTTTCTGATAAACTACTCAAACCTCTGCAAAGTAATGATGTTGAGATTCATTTTGGTCACACGTACGCAGGTGTTTTGTGTTATGGCACGATACTACTGTTCTCAGTCCTAGTGTAAAACGTTCACAAAAATGCTTACCATTTCTGACAAATGTGGGCAAATTCGATGTATCATAAAATGAAAAGAAAAGAAATTGTATCCGACTCTCACGCAACAAAAATATGTTATTTTTTTTTTAAATTGTGTTTAAATGATAATCTTATACATTTACTTCATGGAGCCTAGCATTGAGAAAAGCATGGAATCATTACAGAACATCCCATTGTAGCTAAATCATTGGCTCTGCCGGATCACATCATCCATATGTTTTTCTGTTGGATTAAATTTTTGAGTGGATACAATCTTTAGGAGATCATACCAAACAAATTACATAAATAATGCATTATGACACAAATTCTGCAAGAAATAGGCATTGCATCCAGGTCACTGATACGCTAGGACCACACTATATAGGCAGTCAAGATATACTGCAAACTCCTTGAGAGCTCAACTCTCGCCAAACAGGCTGTAAACATTCTAAAAGAAACTCTTACTGATCAACAAGCTATCAGTTTAGATAATATCTTCTTAACCATTTTTAGTCATTGTTCTTGTATTTGTGTACTCCTAGTAAATGAAACTAATGTTTATGTTGATAAACTTGTCAATATTTGGATGGTTTTAGACTTGGACTGATTTTCTACTTCAATGTTGACACGAAATGGTCTCACTACTGTGTGCTTATAGTGTTATTAGTGATAGCATCCTGTTTTGTCACATGAAGACTCTGCATTTGAAAACAGCATGATTGACCATGGTAAAGTAAATGTCAATGGCCCAACTTATTTTTTCATTGTATTCCAAAAACAGAAAAAAGATAAAGTAGTATAATAAAGCAAAAAGTCGAAATGAGTTTCTGGACCTCATTTTTACCATGAGCTATAGTACACACACTGAACTGAATTATATGAAGAATGGTAGAATAGTAAGCAGTGTCCATATTTATTATGCAAACAGAAGCAACAGCGCTACGGCTTCCATGTTTTCTTCTCACCACAACGAAATACTGAAAACAAATATCTCCATGTTCCATACTCGTTCCAGTCACTATTTCAGTATAAAACTATAAACTAATGTGTAAACATTTCTGTTCAGAAAAAGTAACATAGGGGCAGGTGTGAAATGATTTACATGCTTGAAAAAACTTGCTTATTCCGTTAACTGAAATGGCGTGAGAACAGCCTTGGCACAGCTGAATTTCTCATATAAAAATACAGTAATACTATGCGCATAACCGGTGATTTTGCAAATAAGAGAGAAAATTATCAATATTAATATACAGAGAGGTATAATTGAAAAACAGTTCTACTTAAGTGACACAAAAATCTAGTATCACTCATACACATTAAGAATATGCAAGGTCCAAGTAAAGAACTGAAATAATTAAATTTCTTAAGGTTTCATCATGAATCTGCTGATGTTGGAGTAAAAAGATTCTAAAATTGTCTTAATGGTTAAGCTCCATTTCATGATAAACAAAGTGTATAAAGACGTCAACTACCTCACTGTTAGTGTCGTTGATATGTCTGTTTGCTTATTCGTACATTAAAAACAGCCATAGTACTACTTGTGTTTCCTGACAAGAGGGATTTGAACATGCCTGTGTGATCTGGAGATTTAGAGGGGTTACGTCGTTGACCCCATAACAGACATTCAAGCATAATTCTATATGTTACGTTTTTTAAAATGTCTGCTATGTCACAAGGGAATAAGTGGCGCACACAAGTAGCATTTTAAACATTAATGATCAACTTAGCGTCCACTAATATTTGCACAGTTTTTTCTTCTTTTTTTACTACAATAAGGAAGTTTGATTGAAAATTTCTGTCACAAATTTAACAATGTTCCATTAAAAAACCAAAACAACATAAATGATATTTTGGTCCCATACTTGAGGATACCTGGTCATGGTATATTTACACAATAATGAAAGCATTTATTTAAACGTCTGGGAGAAACTATGTACTTACGCATTCTTCCTGGCATTCCTATAGTAACCACGGCTGAAAATACAAATCCCGTTGTAATATAATGTGCTTAATTTGTTGAAAATCAGGGAATAACAGGTGCCCTACCAATTTTCAATAGAGCTGAAGATCGATATATACATTTCTGACAAATTTGAATAGAATACAGTACTTTTCAAAATTACAAATAAACATACTAAAGCTATAAAAACAAAGAAAAATATACTATCACCTGTGAACAAATTACCGGAATATTCCTATAAATCAATTGGTGATGTGATTTGAGACAAGGGAATGTTCTGAAATTGCCTCAAATGGGATTATAACATGTTAAAATAAATAAATGATTATGGTATAGCCTTTTTGATAAACGTGGTCGAGGCAGAGATTAATCCAATGAACGTTCTCACAGAGTTGTAAAAGGATGCAGGAATTCTAAATGTTTGAAAAATAAATGATGGATAAATGCATCCTGGAATATGGACCAAGCACATCGGGCATTTGAGTATTTTATCCACTATGACTTTTGGTGCATCAGGCCATTAATAGACTCCATTAACACAGCATCATTTACAATAAAAAATTATGGTGTCTACTGTGACAATCAGTCTAGGATAACATCCCTCACGTTGTGTGGACCTCCCTGTGGAATTCCATAAAAATCTCTGTTTAGTTCATTTCAAATCACAACTGTTCCCATTAAAGTGTCCTCTTTCATCATCAGCTCCCTATGTGTACGGATCAAGCCTTTCATTGGGGATTTCCAGTTTTGATGCAACTTTGACATAACGTTATTACACTTCAATGTATAACTGAACATCATATTGAACAGCCAGTTCAGTCAACAACTGTTCTTGCACCAGGTTTAGTAGCAGTAGACCAAGCTTAGCCGAATTATCTTGATGCAAGTGTAACCAGGGGTATCAGGAGATGACTTCTGAAGCTTACCTTGGGAACATTGCCACATGTGACCATGAACCCCAAACCAACAGAAAATGCAGGTTTGCTGGGGAAATATACCCCCACATTATGAAAATGAGTCTCCCAAGACCAAACATCGTGTCTCTGATCGAGAACAAACCCATCTTGGAGTGGCAGTAGATCGGCAATCCACCTGTAGACCACTGAGCTCTCTTGACTATACATTCTATTTCATCTCCAAATTGTTCTGAAATACCCCACTCTGGATTTTGATGTTCCTCATTTCTTTAGCAAGCATGCATTTGGTTTTTGTACACTTTGTGTTTATTCCACTTAATTTGGTGTAGATGTCAATGTAAAGATAATTACAGCACCCACGTTTTGACTGGTAAGTGAAACATTAAAAATTATAAATGGTTTGAAACAAACAACTCAATGATCTAAAGAATGTCACAAAAGGTATTGGCAATATATACCACGTCAACATTCACTACCATCTTAGATAAAAAATACGTAATAAGCTGTCTGTATGTCTGTAGACTTGGGTACCATCAAAACCTTCATCGAAAGCCTTTTTATCGAGTAATGTTGGGCTAAAATGAACTTTAATTCACTGTTAAGAGTTTGATAAAGTTTCGGAACTTTGTAAAAGATCAGAAAGTATGAGGCGACATACCCTGGTCAATCGTCATTTAAGGGATATATATCAGACGAATGATGGAAAGACAATCAAAGCAACGGTTTGAGCCAAAAAAAAAATTGAGAACAGAACAGAATGTCAAAAACCTATATTGAGGATTATGCTTAAAGTTTTGCTAACTAATTTGTAGTGTATACCGTGCACATCTTCAGATTACAAGCTGTATTATGAACTACATCTCCATCAACTTCGATGTTTGCATCACTAACAACACAATTCACAGCATGGCTTCCTTTAGCTGCTGCACTGCCTAGTGTTAACGCAAATTTTTCTTTTTTTCTTTTTGACATTATTAACCACATCATTTTTAACGTTGCTTGTATATACCATAGATATAGCATCAGAAATATTTGGATCATTTTTGTGTTATGTTTCCATTGACGATTTTTTACCCTTCGTCATTGTCATACCCCACCGTCCATCCGTCTGTCCATCTGTCCGTCTATCCCCTGGTTTTAACACCATAACTTCAGAAATTTTTAAGCCATGACTTTCAAATTGCACATGATAGTACACTCCCATATGGCCTACTTTGAGTGCAAGCATAGTTGACCTTGACCTAATTCTCAAGGTCACACAATGGTCACATGTGTTGAGCAACGTTATTACTCTCACTATTGAAAGGCTGTATCTAGCAATCTAAAACTTGCACACAAGAAGTTTCATAGATTGATCTAGAAGCCTATTGAATATCAAGGTCAAAGCTGTATATTTGACCTACTTTTTAGGTAAAGGTCAAGTGCACAAAGATGGTATTGGTTTAGTAAGGAAGTATTTAAGTCAGTTACATGAAATGTTATACACACATGTATCATAACCAAAAATGTGCCATGACTCAAACGTAGGTCACTAGGTCAAGTATCTGGATCACAGTGACCTATTCATTGAAATTTAGTTTACCACTATAACTTAAGAAGCTTTTGAGACGGGACTTTCAACTTTTATATGATAGTACACCACTATAAGGCTTGCTTTGTGTGCAAGCATAGTTGACCTTGACGTAATTTTCAAGGTCACACACGGGTCACAAGTGTGCTGAGTGAGAAGGCGGCCAAAGGGTACTGCATTCTTTGAACGGTATTTTTTTTTTAATTCTCCCTTCAATACAGTTCCCCCAAGATCACAACAGAACAGTTTTGGGAAGTCATGTACCATATTTTTTCAACAGGTAGGACGGAGACTTGTTTTCATTTTAACTCTGCTGACCATTCATGGCAGAGCTCATGCAATCCATCATGTCTGTCCTTCTGCCTCTAAGCTAAATACAGTTTTCAAGAAAGCCCCAGGTAATTTTCAGAGCTGATTAAGTATATGAAAATCTAGGCCGAATTTGGCATTCATGGCACCAGAGACAGTTCAATATAATATATGAGACAAAATGTGCAAATGTTGTGATCACTCTAGGGAACTTCGTTTTTGATATATTGTCATGAAATTTAGTGCAATTGCATAGGATATCAAAATTTTGGTTGCTGTGTATATTAGTGGCGGCAACTATGATTTAGGCAACTATGAGCCAAAGTGTATTGAAATATACAAAATTCCATTTTGAAAATAATCGAATTAGACATGCCAAATTTATAGGACATATGGATCATGTCCAGTGCCACTATCTTACATAATGTAAGTGACTTGACCTATTTTTGTTTGGTCACAAGTCCTGTAAAATTTAAAAACATAATTTTGTAACGGCAGGGTGGATTCAGGCCTATATTACGTTTAGGATTTATACAGTGTGCGGAAATATGCGTCGATTTTGATATTGGTGGCGCCACCTATTGTATTTGGATTTATGTGGGTTATAATGGAAAAATCTTCACTTTATCACTGATCTTTGTTGCCACAATTCTACTCACTCTCAAGCACTCAACAAATCTCTTCGAATTTTGAATGCATATAAAACTAGTTGCCTGCTGTGTAGATTATATGTGAGGAAGAAAAATTGTCGTTTGTTAAGTCTATTCATGACCATTTTGTGATACATGGCACTCTCATAGTCATTGTCCTAACATATATATGTTCTTGCATGACGGACACTATCCAACCACGAGACACTGTCGCTTTAATCACAGGTTTGTATAACTCACCAGAAGAGAAAAACGGTTCTTCTTAATACAAGTGGAGAGTGGCTACTAGTGATTAATGACCATTTTGTGATATTTGACAATCTCATTGTCATTGTCCTAACATATAAGTCTTTACATGACGAACACTATCTCTGCATCCACGAGGCATTGTCCATTTAGCTACAGGTCTCTGTAAGTAAATCACCAAAAGAGAATAACCCTTCTCATAATTACAAGTGGACAGTGGTTACTAGTGATCAACTGAGTAAACATAAAGACGTTCTTGATACACTGTTATCAGAAATTCGGATTCCTTTAAATGTCATACACTGCAAAGACTACTTCTGCTTTGAGCACATAGTTGAATTACGGTCTTTCTATGACCATGTAGTTGGTGGTCGTATCAGAGCTAGTGATGTGTCTAAAACTTATTCTGATGTTTTGAGTCACAAAGTTATACCTGGATGGGATGATCATATTGAAGACTTTCGTCAACACGCCACCTTTTGGCACGGAAGTAAAAAAAGGTCCGGTGCACAAAGTATGTGTTATCAAATAATGTTGACTGCATTGATTCTAAAGAGAAATAGGCGAGTTACTTGCCATAAAGTATGACATAATGCATAATAGTGTACCCTACAATTAAAAGGAAATGGGTGATTTATTACGGGAAATGATAAAGGTATATGTACTAAGTGCAGCGGCACTTCAAACTGGTATGCTAAACATAACATATCTTTCCATGGTGCTAAGCATGCCATTGATGCTCTAAAATCTGACAAGTCTGACTGAGACGTTGGACACTACACAGATCACCTAAAAAATGGTACAAATAAGTTGTTTTTGCATTTACACTATATTTGCAGCAGCCTCACTCATCATGCATTCTCTCCAGAAGGCCTTTGTCTATCTACCGTTATTCTAATTCTCCATAATTTACATAAATCTTTGCACAGTTCAGGTAACTACAGAGGTATTGGGCTCAGCAGTGTAATTGGTGAGGTGCTTGACTGGCTTGTTCTTAATCAAAACCATGATATGTACAGTGCCAAGCTACAGTTTACATACCACCCACATTATTCTTCTGTTCAGTGCGCTTTGGTCGACAATGACGTTATACAGTAGTATTCCAATGCGGGAGGTAATGTGTTTGCTCTTATGTTGGATGCCACAAAGACTTTGACCATTTAGAGTCTGTCAAACTATTTAAGGGATACATTAAAAAGAAATTGTGGCCCTTGAAAGTACGTTTTCTAGCAACTTTTATCACGAGGGTGAAGGATTGAATATGTAAAAGGGGAAGCTCTTCTGGGGATAGTGCTTGGCAATGACATGCCAAAAATTCCAAATTGACCATGCAGTGTCTGACCTATATTAGGTGTAATTTACTATTTGATCAATTTGGTAATACCTTTTCAAACACCAAAATAAACTTTCCAAAGCTTATTGCGTGTCACTATACGGTTGTGTAATACGAGACTATTGTCACCCTTATGTCACAAAGTTTCATACTGCATGGAGGAAATGTATAAGACATTTATTTAACGTCACCAGTAATACACATTGTTGGTTGCTAACTATAAAACATAGTATGTGAAGATTTACCAGATTTTTCAGATTCACCATAGCATATCTAAGCCCCAATGAAGCTATAGCCAGTATACAACCTGTTTCCCATAGACTATTGTCTGAAGATATCGGCACAGCTAGTGTTAGTCCGGACCTTGTTCAAGCTACAGGTCGAGGAGAATTCTCCTTCTTTTCTGTTTCAGAGATATAAAACCTATTGGTGACCCTGTGCACCGAGTCAATTTTTCCACCCGCAATTTGTATGAATTATAAGGAAATGTATGACAATTGTATTCCTGTTTTATACGACATTAAGTACGAATAAGGAGAGAAACACCGAGCTCTACTGCAATGCTCCTCTCACCCATTCGTTTCTCGGCAAAATTGGCGATAAACACTGAGCTACCTTTCTCCCTTATTCTTACCTCAGAGTTTCTCGGCGAAAATGCCGGAGTAATGGCTGTAGTAAGAAGCGTCTCGGTGTTCCTCGGAATTTTTACCAGGAAATACCTAAATATGGATGGGAGACTTAGTTTCCTTAGCGTTTTCCAACATTTTAGGTAGAAAATATACATGGGAAGTATTGGTAGCGTTTTTAGGCCAATGGTAAACAAGACAGACACTATTTATTCATTGTAGAACATAAATGAGTGTGCTTTAATATTTATGAGAATTTGTGATGCCTGCTAGTAAGTCATAATTAAGCCAAGTCAAGGAATATGAGAGATGCAAACCCTTCATTCAGATTCACACAGGAACATTTCAAACTCCCCAGTATTAATATTTAAATGAGGCAAAACCCTAAATAGTATGTTGTTACCTGCATTTAAAAACCTTCCTGTTAGAGTATAAAAACAGTGGTATATTTGAAATAAGACCATCCCTACTGCCAGTAAAATATGGTTTCATGCTGCAAGTGTCTTAAATTAAAGGTATGTTCGACAAAATTACCACAAAGTGGCATGAAACTGTGGAAAAAATCTCTTGCCATACATGTAGGTGTTACAATCAGGGTCCACTGTGAATGTACATGTATTGTACAACTGTGGCTATACTATTTAGAGGCGTGTTACCAAGAGTCAGTGACATCTCAGGTAACAACATATTATTTAAGGCTGTGCCTCATTTAGATATTAATAATGCGTTCCTCAGCAAAAATGCCAAGGAATGCCGAGATGCTTATCACTCTTGACATTACCTCGGCAATTCTCGGCCAAAATGTTGAGAAATGCCGAGCTAAAGAGTAGGGTTGAAGGTACTTCAGCGTTTCTCAACAAACACCCAGGTAAGAATAAGGGATAAACGCCTAGGGGAGAGTAATACTGCATCAGACCTCCGCGTTTCTTAGCAAAAATTGCAGAGAGATGCCAAGAACTAGATTTTGGTCTAATTTCATTTCTCTGCAAAAGTGCCGAGGGTGGCCCTTTCTCGGCGTTTAAGCGCTCCTAGTGTATAAATCTCGTCTGTTGCAAAAAGTGTATGCAATACTAGGGACTTTGACCTAGCTTTGGTTTAAACATATTTTATTTTTCAACAATGTACAAATACAATATTCTCATTGGCAATTAACAATTGGGAAGAGGGCTTAGCCCTATATAAATCCCTGTCATGGAAGAATAGACACCAATTATAAAGGACACCAACAGACACACAATCGCTGCACGTCAGGCAGGGCCCACTGACTTGCCGCGATACAAGAGTGAGAAGACATCACAGTTGGACAGGGACAGATTGGGGGGGGGGGGGCTCAATACATTTAAAGCAATTGATATTTTTGTTTCGGTACATAATGCAGATGAAGTTTTGAGTCAGGAAAACAAATAATTGCTCAGCCGATACCAGTTTGTGTGAATCTTTCAGTGAGCAAAATAAAATCTTGAACTGCAGAGAAAATTGGGGTGTTCTTTGTCAGGGTGCAGTTAGGAGAACCCTACAGTACAGTTTGCAATGTAAAAGGAGCAAACAGTGAAATGATATTGAGTATTTGGGATCGGATAACAGTATACCTTGGACAATGGAAAAAGAAATGCCAAGCATCCTCATTACTTGCACCACATTGACAACTGGCATGTGTTTTGGCACCAGGCTCAAACAGATTGGAATTATGATGACTGCTACCCAAGCGGAGGCTAGTATGCAATACAGAACTATATCTCTCACCAAATTGTAATACTCTGGACGCTTATTCCACCACCCAAAGTGATCACGTAATCTAAATTTAAATATGGGTAACGATGGCAAACTTTAATTTCCAAAGGTAATTCATTTCAGAGGTGTACAGTTGACGGAAAGAAAGAATTGATAAATAAATCAGTGAGTGCTCTGAAATGAGGCAGATCATATGTTTGTCGAGTATTATAATGTGTAGGAAGTAGATTCATATTATCTGGAATAATAGAGTACAAACAGTTATGTACTAATTCATGAACTATTTTATGCATTAGTGATAATTTGGCTTCTTTCCTACGAGAGGCCTGGGTTTGCCATCCAAGCTCTTCATACAGGTAAGCATCCGATGTGCCATGCATCGCGCCAGTAACTATTCTTGCAGCAGGCAGCTGAATTTTTTCAAGTTTATCAGCATCAGTTAATGTGCAGCCGTCCCAGACAGGACTTTCATATTCTAAAATAGTCCTTACAACAGAAAAATAGATGGTTTGTAAACTTTGGCCGTCCAGGCAAAACTGGAGGCTTTTTATAATGTTAAGAAGCTTTCTACCTTTAGCAGCTAGGTTGTTAACGTAGTCAGACCATCTCAGGTCAGAGCGTATATTAATACCAAAATGTTTGTGGGTATTGACATTTTGCAGCGTGTAGCCTTGAAAAGTAATAGATGGGTGGTCCGGAGAAACAACTTTACATGTAATTAGCATACTGTCTGTTTTATGGTCATTAAAGGTAATTAACCAGTCGTTTGGCCTTTCGTCAACAGACGCAAAATCCGAATTAATAATATCACTAGCAATTGCAGGATCGTCCACTGTTGAATAAGGGGATGTGTCGTCGGCAAATAATTTGATTTTACATATGACAAAGTCAGCGATATCAATAACAGATTAAAAAGAGAACAGGTCCGAGGACAGAGCCTTGTGGAACTCCAGCATTCACTGTTCCCAGCTACAAGATTGTCCTTGAATCACAACACGTTGCTGACGGCTTGAAAGGTAACTAGAAAACCATCTCAATAGATCCCCCCAAATTCCATTTTTCTTAAGTCTGGAAAGTAGGCCAGTGTGCCTAACTTTATCAAAAGCCTTGCTGATGTCCAAGGAAACAAGACGTACCTCTTTTTGCTGATCAACAGCTGGGCATAACTTGTGATATATAACAAGTAACTGATTAACAGTAGAGTCGCACGGTGTAAAACTAGATTGGTTAGCCGATATTAATAGATTGTCTCTAAAGAAGTTGAAAAGATGCTTGAAAATGACTTTTTCGAATATATTACCAACGCACCTTGACAAAGAAAACGGGCGATAACTATCGCAGAGATTTTCAACACCTTTCTGATGTAAAGGTGTAACATTAGCTTGCTTCCATTTATTAACTATTAGGTCACCAGGCCAGTAAATTTGAAAGAGGTGATTTCATACTGGCAAGAGGAAAGAACATTAATGGCCAAGATATATTTACCCCCAGATTTTGCACTTGAGTATATTGTATATGAAATTCTACTTCTAAACCTACTTTTTAGGTCACTGTGACACGGTTGTTTTGGAATTTGGCGCTTGTCCAAGTTTATAGTTTTTTTCGATAACTGAAAAACCTATTACCCGATTTGAACAAACGCCACTGGATTGCTGAATGCAGGATGCACATTTTGCATTCAATACTGTTTCATTCCAAGTTTAAGGTGGAAGAATGTCATGTGAGGCACTTAGAAATGTAAGGGTAAACTTTGAAATCTGTTGACTTTGCTCTCTTCAATTTCCAATGGATCTTTAATAAACTTTGGGGAATTGTGATAAAGTTCAAAAACTCGATTGATGGATATACGAGTGGTTCCATTTATTGTTAGATAAGAATTATGAAACTAATTGTGTTGCGCAAGACAAAATTCCCCCTCTTAAAAAGTGAAAAAGCTAAACATTTCAAATTGTTATGTTATATTAATAATATCCAACACTATAAAATTGTTGAATATGGATGGCTATGATTTAGGTGTTCTAGGTTATCGGGCCCGAAAAGTCGAGAGAAATGATTTGGCGATGGTAGGGCGTAGCTTACGAATCAATGAATAAAAGTATTTATCGTCCAGATCAATATGTCCCCTAAACTTTGTGTTGTCAATGAAAGAATAAACGCATTACTTCACCCAAACTGTAATTGTTATGTACGAGCTTTTATATCAATCTATACACTACAATCAGCCCAGGACTAGGCCTATAGGCTTGCAGTTTATACTATTATATATATATATATATATATATATATATATATATATATATATATATATATATATATATATATATATATATATATATATATATATATATATATATATATATATATATATATATATATATATTTGTACATAATAGTACACTATATTGCATTGTATATATTATAAAGATACAAAGAAAGAGGTGAAAGAGTAGAAAAAAACACTGGTCATTCAACACCGAAATAATGTACACCTTCCAATAACGAAGCTACTTTTAACAGGCGCACAGGAAGTCAACGAAGTCATGGCACTCCGTCTGTGTTAAAGTAGTCTGCCAGCTGCTTTCCCTAACTTCTCATAACTCGTGGATGGTAATGGCCAGGGAACAAACTTCAGCTGGTATGTGTCTAGCATTGTCAACAAGTACAAGCAGATCATGTACATTATACGAAGACAACTTTGATCTCAAAATATTGTATTTACATAGGATATGATTAAGAGAATTACCAACGGCAGAGCGGCTTCCCTGAAGAACTAACTTACCAAGAGTTTGTACAATATCATTATTGCTGTGGTACACTTAACAAAAGAATCTCAGAAAACGCTTATGGAGTTGTGCCTCTATCTCGGCATCTTCACAAATCAAGTTTAGCAAGTTACAGTGGGACCGATATGGAAGTCTCCAAACTAATCGGACAGCCTTTCTCCATGCCGAGTAGAAAAGTTCAACATCTTTACTAGACAGGTCCCACAGCTGACACCCATACAGTGGCATAGAGTAACTTTTGAATAATTTGTATCTGGTCGATGAAAAAATATGGTAAAATTGAGATATAATTAGGTTGACTTCAATATTTAAATCTCGAATAGAATGTCTGATATTTCCTTCTTCCACATTGCAACCAATGAGATTGCCTACATGCTGAACTGAAGTAACAAGTTTGATCTGTTCACCCTCCATATAAATGGGCAAAGAGGTTCAAAAGTTGTCTTTATCAAATGTTATCATTTTAGATTTGTCTGGATTAAATACAACATTACACTCATGTGAGAAGTTGATGCAGACTTCCAACAATTTCATCAAGGAAGTGCGTGTTAGAGCCATTAAAGTAATATCATCAGCATATGCTGCTGTACCCGTAAAGACATTACCAATATAGGACCCCTAGCCAGATTTGTTTTAATCTTTATAAAAGCTCATCAATGTAAATACTGAAAAGTATTGGAGATAAAACTCCGCCTTGTTTCACTCCATTTGTACAACTGAAAGATTTGGAACACGCAAAATCCCATTTAACTCATATATTTTGATTGGTGTAGATGTTTATTAGAAGACGACATATGATTGGACTTAGACACCTTTTTGAGCAGCATCGTAAACAGTTTTATATATTCAACCCTATCAAATGATTTGCTTGCATCTAAAAAGATGACCTGAGCATTGGAACCTGGTTGTGTATAATAATTTACGGTTTCGGGGACAACAAAGGTGCATTACGTGGTTGAGCTACCAGGCTTGAAACCAAACGGTAGACTGGAAGTGTCCAGTACGCTTCCATTTTCATTCAGAATTAGCCAATCTAATAATTTTCCAATCACACTACCCAGTGCAATTTCTCTATAATTGTTACAGTTATTCAGTGACTTTCTTTTATTCTTGGGAATTGGAATGAGATTACTAATAAGGAGATCTTTTGGAACACAACCATGGATAGTCATTGATTGGAACAATAAAGATAGTGGATAGACAAATTATCACCTCCATGGATGATATGGTCTGAGTAGTGCCCTGCACCACCATCATGATTACCAATTTTGAGGAACTTTATTGCTGACTTTATTTTATCCACAGAGATAATCGAATGCTCGGAATTTATACTTCCTATAAAATCTTCATAAACCAATGAATTTATGTTTTTCTTCAACTTATCCATCTGTGATTTACCATAGGAAACCGAGTTATAAAGTTCTTCGTACTTATCAGCAAATCTATCAGCTATGCCGCATGGATTAGACTTGCTATCAATAGAATTTGGGATGTTTTTGTTGTTGCGCTTAATTCTTTTTATTATTTTCCAAAATTCATTGACATCATTATTGGAAATAGAGTCAGCTAGGTTTTGAGCACAAATCATTTCTTTGTCCTGTTTGATTGAGCGTATAGCATAATAATATTTGGCGCGCATTCTCCTGATATCTGCAATTATTCCTTCACGTGGACGATTATTTTCTTTCCATATAAAGTGCCAGAAAAGGGTCTGTTGTGTCAGACCTTTAATGTGGTCATTCCAACCAGGGATAATTTTGGTCTCATGAACTGATGAGTGAGGAATATATTGTTTTCCTGCTTTGATGCAGGCTTCAACAATATCGTCATGATATTGTTGAATTTCACGATCATGATTAGTGCAAGACGTGCTAAGGCAGTGAATAGCTGCCCAGGGTACCTCAATATGATTTAAGTTGTTATCTAGTTCTAGTTTATAATTAATCTTGTTTTGCCATGTAGCAAGATGCCATAATGGTTTAAAAATCTTTGGAAAATTACTAATACAGTGATGTTGGATAGGAATACTAAGGGAAAGTTTAACATCACTGTGGTCAGACATATTCAATCCATCATGACAAACATACTACTCATCCACATGGTTATAAAGGTTATCAGATACAATAATGGGAGCAATTGTAGACCTGTTACCATTAATTTTACTTTCAATATAAAATCAGTTGCACTAAGTTCATGCGTTAACAGACATCTGAAATCCTCATTGTGCATGAAAGTGTGAAGAAGAGTTTTGTTAAGTGACTTAGTCTGAGAAAAGCCAGTGTTAAAATCACCATCTATTATCACATGCTTTATATTGGTTTCTCGACTTTAGAGCGATATTTCATCTTAAACATTTTTCAAATTCCGTAGACCGGCAATTATTTGCTACTGAGTCACATGGCATGTAATCATTAACAATAAGGATTTGGCCATTTTAATCGAATGCGCATGCGCAGACACGTTTAGTGACAAAAGAGACAGGGGAACATTTTGTTTCTAAGCTCTTCTTCCATATGATGGTACAACCTCCATAAGGTCTGCCATGAAGGAGATCCTGCTCATTCATGCCTTAAACTAGCAAAACATGACAGTCTGGTATTTCACTTTCAAGTGTGTTGATTTATTTGCTAATAAGCCAATGCTGTTGTAGTAGGACAATATGACTCTCATTAGACAGTTTTCTCATATAATCAAACCTGCCTGTGCCGTGACCGTGAGAATTGTAAGAAGCAATAGTCAGATGTTGTAGCAAAGCCATAATTGTCATAAAAGTCCTACGCATAAAGATGAATGTTAGTTACGATCCTGGAGAGATGAATCTACTCTTGGCGGGATATATTTTTAACTTTTACTCTTGCTGGCCATAAGTTGTCATTGAATAAGTCATTGAACTGCGATGCAGGAATGATGAGTCGAAATGATTTGTATTTTGCATTTTCATTAGATATGCAAGTAAGTGCGAGTATATCGAAGCCTGCATGAGTTACATGGGAATGTAAATCATTAGTCATGGTATCAGGGTCCACCCTGTAAATAAATGTCTCGTTTGGGTTCTGGTGCCTCCTTAAAACGGCTGTTTGTAACTCTTGCACGGCCAGTTATAATCTAGTGTCGCCGATTTTCTCCACGTTTGAACTTTTTTGGCACATGAGAAGGAATTTCGAAACCTAGTGAATCAATTGAGATATCTCGCCACCTCTGGTTTTCACCATTACTACTTGCAGCAGAGCTTGCCATTGATGACTGACTAATTGCATGTCGTATGATAGCGTCTCCAGACAGTGATCTATCGAGTTTATATTCAAAGTCGTGGAACCTGGTCTCAAAAGAAAGTTGCTGGGCGGCTGTCCTCTACCTGAACCCCTACCGCGACCACGTCCCATACATCGCGTGTTGCCACTCGGCTGGGGAAAAACTGGTCCGGATCCATTGGGATTCTCAGTCGTAGGCATATCCAATATGGGGAAATGAATGATCGGTTCTGATGCTGCTTGACTATTTTTAGGCACAATATTGCTCATCGTTTTAACAGCGCACATTTGAGTAGGAGCAGCAGTTTCTCGCATTGTATCTGCAGAGGAGGACAAAATGGGCGTACACTGGGTATGAACATTGTTAGACACTACATTTGCGTATGATCGGTATTTTAATTTTTC